>PVKB01002733.1:0-92479 GCA_004027205.1 Ctenodactylus gundi | reverse complement strand
TACCACAGTTTGTGTATCCACTGGTATGTTGATGGGTATTTTGGCGACTTCCATATGTTAGCTATTGTTAGTTGTGCTGCTATGAGAACTGAGAGTTTAGCTGACTAGAAAGGACCAAAATGGAGTTTTCATTTCATCCTACCTGTGATGTGTCCACACTGGAATTGATGGTGGTCTCACAACAGCACATGAAGAAGAAGGTGTGGGGGGAACATCTCACCCTTGGCCTCTCCGTGACGTTAAAAGAGGACCAGGAATACTTTGTCAATGTCCTCTTCTACATGGTATTCTTTACATGTCATAACTTCATGGCTAGAAGACCTCTTTCCCTGCACCATAGCGATTCCTCAAGTCTCAAGCAAGGTTTAGGCAGAGCAGCGGCGCTAGCTCAAGTCGTGGCATCACTCTTATGCTCATTCGCCCACCATTCCCACTAGAGCTTTGTGTCTGGCAACTTTCCTGAATGTACTTCTTAGGCCCCCTAACTGACAGGTCTAATACCTGACAGCTGGTCTGGGGATCTCCCTGTTTAGTTTTGTTTTCTCTACTACCAAGTTATTTTGCTAAGCAAATTTGAGTTATCTAGAATGTAGACTATTAAGATTTTTATGGTTTGGATCTGAAATGTTCTCCCAAACCCTAATGTGTTTGTGGTGGAATGACTATGGAATCATAGGCTGTTAAGAGGTTTGGGCCTGTCGAAGGGGTAGAATATTGAGAGCTGGCCCAGAAGGAGTGAAATACTGGAACTTGACCTAAAAAGGATAGATCATTTGAATATGACATGGAGGGGTACAGGCTAGCAAGACCCTTCCTTGCTCACTCGGCCTCCTCTCTGCCATGCTGTGAACAGCTTTCTTCTGGCTATACATCCGCCATGTGCTTCCACCACTGCCAGCCACTCATGAATGGACTGAGGCCTTCTGAAACTCCAATCTAGGTACGTTTATCTTCCTTGATATTGTGGATGACGGGTATTCTGTCCCAGCAATTAATCAGTAATGAAGACCCTGATAACTGGTTCTCTGAGCTTCTGTGGTGTAAGGCTACACGGTAGCAGGTAAAATGAGACCTTGAGCTTTGTAAAACTTAGAAATCCTCTGAACCATCATAAGAATAAGATATTTAGTCTATTTTTAATGTTAGGCATAGCAGGGAAAATATAATCAAAAAGGAAAAATGCCAGAGGGAGATTAACATATAAAATCTTTTAAAATAATAAAAGAAAAAGATGAATTTAATTCAAGCCTCAGAAAATATAGATGATTCATGAGCTGACCTTTGCCAGCTTGTCCAAGATTATTTGATTATGTTGGGCTCCTTCAGCCTTGAGCTGTATTGGTAAAGACCTCAGTTCATCAAATAGCAAGGCTTTTGCTCTGTGTGTCCCCCTCCTTTTGTTAGTCAGATTTCTGTCACTAAAACAAATACCCAAGATAATACACCTATAAAAGGAAAAGGTTTATCTGTTTTTCAGAGTTTTAGAGCTCTCAGTACAGAGTCAATAGCCCTGTTGCTTTTGGACCTGCGACAAGGTAGCGTATCACAGCAAGAAGCACATGGTGGAGAAAAAGTGCACAAGATGAAAAGGAGGAGAATGGGAAAGAAGAGGAGGAAGTGGTTATTACAGTACTCTTAAAATGCATGTACTTGATGACTTAAAGACCCCCACTAGTCCCCGTCTCTTAAATTTTCTACCAGCTTCCAATACTGCCATTCTGACACTAAGCTTTAATACATAAGCTTCTCAGGGACACTTAAGAACCAAATATAACATATTCCTTTGCTGCCTTTCCACCCAGAAAATATTGTTTAGAGTCTTCTAGTATGAAGCCTCCCACACTCATGAGAAGACATATGCTTTTCTCTAGTGTTCTGTGATTGCGGGGACATGCACATGTCCTGGAGTGTGCCTGGGATCTCTCTGCATTATGGGTGGATCTGGAACATCCCTTTTCATATATTTGGAAGGTAACTGGATCATGAGGTTTAAATGGATCAAATGTTGGAGGCGAGGAGTGTAAGTTCAAGCCTATCTGGGAAACTTAGTGACAACCTGTCTCAAAGAAAAAAAAATGAAATGGAGATATGGCTCAGTGTGAAGGTTCACACTGTGTTCTATTCCCAGTACCACACACACACACACGTTTGTGTGCGTGTGCACGCAAACATGCACACACAAAATGCGTGAAATAGATTAATTCATTGATGATTTCCTGTGCCTTTGTTCTGCGGTGTGGTTGGAGGAATAGGTCACTAGTAATGGGACCCGGAAGGCTGTATCTCCCTCACGAGGATCACCCTTTGCTCTCTGCTTCCTGGCCAAGATGGGATGAACAGATTTTCCCCAGCCAGGCCCTTAACCAGGCCCTTGTGCCTCTGCCAGCCGCCCTCAACTGGACTAAGACCTTCTGAAACTGTGAGCTAAAACACATCTCCCTTTTTGAAGTTCCTAGTAGGTGTCAGGTATATGGCCCCATGATGAGAAAGTAGCTAAGACACTCTGTATAACTTTGCATAGATGATACACCCCTGTGCTCTGGCATCCTGAAACAAATGTCCCTAAATAATGACGTCATCCTGGTGAGGTCTTGTGAGACACAGGGAGAGACCGGGGCAGAGCTCCACGGCCTGTCACAGACACCATGACCTCTGTGCACATCAGATGGGATTACTCTTAGCATTATTATAATTCATATTACACAATAACCTTATTAAAATATAACTGTCTCCCCAGAGAGAATGTAGGTCCTGCAAGGACAGTCTCATGTGCACTCTTTTTTTTTTTTTTTTTTTTTTTAAGACAAGCAACAGCTTATCAAATAAAACAAATGAGAAAAGAAAGGCTCTTGGCTGAGAAGTCAAGAGGCAACAAATCAGGTCACCATCTGAGAGACAGAAAAGAAAAGCTCCTGGCTGAGCAGCTCTTGGCTAAGCAGCTATTGCCCGTGCCCATCTTCTGGTTTCTCATATATAAACCTTCTGCACTGTGACATTTTGGAGCAACGACCCTAGCGCACTGGGCATCTCCACATGCTGTGTCCCACCTCCTCTGTCAGGCTCTCGGTGGTAAGCTTCAGGGCTGGGTTTCAAATTTAAATTTTAAATGGGGAATGGTGTCATGATCTGTCTCTGTCTCAATACCCTGAAACTCGCACTGAAACCTTGGTCACTGAGCTCTGTCCTTCTTATCCTATGGAGGAACTGAAAAAAGAAATAGCCCTAAAATTCAAGACCTAAAACCGACACTTCATTGGTGTCCTCCTTATCCTAATCTTTGCCATTCTGGGGCCTCAAGAGGTACCGGGACCCCAACCTAAAAATATTCCAATGGGATGAGAGGAGAGAAAAGACAGGATGCTCAGAAAGAAGACAAAGGAAGGAGGGAGACAGGGAGGAGGAGGAAGGGGGGTGTTGAAAGGGGGTGAAGGGACACCCTGTCCTTGTCCAAATCTCTTTCCAACTCATGAAAAACATTTCTTGTAACAGAATTTCTTTGCCTGAGTAAATGAAGGGGGAACAGGAGACGCTCACTGAGGTTCATCGCTGAGGACCACATAGCAGGTGATAGGTAGTAAAATGAACACACGCTCAGGCAGGTGAAAGTAGGGAGGGGAAAGGGAAGTAAAGATGACCAGGGCACACTATGTATACACCAATTCTCCCAGATGAACTTATTTATTCTGTGCTACAAAAAAGTACTATTAAATTCTGGGGGGTGCGGGGAGGGGGGGAATAAACAAGCTAAATAAAATGTAGGAAATGATGGTATATATTTCTACACAAAATTACTCATTTGCCACCACACTTACAGATACACCACATTTGAAATATTTTGAGGGATATTTTACAGGGCAGCTTCTTTCTAATCCTTGTTCCCATATGCCAGGATGTCCACAGAGGCCTCTTCACCAGGAGAACAAGGCTGCGGCTGGGAAAAGAACCTCCAAAGACTGAGCATCTGCACCAGAGGCAAGCGGCTAGGCTATGGCAAGCGAGTGGTGTGCACTTGTAGTTGTCACGTTTAAGGCCTGTCCCCAGCACACATGAAACAAGTGGAACAAGATCCTGGACAGACTTTTAGCAAATTATGTAAATTAAATATAGTAGGATTTACTTTTTTTTTTCATCATGGAACTTTAGGAGATGCATTTTTATCATACTCCAAAGAGTTCTGCCTACACAGGGCTGGTAGTATGGGCCGAGGGACTACTTGCCTGTGGTCACAGCATGAACCTATGGCTCTCCATGTCTCCTAATATGCCCTCCCAGAGTTCCATGGCTGTTTCTTCTGTGATCTCCCCTTCCTTTTTTATAATGGAGACATCCTGCAACTTGTCTTAACAAGTCAGCAAAGGTAACATTACCAGTTAGGAACAGGCCAGGATCACGTGCCCACTGATAACCAGGTACTGCCAGCATCTCCTCTGTGGTGTTCCTGCCAAACGTGCATAGCCTAAATCTAACCATGAGGAACATCACCCCCCAAAAGCCCTAAATGATGGATGTTCTACAGAAATTTCAGCATTTGGTGAAGACTGAAAATAGCAGCTCAAGGCACTAAGAAGAATAGCACAGTACTACTTACTCTTCGCTGGGGATCGGACTGGAGGAAAAAAGTGTGTATGTTCTTTAGATAAGTAATTATTAGAGCAAATAGTAAAATTTAAGTAACACCTACAGATTAGTTACTGGTATAGTGTCAATGTAATTTACTGACTATACTAAAGGTATTTATTATGTAAAAGAACGTCCAGGTTTTGAGGAAACGAATTCTAATTACTTAAAGGTAAAGCAGGAATGTGAAACATGTCCATCATCCTGTCAAATGGATCAAAAGAAATGAAACAAAAAAGTCCATGTGTCACTGTGTATGTAAAAGAAGAATAATTTAGCAAAATATGGCAAAATATTTCCATTGGAGGGCATGAGGTATGAGGGGAAGGTACATGAACATTCTTCTGTACTGGTCTGGCAATTTTCTTGTGACTATAAATCAATTCAAAATGAAGGTAAAAATGATAATGAATATATTATTAGCAGCAATACTACTTAGGATAATATTCATTTTTTATTTACATTGCTCTTATGATTAGTATTGAGTAGATTGGTAAGCAGTCTGGAATCTGCTCAATAAATGATCATGTTAAGACCACACCACAAAGAAGATCTTTAAAAAAATTTGGTCAAACCCAATTATCCTCCAGGAAAGTTGACAAAAAGCTAAATAGTTCTGGAAATCATCTCCTCCCCCCCCCCCCCCCCCCCACACACACACTGCTCATGGGAATTAGTGAGGAAATGAATGCTGGCATCAGTACGGAGCCATACTTACAGCAGGGACTATGCATGGAACTTTCTTTACTGAATTGAGCTGTGACCTTCCAAATAGCATCTCCATTCACAGTCATGTCTCAATGATCCACATGCATTATGTCTTTAAAGAAAACTATTCTCTCCAACAATTGGAATACCTGTTGTCTAGGCAACATCACAACTCTCCATCATTAACCAGAGTCAAACTGTGGCTGCCTCAGGACATGCAGACACTCAACCTGCCCTCTGAAATCACGTTAATACCCAGAGAAGCACATCCACATGGTGCCTGAGCATAATTTTGTCATACAAATTAAATTCTACAGACAAAAACTGATTTCTCTAATTCGAAGCAATTTGTGCATTTATTTTTTGTCTTGGCATACTGTAAATCCAGGAGCTTTTCATAAAGCAGATTTCATACAGTGGGAAAAATCTGGTTTCTAAAATGTTCACGGAGACCAGTGTGTGCAAACTTTTCATGTATAACTGTGTGTACATATTGTGACACTGCCACAGTAAAAAGCAACCTCACATCCTCTCTGGAGAACGAGGGCATTTATTTGGTAATAGGGTAACACTGCAATAGAAATGCACACACCATGGAAACTAGAAGCACGTTGCGAAAGATGAAGCAACAGCAAGATCTCAAAGGCCAAAATGAAGCTTATGTAAGATATTTTGAGTCATTTGTGGTCAATGCTATGGTTTACCCAAAGAAAGGTCTCCTAAGGGCTTAGTCCCCAGGACAGCACTGTTCAGAGGTGGGGCTTTTGGGAGAGATTAGATCATGAAGGCTCTGACCTCATCACCGGAGTGATCTATTTTGATGGGATACAGAGAGGTGATGCAGTATTGGTTACGGTTCAAAGAAAGGCAGAGTTAACAGAATTTATAGAGATAACGGGAATTTATTAGGAGGGCTAACAAATTTGAAGAATAGTCCATATCAGACATGCACACATGGCAGAGCTGGAAAGGTCCAGGAGCTTCTCAGGCTTGTGCCAGAAAGACACCAGTGCAAGACTGTAGGACAGGCAGTGCCAGCTTGCCATGGATGGTGGTCCAAGAAAACAAGGTGAAGACAGGCAGGTAGTTTAAGGATGCTTAAATGTAAATCAAAATAAATGTTCTCATTATCCCCCAAAGCAGACATATATTTCAGTAGGTTAAAAGTTGGCCTACTTATGTTCGTTATCGTTGTACATCATTAATATAAACTTTTTCTTTTTTTTCCCTCCATCATGCCTTTCGCCATGACGTTCGGCCTTACTTCAGACCCAGAAACAGTGAATCCAAAAGACCTTAGACTGACACCTCTGAAAGTAGGAGTCAAAATAGGCCTTTCCTCCTTTAAGTTGTTTTGCACAGGCATTTTGGTGCAGCAACAGAAGGCTGGTGCTGAACACAGCCACAGTAGTTAATACCAAGAGTGGATGACATCAGTCTGAGGCTCTACATTTCCTTGGTAGATGCCTTTTAGGGCACTTTTTATGAGGTCGTGGTGGCTTTTGCATAAAGTTACGATTCTGGCAGGGTCTTCTGTAATGGCTACTATCAGGCAGTCCTGTGTGAGAACTATTCCTCCACAACCTCCCAGAATTACTGGTTTTAGTGTTGAAACACAATTTCATTTTTATTCTGCCAACTTTCACAATATCTTGTAGTTAAGTAGCGACTATTCCTTGCCACTGCTGATTTTCTTTTGACCAGAACTATTAGTTCTCTAATCTTCTACAGAAAGGTACATTTTAGACATATAGACAGGATGCATGAGCCCACCAGATCCCAGGTCCTGGACCCAAGCTGACTTGCTGTGGAGGCAAGCTGTGGATTAGCATGACCAAGTGGCCAAACACTGCAGGCTCTTGGGTCCTGCCCACCTGCTTGTGTCTGACATTTCAAAGACAAGTTTAACTTTTCCTACTTAAGTCTACTCAGAATTTTAATGCTTATATCTCATTAAAAAATCACTCAGACCTCATCTATGATGATTTAAGAGGTGAAGGATTACATACTGCAAAGAGACGAGAAAATGCTTCTCCTGGGAGATAAACTTGGAGATGAAGGGAGTGTGCATGAGGACAAGTCAGGCACAGAGGGAAGGTGGGGCCAATGCTATGTTTGTCCGGCTTGTACACAGTCCCTATGGTGTGGTCACGGCTCAGGCATATCTGATACATGTTCTATATGTCTGCCATAGAGGAAGTGAATGAATGGATGAACATACTAGTTCAAGCCCTCTACCAGAACTCAAGTTTCAAGACCTGTTCAGAGATAGGACCAAGTCCTAAAGGTGAGGTAACAGTGTACAGAAATCTTGTGGACCATTTAAAGTATATTTTGCTTTTGGTGCCCTCCCACCTGTCTCAATCTTCACTAGATGGCTTCCCTTTGCCCACCCGGAAATACTGTCATTTTGGCATTACCAACTCCCTCCTGCCTCGTTTCCCACCTGATGCTGCTATCACAATGAAGTTGCTGAAGGCTACCACTGGCTAGTGCACAAAGCCCACTGATAGTACCCTAAGGAACCAATCCTTGTCCATCATTCTCAGCTCAGACCAAACACCAGGGAGAGGGATGACTAGTCTTCCTCTATCACTGCTGTACAAATGACCAACCTCAGGTAAGCTGCCTTGGATTCCTTCTGTCTCCCTGTCTACAGAATAGGTTTCAGGCCAACTTCTCCTTTAGATGTCTGCTTTTGTAAGGCCACTCTGCCAAAGTACTCGTTCATCACACGTATTTACTGTCACCCTCAGAGACAGTGATTAGAGACTTCCTACAGGACCTGGATGGGATGGCTCTCTATAAATAATGCTGCTGGCCATCTCTGTCCAGTCTGGTAGCCTCTTGAACCAGGCCATCTACTTCACCACAACCAGCACCCACAAGGAGGCATGTCTCTCCTCACCCCAGGAGTCTTTCCTCACCCTTATGGATTAGCTGATGCTAAAAAACAGGCACAAGTCCCAGAGGCTGAGGCTGAGCAAGATCTGTGAGTGACCACTGTTGCCTTACATAACTGTCATAAAAGAGCAATAGAAACTGAGCGGGGGTACTTAGAAAATGTTAACATCGGGGCTCCCTGTGTTTCCTGATCCCTTGTCGGCTAGTTGAAGCTCTATCTCCCTTGTATTTGTCCAAGTAAAGCACTTTCTGTACACCAAAAAAAGAAAGAAAAAAGAAAAAAAGAAAGAAAAGAGGAAAATAGCTAACACTGAGTAAGGCTCTATGTCCACCAGTGTTGAGAAAGTTGACCTCAGCTTGTCACCTAGTTTTTCTTTCCCCTTTGACTAGAACTCCAGACCCCTTAAGATGGTCTGGATCAATCCCATGACCCAGTAGTTCCTTTTACAATCCATCCTTTTGAGCCATCTAGCTGAAACACTCACCCACGGGTTTTCAAAGAGGCCTTGGTGCTGTGTACTTGAGATGAGCTCATCTATCACTACTTCCAAAAAGGCTCCTGTAGTCACATGCCTCACACACACATTGCATTCAAAGAGCTCTTGGTGTTGTGCATTTGAGGTGTGCTGCCTGGTCTGTTACCACTTCAAAGAAAGCTCCTGGGGTCATGCACCTCACACACTGCCATCACAGTCATCACCTCACTTTGGCGCTCCTTCCTCCTTGGGCTTGCCTGGTTGTCATGCTATGATTCACAAGATCTAGTGGAGCTCAAGTCATCCATGGGTGTTTCCACACATAGAACCATGAGTGCCCCTCATAAGCACTTAAATATGTGCACGAGGAAAGACTGGGCCCCTGCCCCACATATTCCCTCACTTCAGGATTATCAAGACAATTACCTGCTTTATTTATGTGTAGCTTCTGCCCCTGGAACTCGCAAGGGCTCATGGGTTATGTTGGGCAGTTCAACAACTTCTGATGCTCCTCTGCATTGTTTGGAGATAGGCTCATTTGAAGCACTGATGTCTGGCAGTGAGGTGAGGGGAGGGGGGTGAACGCTGGGTAGGTAAACCCCAGCTTGTAAGAACAGTGACAACCTATACCTCTACATAATATTGACATGAAGTTAAGGCATCCAGATGAGTCCTGCAACATATACAGCAAGGGTGCCTTGGGTGCAAATTCCATTTCCTGCCACAGAGTGAAATTACAACAAAGGACACCACGACCACATACATGTTTTGTGTTTCAAAATACTGGAAATAAACTCAAAATGCTACATTCTCAATATATAAAAAACAATGAGAAATGTTTGAGATTATACGAAGCATTAATCAACTTGTATTTCTTTCTTACACTAAAACTAGTCGTTTGAAAACCTCTGCTTTTGCAGAAGTATATGGTCACATTATTTTGATTTTCATTTTTGTATCTTCCAAAGGATATCTTCACAGCCTGAAGCAAACCTCAATGTCACCTTTCATTCTATCACTGACCCTCACAGATGAATCCTGCTGGGACACTTGCTGGGTGCAAATGATTCAGTCCTGATGGAAACTACTGTCTTGATTCCTCTACACAGTAACCTAATTCTGTCACTGTAGTTAAATCAGCTTCCAGGTATTCCTGGTAAAATGCAAAACCCAAAGACAATGTCAGAAAAAATCATTTTGCATTTTAGCTCCACCGCTTATAATTTGTGTATAAGATTGTGTATACGTTTTAATTGACCAAATGTGAGCTCCTAAATAACATTCCAAGGCTTGGCAGAATATCCCATCTAGCACTAAATTCAAGTTAGAAAACAGTAAATCATTTAAAATGACTAACATGTATAGTCATCAACTCTGAAAACAATGTTTCTGGAATCAGAAAAAATGATGTCTATATAAATGTGTGTGTGTGTGTGTGTGTGTGTGTGTGTGTATGTGTGTGTGTGTGAAATATATGGATGCATATTAATTTTGTAACTTGGTCTTTTCTCAAAGTGAATAAAACGAAGGTTGTCGTATTATCCTCAAAGGAGCTACTGTACATCAGCTAAAAAAGTCCTAATATTGGAAGACTTGGCATTCCAATAATTTCAGAAACATTAAAATAACAGGTTGAATAGGATATCTTGTAAAGTGGCCTAACTGACACATCATCTTCTGTTAGCAAGAAGCCAGCTGATGGCTGGATTCAGGAACATAACCCAAAGCAAGTGATATTTCTATAGGAACAGATTAGCCTGGAAAAAGCAGCTTGCCCTCCTATCCAGGAAGACCCTTGATTAAAAGACAATGCACTTAGGCCTGTTCCTGGGACACTCCCCGCCCCACCCCCCCCCCCCCCCCCCCCCCCCCCCCCAGCTCCTGTTGGCTCTTGAATGAAAAGTAAGGTGCCTGTCTTTTGCAAAGGAGCACATGGGAATGACAAGCAGATCAGGCATTTTACTCGCTACATTTAGTGCTTGCAAAGCTCAATCTCAGAAATTTACTAAGAAGAATCATGTGAATCCTTCCACCTTTTCCTCCTAAACAGAAGAATGTTTGAGAAGAAAACAAATCCCACTCTCCAGCGTGTTAGCATTATCCAGGGAAGTAGAGAATTCAGAATAAGATAATGCATTGCTCCCATCTCACCTCTAGAATACTATATTAGCGACCTTTCTGTTGCTATAACAAAGTGCATGATGCTAGGTAATGCAGTTTCAAAAGGTTCACTTAACTTAATATTTTAGAGGTGCAAAGTACAAGAACAGATGGCCCCGTTTGTACAACCTTCAGGGTTTCATAGTGAGTGGTGGTAGGGCATTCAGAAAAAATTTCATGGTGAGAAAGAAGGCAGGGGACTCAGAAGATGCTCTTCTTCCCACAACTTGCTATCTCAGAAATTTACCCAGAACAATCGTGTGATTCTTTCCACCTTTTCCTCCTGAACAGAAGAGTGTTTGAGAAGAACATAAATTCTACCTCAAGGTTCAGTGCATTAGTGTTACCCAGGGTAGAACTTGCTATCTCAGGAATTAGCCAGTGTTCTATGAAAACTACATTATTCCATTCTGAAGGCAGCATTCCCAATTGCCCAACTATGTTTCATTAGGCCCCAACTCTGAGAGATCCCACCCTCCTTCCAACATTGCTACAAGGAAAACAAATGTCTAGCATGTGAACCTTTGGGAGATACACCCAAACCACATCACAACTACAGCAAGGGATTTGTAGGTAAGCAGATCTCAGCACCCAAAGACCCAGAAATGTGCTAGACCAGAAGTGGAGGAACATTTGAGATCTCTGGATGGTCACACTGGATTGGGCCACAACAGGTACCCTGCTGGATCCACTGACTCAAAGGGCCACACTGACATGCTCTCTTAAAGCCCTGGAACCCGTACCAAAGAGAAGAAGGACTCTGCCCTCATGTGCTCCTGCCCAATGAAGGAGACTGAATTCCACAGTCCTACTCAGTCAAGGCACTGAGTTCTCGTTCTTTGCTAAGTACTGTGCTCTGGAATTGACTTAATTTCACTGTCATTAAGTTCCATTACGATCAATTCTTCACCATTAGCTCTCTCAATTAGAAAATAGTCTCTGAGTCAGTTCCAGATTGTTGCCCAAGTTCACACTACTCATGGGAGGTAGATCTCAGCTCTACCTGAAGGAACTGGAACCACTCAACAACCAGGCACCATTGAGGATGGAAGGAGCACACCACAGGCTCATCTAAGGACCAAGGAAATGTGAGCTTCTCAGCCTAGAAACACACAGGCATTCAGCATTGTTGCAGCAGCCTCGAACTTCTCCAAGTTTATTTTTGCAGCAGGGCAGGAAGGAGCTGTCCCTTGCACAGCTTAAGTATTAACTGTTGGGGGAAAAGTGAGGGAGGTGAGGTCTATGGCACTGATCCAAGGGGCACAGCCAAGAACAACATCCCAAGTAGACAGCACAGGGTTAGGGGTACCTCATCCAGGTCCAAGTTCCTAGAATGGGAATAGCTACTGAGGTCTTCAGACAGCTGCTGATTGTCTATCAGGAATCATCTTCCACTGGCGTTTCCTGTTAAAAGAAGAAATCTGCTTCTCACGCACCCTCCTCAGAGCAAGCACACTCTGCAAGGAGTGGAACTGCTGTGCCATGAACAGACGCCATGTGTTGAAATTTCCCAGCATTGTGAAATACGAAGATAGTGGCAACCTAATCTGACCATGGTGTTTGTAGGTGGGATCTTCCGACTTGACTAAGAGTAGATAAAGTCATCAGGGTGGTTTTATAAGAGGGAGTGAGATCACAAAAGATAAAAATACACATGCCTACTGTCTCTTGCTACGAGATACCCTGCACTACCTTGGGACTCTGGCAGCAAGAAGGTCATCATCAGATATGAACCTTGGGCGTCCACAACTATGATCCCAAACAAGCCTCCACTCCTATAACTCACGGGGTTAGTGGACTTTTATTTCTGGCAACAGAAAGTGGACCAATCCAGTGTCTTTGCTGGATTACAGGGTTTCCAGGGAACTATCGTCCAATTGTGTTCAGGGACCTGAGTGCAGAGCACTTCCATATTCAGATGAAGGAATGGTGGTTCGTTTGCCCTGCAACTCTGACTCAAGCCAGGGTCAAGTTTTCTTACTTATTTTGGGAACCTAACTCCCCAGGCAGAACAGCACTACCCCAGAAAGGGTTTCCTGAGTTGCATCAACAGCATTTGGGTCTAATCTGTTTGCACAAGTGCCCCTTGCCACAGTGCCTGAGGAAGCTTGCCTCTCCTGCCCGTGGCTGCCTTAGCTGTGACAAGGACCCTACCTTACCAGTATTAATAGTGTCTGGTGAACTCTGCACAGTATTTGCTCCCTCTTGTGAAGCACTTTTGACCTAATACGCCATGCATCCTGGAAATGTTCCAAGCCCGCAGCTTCCCTAAGCCCCCAGACCTCAGCATGCGGCCCCATATGTAGTCCACACTGAAAAAAATCCATGTATTAAGTTGATGACAAGATAGAGAAATTTTAAAAAGAACATATGAAACAATGTGTATCAGAACTAAATAAAATCGCTAGAGGGTTTAAAAAAGATACTCAGATAATCTTGGAATGACTTCCCTGGTTACATAAGCTTTTCCTTTGAATTTGTTTTACAGAAAGATCTCCTAAGATAAAGACACATGGAAACACAAGACATCTATGGAAGACTCCACAGGCAGCACGCCACCTGTGTGCCGTGACATGTCCCAGGAAGGCTCACAGGGACAGTCAGAGTGGAATGTGTGTACTCACTGTGCCCACTCACAAAGCCACTTTCCATTGCATTTTGTGTTTCATTACGTTTTTAATCACAGGAAAATTACAAATGTTTGCTTGCTCAGATTCAAATCGGAATTTAGAATAGCTGGCTTTGAATATAACTGTATTGTTTTATCCTAGTTTGGTTTTATGTTTAATCAGATGACTTGCAAAACTAATGGAATGCATATTTCCTCACATTATGAAGTTTCAGTTAGTGGCCATTATGGGAAATACTAACATCTGATTAGCAATGAATATACTCTTAAAAAGAAAGCCTGAGAGGGAAGTGTAACAACAAACTGTAAAAACAATACGTTTTATTTTAAAGGTCATAAAATTTTAAGCAAAGGAGGTTCTGACACTGAGCAGGCTAAAGGATAAGGAAGACGGGGTCAGGTGGCAGCTGTCCTGGTGGGATATGGGCTTTGCATACCAGCTCAACCGCACTCAGCTGCGCATTAGACCCACCCTGTAGAAGCAGGGTGGGCCTGAGGTTGGACGGTCCCTGGGGATCCTGGGTAGGAGGAAACCATCTTAGGCCTTCCACCCACAGGGTCTACATTGCTGTCCCCCCACCACTCCCAACCTTGAGGTCCATGAAAGGAGCCTGCAGTGGGGGACCACCACCAGAAGATGTCAGTACAGTTCTTAAAAAATTGATCATGTGTTCAAACCTCACCACCCCCTGCCCATTTCAAGATTCTGCCTCAAGCAGAGCTCAGTTTGGGGGCATCTAGACAGTACAGCATCCAGGTTGCAGAAGTGTCCCTGGGTGATGCTACAGCGTGGGGCTTCAGGGTGCTCGAACCCACAATCCCTAAAGTAAGTAACTCCCCGGCCATTCCCACATAGCTCCCCCACAGTCAGCTGCTGATACATACAGGGTGCATGTTTGTTGTAAACACACTTTCTTTCACATGGAAATCTTCAACTACATGCCTCAATATGACCATCACCCAGCTTTCTTATCAACTCGTGGCCAATCTTCCAAGCTCTACCAACCTCCCAACTCCACGGGGCCACTTGGAAGCAAATCTAAATATCATGCTCACCACTTTCACCTATTTTTCAGTAGAATCTCTCAAGTTAATCATAAGTAAATATATCACGCACAAAACTGTAGCAAATTTTGAAAAATTTTAACAGGTTTACCAATTAGTTTTTATTTTCTCCCACCATGTCATAATTATGTTTTACAGAGACATGTGTACTTGAATCGAGGTCAAATCTTTGGTTAAACAGTGTTTTGCACCCTTTGAATGTTTATCCGGGCATCATTTATCATGCATCCTGTGCACCCACAGTGTTGCTTTTTTGGACTGTGGTGTAAGCAGGTGGGAACAACACAATGAAATGTTTCCATCAGACTTGTGAGCTCAGGGCACAGCTGTCCGGGCCGGCAAGCTGAGGGGTGTCGCTTCCAATTTCATGACTTCCTGCTTTCCTTTCCACTGCTTCTTTCTAGACTTCTTTCCCTATTTTTACTGCACGATTTGCCCTGGAATAATATTTCCCAGAGTCAGCAAGATGATCCTCTCTAATAGCACAGCTCTTGCCAAAAGATTTAGAAGGATTTAGCAGTGTTTGCTGTGGTTTGAATGTGCCTCCCAAACAACATGTGAAGACCTAGCCTCCAGTGCTGTGGTGCAGGAGGTGGGACATATGGGAGGTGCTTCGGTCCTCATGAACATTTTAATGCCAACAGTAATGGGGTCCATACTGCAACTGCACTGTCTCACACTGTCCTCTAAGGTCCCTTGCCCTTTTGTCTTCCGTTTTCTGCCATGTGATGACACATCAAGGTGGTCCTCACCAGATGAAAGCTTGTCACTTTGGACTTGCCAGCCTCCAAAACTATAACTTGGGTATGTTGTAGAAGCACAAAACACTAAGATAACATTGATCTGTGATCATTCTTGAACCTAGCAAGCTGAAAGATAAAGCTTTTCTCATGTTGTAGCATTTTTACTTGTAAGAGTAGCTGGTTGTTTTCAGATTTGGATAGACATTTTTTCTGGAAAACAAATGGAACCTGTCACTTCAAGAAAAACAATTGTCAATATTTGTCACCAAGACTAAAATTTGAGGTTTTATGTGGAAATTGGGAGTCTCGGAAATTTATATTCACCATCATAAGTGTGGCAGTTCGCCAATACTTAAATCCTTTCTTAACAAGATTGGTGAGGATATGTATAAATGTGGTTTTATTACATTGTGTCAACATTTGGAAAATATATAACTTTGTAAGCCAGGGGTAAGAAACTATTTTTCTGCCAAGGGCCATTTTGTAGAACATACAAAAATTTCAACATAAATAAATAGTAGCCTGCTATGTTGTAATGGCTAGGCCAGACCAAACGGTTTTTCATATCATGTAAGGTATGTATACAGAGATGCTTCACATCAAAAGTTCATTTAGGAAACACAAAATGTGGCTGTGTGTTACTTGGGCTACATATCGTACATACATGGCACTGAATATAGCATCTGCCTCCCCACCACTGGTCTCTGGGAACTTTGGTACAATAAATAAGAATCTTCTATAAAATTATTGTAGATATTGAGGTTATGGGGCTTGAATCGTATTTTAAATGCATGCAAGATATTTATACATGGCCTAGAGCCCCACAGTAACCTGTTTGTTAAAATTCCACAGTAAAGCCGTCAGTTGAGGCATGCTGCTATGTAGCCTACAGTATAGGTGAAAGGGCGTCAATATTTCTCAAAGTCTCTTCTTGGCACAGGTAATTGCTCTGTCCTTCTTTAGACAACTGGAGAATATTTGGCTGTCAAGATCTCTGTCTGTACACATAGTCAGTGCTGCACTTTTCCTCAAACTATTAATTTAGAGTGTGAAAAGTTCTGCTGCAGTTTCAGAGCAGTGTAAGGCATGGTGAAAGGCACAGTTCACCAATTGCAGTCAAAACACCTCAAGTCTTGATAGTTAGAAAGGATGAGGCATTATTGTGGCCATATCTCTCCACCAAATTCCACCCTGCTCTTCTGAGAAAGAGGGTGAGAAGTGGGGACTTGCAATATTGCCATTGTGAATAATTGCACAAACGATAATTCATGAACTCCATCAGTTTCCTACATTTTAAGAGCTAGCTCACCATTCTACTCCTGTAAGTACCATAATTTCTCAGGCCTTGGAGCTGAGCCTTAGCAAGACACAGTAAATCATCCAACGCTGTCCAGTTCTCAGTGTCGCTTGAGCTGCGCCCAACGGTCTAACTTCAGAGTCCAACACCTTTTCCCCTCCTTTCTTTTCTTCCTTTTCTTCTTAAAGGTGCCAACAGCTTCCCCAGGTGTTATGTGACAACAAAGAGCAGAGCAAAATCCTGGCCTCAAGGTGTTCCATGGGATGTGGGAGGAAGTGAACCCGAAGAAGAATGCGAATGATTCTCAGAGGAAAGTAAGCAGAATGGGAGTACGTGGTGGGTGCAGGAAGCCTTTCTATACATGGTGACCTTGGAGCCAAGACCTGTAGAAAGTGATCAAGAATGGCTTCTGACCCTCCTGATGCTCTGCTGTTGACACAGCACAGGTGCTCCTGCCAACAGGCTCCTGCCAGCAAGCACACAAAGATGCGAGAGGTCAAAGTGCCACACGGAAACATTACATCCACTGAGAATGAAACAGACGCTCCGAGGATGCAGCGGCCATGGGAGGAACACTAAGAATGAATCTGAAGTCTGAAGATAGTATGTTTACTCAAGGAGCAGAGGAAAGAACAGAAAGAAGCAGGGTTGCACAGGTGACAGCTACTACACTTCAAATACCTCACGGACACCCAGCCATCAAACTGGTTACTCCCTTTCAACGTTCCCTTGTTAACAACAGTAAAATAAAATAATGTAATCCAAACATCAGATGCTTATCAAGTAAGCAGGTGCTACAGCCTCTTCTGCACATGTTAACTGTGTGATTTATGTTCCTTTATCTTCCCAATGTCAAGTCTCATGTCATTACCCCTGAGTCCTCTCTCACATCCTGTGCCCTGCGCCATGTCAACCCACATCCAAATGGAGCCCACGCATGGGAAATGCATTGAGTACCATCACTGAAGTTCAACCTGAGACTGAGGGCTGCATTCCCCTCCGATGCACAGGTGATGGGTCCATGAGGCAGAGTGGACAAATAGCTCATCGCCACTCATGGTACACTCACTGTCACCTCAAGCTCCCATGCTTAAAGTTCTACCCAGATATTTTTACTACTAATTAGAAGTTAATCTATTCAGTTCGTCTTAAATTTACATTTTTTGTGGGATTTCATGGATCCTTTTTCTTAGTTTCGGCTAAGTGAATACAAAAATCTAAGACAGATCACCTCACAGACACGGAAGTGGGCTAGGTAGAAATGCACCCTCCCTTAGCTCTCTTTCTCTCGCTATCTGTTTCGATTTACGTGGTAAGGAGTGACAGGAGGATGGAGATTAGATGGCTGAATGGTTTGAACAGTCCCGATGTGACATGCAGTCCTAGAAGGTTGTAAGATAAAGAACAGAAAGACACTCACAAGAAAGGGTACCTGGAGAGGTGGGGGTGGGGGGCAGCAGAGGGTTGGGGAAGAGGAGGAAAAGAATAATCGAGATGCAGTGTATATGTGAACCAACTCCACATAATAAATCTAACTATTGCATATTGCAAACACATCAACAAAAAGTCATCAGAGAAATTCAAATCAACACACACAGAGAGAATGGATACCTGCCTTGTCTAGTCCCGTATTGCTGTGGCCAGAGAAGAGTGGGCAATGAACACACAACCTCCCGTAGGGATTCTACCCACCTCACACTACACACACAGGCTCAGTCTCGGGTACCTGCTGGGCTCAAAACTCTCCCTGTCTCCTGACAATCTTCTGGGGCACTGCACTGTTCTTTTCTCTTGCACCTGGGCTCATAGTCAGCAGCCCACCTTGCAGCTCCACCCTGCTGGTGCTCCTGACCCGTTGAGCTGGCAAACACTCCCTATAGGTTCCCTTAACATAAAGAGAAAGGGTGTCTATAACTCGCTTGGCAATCAATCAACAACTTATTTCCTGTGTTGACATGTTGTTCTTAGTCTGTGTTCTATTGCTATAGTAGAACATCTGAGATGGGAAATTTATAAATGATAGAAGTCTTGTTCTGCTCCTGGTAAGGGCCTTACACTGCATCAGTACAAGATGGAAAGTGGAAGAGTAAAGGGATGTGTGCAAAAAAGATAAACAGTAGTGGCAGCCTCACTTTATAACAACTTGTTCTCATGGTAACTAATCAGTCCTGAGAGAGCAAGAACTCAGTTTTGCTGTGATAACTGGTGCAGTCCCATGAGAGCTGCATTGATCCTCCTTAATAACCTAAGCACCTATTGAAGATGCCACCTCTTGATACCATTACATCTGGAATCAAAGAATATTCAAGATATATTCAAAACTAACACTGCATTCCCTGTCATTAAATTATAAACTGTGCAGGCAGGAACATGTTTTGCCTATGTTTGTATCAACTAACATTTAATATTTCCATGTTTTCTTACACTTCAAAAGAGTAACACTGAAGGCTGTTTGGCTGCCTTTGAATTTTTGTGTATGGTTCCTCCTGTATTCTTACAGTTCCTATATTTGAACTGTGAAAATATGTTGAACTAGAAGTCAGAAGTTTCCGAACTCAGTTCCACCAACGGCCAGTTGTGTGTGCATAGAAATACATGGAACCTCTCTAGGCCTTTCCTTCCTGTGAACAGAGTGAAATGTTTTGACAAGAAGAGTTGTAAGATACCTTCAAGCTTGAAACCTTTAAATGCCTGTGCGATATATGGAAAGAAATCTGGAGGCCTGGTATGATGAATAGGTCAATAAGTGCATGGAAAGAAAGTGTAAAAGTAATAGCCCTAATTGAGAAAAAAAGTTTGGTTTTTTTTTGTTTTTTGTTTTGTTTTGTTTTGTTTTGGGTTTTTTGTTTGTTTGTTTGTTTTGTTTTGTTTTTTTTGAGACAAGGCCTCACTCTGTAGCCCAGGCTGGTCCTGAACTCACTATGGAACCGAGGCTGGCCTTGGACTCATGGCAATCCTCCTGCCTCAGCCTCCTGAGTGCTGGGATTACAGGTGTATGCCACCATGCCTGGCTTATGTGGTGCTGGGGAATTAAACTCAGGTACTTAGCTCTTGACTTAGTGCTTTCTAGGCAAGTGCTTTAACTGTTGAGCCATTCCTCCAGCCCCAAAGATATTTGTTCCTAAAAAGAAGATTACAGCTCCATTCTTTTCATTAGTGTTTATGTTGCCAAAAATAAGTATCCATGGGAGATTGTTTTATATATTGTTTTGTTATTATTATCATTGAAAGAAAAAAATTGGGGTCATGAAGGATGCAGTTATGTATGAACAGAAGAATAAACAGGGTTGTGTAACTGTGTGGACAGCTTGAAAGGACACATGCCCCAGGGTCACTGTTCCCATGAGACATAGGTTTCTCCAAACCTTAAGACTTAGAAACATATAGGTTTCTCGACTTCCTTCTGTTCTCTAACACCTCATGAACTCTAGGTTGCAGAAACTTTTTGTAAAGCAGTGGAGGCAGGCAAGACTATTTTCCTAGCCATACAATAAAGAAACGCCATCAAGAGGGTTTGTGAGGAGAAGACAGGTCAAAATCCGGGCAGCATGTTCAGTTCTGAAACAGTTCGTAGAGAGCTATCTGATGGCTTTTACCACGTATTACTGGGCATGGGAGTTGAGGATTTGGTGACGTGAGTGACTTACTGAATTTGAGTTCAATCTCTTCCTTCTAGATTTTAACCCAAGTATAAGTGTGTCTCTTCTGAAGAAATGGCATAATTTGTCTCTTAAGAAAATGTTTTGGTAGACTTCTGGCTACTAGGAAAGTTAGGTTTTAATTATGTCTGTGCTCCTCTAGTGAAAACAGCAACGAAATCGAGACTATTCAGTGTCTGCTCCTCTAACGGTCTAATTCGTTTTGATTTGCAGTGTGTGTGTCAGGAGAGGGGGGTGTAAGGGGAGGTCGGATGTGTGTGTAAAATTTGGTCTCTAGCAACTAGGCGATTTTCCAGTTAGTCACATAAGCTTCCAATACTAGAGACAACTTAATCTCTTCATCTCTCAAGTTCACATTCTATATCTCACCAGCCCTCATCAGTTCTTGGGCACATTCTCTCTCATCTCGCCTGTTTCAACTATGTCGCGGTCTCCCTGGTTGTACTCTCTTCTGCTGTTTGAGTTCTAAATGTCTGAGTTCCTCCAAAATCCATGAGCTGAAATCCAACCAACAGTGTATTGGTGCTAAGAGGTTGAAAGCTAAGAAAGATTCACAAAAGCCAAGCTTTTAGGAATGAGATTAGTGCTCTTATAAAAGATGCTTAAGGGAAGTTTTTGTTTGTTTTGTTTAGTTTTACTGCTTCTGCCACGTGAGGGCACAGCAAGAAGACTTTGTCTTTGAAGCAGGCAGAAAACTCTCAAAAGATGCCAAGTCTGGCCGACAAATTAAACACGGACTTCAGAGGCTCCAGACCTGAAAGCAACATCTTACTGTTGCTTATAAATTACTCAGTCAAAAGCATTTTCTTAGAGCAGCAGGAATGGACTGAAATACTCTCCTTCCCATTTCTTCCTGAATTCTGCTACACATTGTTTTCTCAAACACATCTGTGATCTTTCCACTTCTATTTCAAAAGCTTTCAATATTTTGAGTTTAGAAAAAAGTCCAGACCTATAAGCCTGATATTCTATTCTGGACTTACCTCCCTCCTGGTCACTGCAGACAGGGATCCAGGGACCCATCATCCTCCTTCCAAACACATCTGGCACTAGATATCTGCTTGTTCAACCCTACATTTAATGACTTAAAATTCCAGCTTTTCCAGCTTCCTATGAAAGGAGTTACTATTCCTCTGAAATGTCAAAGGAAATTTGAATTCCCTTATCACCATTTGCATTATTATGTATGAGTACTGGCACATTATCTGCACGTGATAACTGGAGAGGCAAAAAGCAGTGGTTAAGAATACAAAGTCTGCGGTTTGCTTTGGGAGCTGAACTATACCTTTAGGACTCAGATGACCTTGAACAAGTAACTTATACATCCTGAACTTCAGTGTCATTATTTGGCAAGTGAAATGAATAACAGCAGGGTTGGCTCTGAAAATCCATAAATTCCTCATCCATGGACTGATTCAATTAGCAGCAGATTTAAAATACTTTGAAAAACGGTGTCTGTACTGAATACACATCAACTTGTTTCTTGTCCTTATTTCCTCAACCATATGCCATCACGACCCCGAATATTGCACATATGTTGCACTGGGCATTAGCAATGTAGAGATGATTTAAAGTACACAGAAGGATGTTTGTTGTGTCATTTTAGAGAAAGGACTTGAGCATCACAGTTATGGATTCTCAAAGGGCGTATCCATAAGGAGTCCTGAAACTTTTCCCCCACATCCATCGAGGAATGACTGGATTTGTTACATTATGTTGCTTTATGGGTCATATTAATTAGTTAATATTAATACATGGTTACAGTAACTAAAACAGTATTTTTTTCTTTCAGTAAGTGCTCAATAAATGCCAGCAGAAATAAACGCAGTAAATGTTTATCTCTTGGTTGTATCTGTAACCTTCTGCAGCACTTAGTCCTTGAAGGCAGCACCAAGCACTTTGAAACTTTCATAGCACTAGAATGAAGAGTGTTACTAGCTCCAGCAAAGGAGTATATGACCTTTCTTAACTCCATAAAGTGTGGTTTCAAGTTTCAGTAACATATATTGTTGCAATTTCCTGACTCTCAAACATTAACTATAATCAAGACAGCACAGAGATATCTCGTGTCAGCTCCAACGGTAGGCTTGAAAGTTATCACGCCAGTGCTTAAAATAAGCAAATCTGGGTAAACTGAAGAATACTTTTCCTTCTTGGACCCATCATATGATCCCCAGGCAAACTATCTCTCTGAGCTCTGAAGAGACATGTCAGCAAAGCCAGTCACAGTGGAGAGCCACTTGCCTGGAACAGAGGTTGAAGGAGTCATAATGAACATGAAAACTAATAATAATTTTGATAAACTGATAGAAGCTGAGTATGAACAAGCATGACTGTGAGAAACTTCTGGGACGACCAAACTCAGGTGGACCCCTAGCATATCCATAGGCTTTACCTCCAGGAGCCCTAAATGGTCCTCAAAGTGACTATCTAAGAAACTTCCTTTATTTTCTCTGACAGGGTAGGTTAACATGAATCACTGTGAAATACACCCAGAACATTTGTCACAATCCAGCCTTACTATAACAACAACAACAACAAAAATGTCTTACCAGAATTTTATGCCCCTTTCCTCTGTTTCACATAAAAGGATGGGGCAGACTTGACAGGGATTAGGGCTTCCCAAAAGGTGACCAGGGCATTAAAGTCAGGGACGGGAACAGGAATAACAGACAAAAATGTTGGAACACTGGAGAAACACTTGTGAGGGACAGAGTCAAAAATACCATCTCCCTTAAAGACTGAGGTATAGAATTGGCCTTCTATACCCAAGGGTTCCACATCCACAGATTCAACTACAACTGTAAGAAAACATTTTTTTAAATTGCATCTGAATTAACTTTTTCCTTTGTAATTAGTAAATAATATACACCTATTTAACATTTATCTCATAACAGGAATTAGGAGTAATCTAGAGATATCTTTGAGTGTATGGAGCATGTTGTTGGGTCCTATGAAATATTACATAATTGTAGACATACGGCTTGAATACTCTTGGATTTTCCTGTCCTGCCACCCTTCCTTTGTGAA
The DNA here is from genome assembly GCA_004027205.1 of Ctenodactylus gundi. NCBI lineage: Eukaryota > Metazoa > Chordata > Mammalia > Rodentia > Ctenodactylidae > Ctenodactylus > Ctenodactylus gundi. Next base: position 69,191 of record PVKB01002733.1, on the reverse strand, counting down.
TACTAAGAGATTACCATAATTGTGAGATTCCAGAAAGCTCCCACTGCCCACTGCTTACTGTCACAGAAGCCAGATTCCTTCTAAAAAAGTAGATTCAAGCTGGAAAAGGTGCAAGATGTAGACTGTCTCTAAGGAGTAACTCAGGGAGGCCCAATTCAAAATGGAGACAAACATAAGGATAACAAAGAAATTTTTAGCCTCTAGCAGCTAAAGTCACACAAAAAGCTTTATAAATAGCCTAATTCCTAGACAGATTAACAAAGGTTGTTTACTTGGGTATCAATCAACCCATATAATATGACTGGCTTTCAGAAAGAAAACTATTTGTTCAGTGGCTGATTAATAATAATGGATTGCATATTTCAAAATTGCTAACGGTACAGACTTTTAATTCTTTCACCACAAAAAGTTAGTTTTTTGATGGTACATTAATTAAATTGACAGAATCTCTCTTTAGCATGTATATATATCAAAATGTGATATTATACCTTGTAAGAACAAAGGTATTTATAAATTAAAAATAAAATTTAATAAATCATGAAACATGCCAGAAAGAAAAACAAATTAACTAAAGCAATCTAAAAAGACAAATACAATCAGGACAACATCACATATGTCATTGATGTTGTAATTAACAGATAAGAAATTTAAAATGCCTATGATCAATATGTTAAGGGTTCTAATGAAATAAAATAGATATTAGGCAAGAAAAGATAGGTAATATAAGTAAAAGAGTAGAAATGGTAAAAAGAATTACATGAACATCATATCAACAAAAACTGCAACAGAAATGAAGAATGCCTTTGGCGGTCTCACTAACAGACCAAACAGTCAAAGGAAGGATCTAGGAGCTTCGAGATCAAACCCCACAAAAATTGGAAAAGGGGGGAAAAACCAAGGTATTTAAAAAGGACTAGAATATTCAATGACCATGAAAAAAAATTGGACCAGACTATCTAAGGACCAAAAGAATTACAACATTTATAATATATGTGAAATTAAAATATCAAAAGGAAGACAGGGAAAGAGATATTTGAAGCAGTATAAGAACAGCTAAGAGTTTTTCAAAATTAAAGGCATAAAGAAAAACTACAAAATAAAGTATAGAGAACCTAAAAGATAAAACAGACAGACAAAAATAAAACATTGAAAATACAAAATAGGCATATCATATTCAGACCTTAGAGCACCAAGGATGGTCAACTTTGAGAAGAGCTAGGAGATCAAGGACATACATCTTCACATTTGCTAAACAAGAACAAGAGTGACCGCAAACATCTCACCAGAAACACACAGGGAAGAAGAATGGAGTGAAATGCTTAAACTTTGCTGAAACAGAGTAAAATATCAGCCCCAAATTCAATATCCATCTCAGCTGTCCTTTGATAGTGAAGGATAAACAGAGACTCATACAAACAAAAACTCAAGCAATATGTCAAGAGCAGGTCTGCCCTGCGAGACAGGGCGGAAGACTGCAAAAGAAAAATGGCATATCAGAAGCTAGACCACACTAAAGAGAAGAGGAAACACATTTTTGTTTTCTTAATTGTTGTGCAAGATAACAGTTTAAAGTAGTAATGGTGATGATGTGGCCGTGACCTGTAGCTGGGAAGAGAGAAGGCAGCAATGTCAAATGAGTCGGGATACAAGACCTGGAAACCCTCTAGTTAGATTCTTACACTGCACCTGAAGCAGTATCTTATTTTTTGAAATAACATAGCTTTGTTAAAAGCATAAAGCATGACTTTGAAAGCAGCTACTGTTCTTTTTTATGTGTGGTACTGGGGAAAAACAAGTCAAGGATGCCCTACCACTAGTTACATATCCAGCTCCCCACCCAACACACACACACACACACACACACACACACACACACACACACACACTCTCTCTCTTTTTTCCCTTTGGGACAGGGTCTCACTAGGTCACCCAGGAAGCAGGTAAACCAGCAATTCTCCTCCCTCACCCTCCCAAAGTTCAGTAATTATAGGTGTGCTCTCAGTACCTGATTTTCTTCTTATAAGAAGAAGTATCATTTCTATGCTGGAATAGAGGTTAAATTGGAATTACATAAAATGCACACGTGAGACCAGAGAAGGTAAGAAAAAAAAAAAATAGAAGTGAAAACAGAGAACAGATTCAACCACCAGAAAACAGTTACAAACACAGTAAGTTGTTAGTAACTCTACTATATCAATGATCACTTTAACTGTAAATGCTATAAATGTCCCAAATAAAAGACAGAGATTGTCAGAGGGAACTTAAAATGCCAAGTCCCAAGTACATGGTGTCTACAAAAACATTCACTTCAAACTTCAACAGTCATAAAACTAAAAGGATGGAGAAAAATATATACCATGTTAGTATGAATCAAACCTATGCCAAAATCAGACAATGCAGAGATCAGAACAAGGGAGGTTTTTTTTTTTTTCTTTTTTTTTGGAGGGGGTGACTAGATAGTGGCATTACATACGGTAGAGGTATTCATTCTGCAAGGCGACAAAACAATCCACAATGTGTATGGATCTAGCAAGACAACATCAAAATACATGGGATAAACTTGAAAGAAGTGAAAAGAGAAATGTAGGAACCCAAGGATTTAGAGATGTCAACATCTCGCGCAGTACATGTAGAAGTCTTCACAGTCATGAAACGGCAAGTGCAGGACTCAGATCTAAATGCAAAAGGAATCACTGATCAGCCCTCAATTAATCTACCCAATTAATTAACAATCAGAAAACAGTAAATGAATGCATGACTTGAAGGTGCTTACTAAGCATTTGCACTTTTTGATACACTGGTCAAAACTGTGTTAGAAACACTACATATACTCAAAAACATTCACAGGATTTCATGCCACTAAATTAAGAGAACACTTCAGATGCTCATTTCTGCCCAGTGTTAACTTTTCACTACCAGGATACTTCTCTAGAAACACTACGTAGCTGAATGAGCTCTGTAAGACACACATCAAATAAGAAAACTTCTTTGTATTGACTGCCTAGCCTTCATCACAACTGTAAGAATAAAAACAAGACATCAACTTGCCTTGCTAAATACAAAGATTGGTAAAGAAATCCTTCATTTAAGCCAGGACTAGGAATTAACCACAAGGTCTCTGTTACTCCATGCAAGAATGCCTGTTCAGTCAGATAACTCCAATTTGTTAAGAAAATTCATGATGATCTTTCCTGCCCTCTGCCCCAGACAGGATCCCAGTATTTATAAGATTCCATCTTAAGATCCTAACACTCTGCAGTCTCTGAAAATGCATACTTAACACGAACCGCCTGTCCAACACACTTACATAAGCCTGAAATAAAGAGCTTCTTTTAGTCAACAACTCTTTTCCTTTTATTCAAGCTTTGAGGATGAGTATTGTCTGCAAAATCACCACCTTCTTCTTGTTGGCCTGGCTCCAAAGACTAAACCAAACCAAACCAAACCAAACCAAACCAAACCAAACCAAGCAACAGATAAAAATAAAAAAAAAATGTCTACAGTCAGCGTCAGCTCCTTTTTTTTTTTTTTCCCAGATCTTGATCATTCAAGGAAGCAAATGTGTCTAAAATACGGAACGTGTTCCACTCAGCTCATTGGACCATGGCACACAACTCCTGCAACTAGATTGTTTGGGCTCTGTTCCCCGGTGGCAACAACTAACCAAAAATACACTTCAACCACGTCTTCTTTATATTTCATTTTGTTTGTTGTTTTTTCTCTAAGAAGTGGCTTTAGAACCTGTAGATACATGACATTCTGACTAGGTAATGGCACTTCCTCTGTTAATGAGCTAATTATCTGATTTTTCAAATGGCAGTCCCCCCAATGAGGCATTACATGAATTGTGTCATCACAAGCTATTCATAGAAATGATCTACCTCAGCCACCTACACAGAATGAGTATCTATTAGGCACCTACTGTGAACAAGGCATTTAGGCATCCACAGAAGATGTACTTCCTTGATGCCAAGAAGCAACAGGACCAGACTTTTCAAAAATATTGACTAAGTGTACAACAAATAAGCCATTTATAATCAAAATGCATTGACAGACATGTTTTCCAATTACATTATGGCATGATGGCCCAGCAGGGGAAACTATTTGGTTTACAGATTTCCTATTTCCATTGTTTCATGCTGTTAAATTGACAGCAAAAGAAAAAAAAAACCTGTGTGTTTGAGATGCTCTTGGTTATTTATAGAGCCGAGCACTGGAGGGTATGCCACTGGGTCTTCCACACTGATGAAACAGGTGTATCAGTCAACAGTGGAATGTGGCACCAGCAATTTCCTTAAATCACGAAAAAGTAGGCTTTCAGTCCAAATTCCTCCTTTTATTATATATCTAACTGTAAATTGTTAGATAAGCCAGTAGCACGTAGCATTCCAGTGCCACTAGAGCTGCTGAGAAGAGCATGAGCTTAAAAGGCAGCAGAGACATGTCAGAGGAGACATGGTCTTAGAAATACTGTTACAGAAATTCTGTGCTCACAGGCGATTTACAATATGCTGTTGCTTGCTTTGTGTACCACCCCACACAAGCAATTCTGGAACAGTCCCTATAAGTTTTATTGGAATGCACTTTAACCTCTGAGTATAGCACAGAAGAATGCACAGCTTCTCAAGAGCTCAGTACAGTAGCAAGTAAAGTGCCCTGTACCCAGGGCTCCCTGGAGAAGGCAGAAATTTCTGCATTGGGATATAGGAGGAATCCTCCCCAGGATGGTTCACCCAAGAAAAAAGACAAAGCACGGGACAGAGACACTCCAAGAAACGTAATTTAATATAATGTTTACAAACAACAACCACTATGCTTCGATGAACAATTTTCCAGGTTTCTTCTCTCAGAAACATCTTCTCCTGGGCCATCCATGAGGATGTGTAGACCCTTGTGTTTCAAACTGCCTTTTCAGTCTGGAAATTTAAGGGGAGTACAAGTATATGATGACTGTAGTCCTTAGTTTTCAATCATCATGGAAGAGGCAGTGGCCATAGTATGGGTGCAAATGAGAGAGAATACATTTCTACAGTGCCATGGAAGAGACCATTTGAATTGACGTGAGTTCTTCTTTGCTAATACCTGCCTCTAGATAAAGGCTATATATTGGTTGTTGGAAAAGTCATGATGTATATTGTCCATGTTTTTCAAAGGTTACTTATTTATATAAAGAACAAAAACCAAGCAATGATGTATTTCCTGCTTTGTTCTACAGTCTTTTGCCATCTTTCAGTGATCTTCATAACTTCCTGCTCATAGAAGGGCCTGCCTTTATTGGTGAAAAACTGAACAAGGTGCTCATATACAGCCTCATCTGAACTCAACATTAAACCATGCAAAGAGTTTTGAAGAGAGTGAAACAAGTAGAATTCTGATGACACGGGTCAGACAAGTATGGTGGTTGTGACAAAACATCTCATCCAAGCTCCAGTGGTTTTCGATGAGTCATCAGACTTGTGTGTGGTCGTGCATTATCATGATGGAACACAACTATTAACAAGCTCTGGAAATTTCTGAATAATGGAATCATTAAACTGTCCAACTGCCAACAGTACTACATTTGAATTGATTTTTGGTTCCTTTACAGGAACTCAGAAAAGATGACTTTTAAAATCCCTCCACACTGAAGTTTACCCTTCCTTTGATAAATGCCCACTTTCAATGTCATTTGTGGGGAATCATAACATTAGGACCAAGACCCTCCACTTCTCATCACCAGTTGCTTCTGAAAAGGATCGTTTTCCTTACTTTTAATGAACATATTACAGATGATTTTATGCACTGTCAGATGAATTTCTTTGAGTTCTTATGGAACCCAAATGTAGAGCTTGTTTCCCTATCCCAATTTCTTCAGGTGGTCATGAACACTTGAATGATGGAGGTTCAATGTGTCTGCAATCTTTCATGCCACGTACCATGGGTTTGACTTGATCAATCCCTTTATTTTGTCATCATTAACCTTGGTGGCCCTCTCTGACAGAGGACCACTACTGAGGTCAAAATGACCAGCGCAAAGTTTCATGTGACATTGTTGGCACTGATATTCTTGTAGAGCACTGGCATCATGAACTCTATGTAACTTTTCACAAACTTGATGCTTTTTCTTCCTTGTACTGAAGTAAAATATGGTGAAAATGCACAATTTGTTCTTCCATGTTTGACTTGTAAAAGCTCCCAAACTCAACCAAATCACTTATTTTTTTAGAACGAAGCTAGAATTGTCAGCTGTCAAATGACATAGTAATAACACAGATGCAAATGACTTTATTCTTCCAAAAATAAATCAGCAATATCTGTTGCAAAAATGCATCATGATTTTACTGAAAACCCAATGATAAAGAGAATCTTGAACATAGGCAAGGAAGAGCTCAGTTCACCTTATTGCTCTACCACTTAGGAGCTTGCACCAGTATTGTCATTCTTTAATACTTGCCTTTTAAATGTTTTGAAAGGTCTGGGAAGTGGAAAAGTTTTCAGAATGTGCTTCCGCCAGGAACCAGAAGTTACTACAGACTGACAGGAAGCACATTTACAGAACAGAGACCTTTCCTACTCTCTGGTCACGGCACGGCATTGGGCCTGAATCAATCCAGGAGAGCAGGATGTGGCCTCAAGACTGACTTAATGTGATAGCAATGGGACCCAGCACGATGACATGGAGATTTACTAAGTGGCATTTATGTTTCTTCCAAATTAATTACCTTGGGAGAACACAGCATACCTTTTGAAATGTCTGAAAACCAGCCAGCTCACTCAGACATCTCTGACATCACGGCAACACTGGTGACATTTTCCTAACAATTTCCCTGCCTCCAGCATGGTTACATCTGACAACACTGTCAAAGATTAAAAAGCACTATATATTTAAAATTTTTCATCCAAAATGGTTTACTGGAGCAGAGCCATAACCGAGCAAAATAAAACACAACTTCCAGCATCGGTTTTATTTTCTGTCTGATTTTGGTTGGGTTTTGCTGGTCGTTTAGTTCGACTGTCCCCTCTGGCAATGTTATTTTCTTGTCCCCTTCCAGTAGCGGTAACAACAATGGTGGTAATAATAATAATGGAGAGCCTCTTTGGAGCAGCAGGTTGTATTGATCAAGTGCACAGACTTGACAGACATTCTGCAGCATTCAAACACCAGTGATGTCCTTCCCTGTAAGGGACACTAGTAAGTGACCTCATGTCTCTGGATTGCTTCCTTGCTGTGAAAGATACTAGAGAAAAACACAGTTTCCAGCGGCAGCATCATCAGAATCAAATAGGCTGGTGACCGTGACGGTGTGAGGTGAACATCGTCCTGGACAGTCTAGATGCACCTGTGTGTGACTTGGTGGCCAAATGTGGGGCTCTGGTTTTCAGCCCAGAGACCCTAAGTAGATCTCACATAGACAGGCGCTTACCCAGGGTTCCCTGCCACTTAGCATGGTTCCACCCTTATTTTAAAGTTCTAAAGATTTAAAAAAAAACTTTAATGTATTTGAACCATTTACAGCAAAACAAGCATAATAGCTAGGTGATGCCTAGTTTTACCTTCTCAAATAAATACTTAATATAAAGACTTAGCATGGAGCAAAAAGAAAAAAGGAAGATAAAAAGATGACAAGATTTTTTAAAATGGAAAGGTAAGTAAAACGTGTTTCCATGAACAATTTAAGCTACATGTCTTTCTCCCACCTCCCACCACATTAATTGAATTATTTTTGAAAAGCCATACTTGAAAACAAACAACAAAAATGGTGAACTACATAGTTAACATTCAACTGGGTTGTTGACCTAGGACCTATACAGTGGCTTAAGGAATCTTTTAGACTACCAATCTCTGTCTTTCTGTCTGTCTTTCTGTCTCTTTTGCTCTTTTTCTTTTTCTTTCTTTTCTTGACTTTTTGTCTTAGTTACTTTTTCATTGCTGTGACTCAATACCTGACACCTACAAACTTAGGAAAGGAAAGGTTTATTTTAGCTCACAGCCTCGAAGGTCACAGTCCATTCAGGGGCGGCCGGCAACAATTGAAGTACATGGCAGAGAGAGAGGTGGAGGCAGCTTTCCCGAACAAACAGGAAGACAAGCTGAGGCTAGTTGAGACGAGTCCCAGTCCTCCAGGAAGGCAGGTGCAGCTCATGTATCCTTTCAGGTCTCCGCCCAGTAACCAGCCCCTCCTGCATCCAGGTGTGGCCTCTTCACACCGTTAATTCTAACTTAACTGCAATCCGCCCTTCCAGACCAGACCCCAATCCACCAACATCACATGGTTCCATTAAAATACATGAGACTTTTGGGAGACACTCCAGATCCTAACCGCAACACTTTTTTTTTTCTTTTTCTTTTTTTTTCTTTTTTTTTTTTTTTTTTGAGACAGAGTCTCATTCTGTAGTCCAGTCTAGTCCTGGGCTCACTAAGTAGCCCAGCCTAACCTTGAATATACAGTACTTCTCCTGCCTCAGCCTCTGAGTGCTGGGATTACAGGCATATGCCCCACATCCAGTTTATATCGTGCTGGGGAATTTAAAGTCCTAAGCAAGGACTTTAACATCTGAGCTGTGCCCCTGCCCCTACCAATGTGTTTTTATTCATTTCTCAGCACACTATTCCAACCATTGCCTCTTTCCTTCTCTCACAAAGACATCCCAATATAGAAATACTTGCATGGCTGAGTCTCTTCTCTTAATAACTAGTTTTATATAGTGATTAATTTTACATGGGAGTGGTACAAAAACAGACAGAAATATTAATGGAAAAGAATTCTGGATACAGAGAAAAACACACACTCTTGGCTGTCTGATTTTGAACAAAGGGTCTGCCTTGGTTACTTTCTTGTCACTGTGACTCAATGCCTGATGTCCACGACTTTAGGGAGGAAAGAATTATTTTAGCTCAATTTCAGAAGGTCATAGTCCATTCATAGGCATATTTGGGAAATGGTGGAATCACATAGTGGGGCTATGGCAGGGCCAGGGCTGGATTTGGGTCCAGAGTTAGAATCTAGGTGAGGGATAAGATCCTCTCAGCACGGTAGGACAGACCCAAGTCATGGAGGAAGGGCTGAACTATCATAGACTCCTTCAGGTCAAGCCGCGCCTATCGGTCTCTTCCATCCAGATCCAATCTCACAACAGTGCACAGTGTCCATAGGTACATGAAGCTTTTGGGGGATACTCCTGATCCAAACCACAATATTTTGCCCCTGCCCTCCAAAAGACTCATATTTACCTCCTTATGTAAAATGTATTTAGTCCTGTTTTAAAAGTGTTGTCCAAGTCTTAACAGTTTTAGCACTATTACAAAGCTTAAGTCCAAAACGTCCTCTGAAGCTCAAGACAAACTCTCAGCTAAGCTCCTGTGAAAATCAAAGAGTTTCACACATGTAACATACAATGGCACAGGGTATTTTTATTCCAAAAGAGAGGATAAACAAATAAAAGGTAATTAGACCAAACTGATTTCTAAACCTGGCAGAGCAAGTGTTAAATTCCCTAGTCCCACGTTCAGCACCTGGGTAAACTGTGGCAAGATATGAGCTTCAAAGGGCTTGCTGTAGGGGCCCCGCCTCTCCAGGATCACTGCTGGCTGCAAATTCCATCTTCTCTCCTTTGGGCTGGCCTTGCCACAAGTCTGCAACCTTCTTCAGGGAACAATCCATGCTCCTAGCTTCTCCAAATTTTAGAGGACTCCACTGCAGTTTGCCATTATAAATTTACATATGACCCTCCCAGGGGCACACTGCCTGGCCTCCAAGGCCTTCCTCTGAAACCTGAGTGGAAGATTCCATGAATCCACAATCCTTGTACTCTGCAACTCTGTTAAGGAAGGATGATGTAGACCTTGCCAAGCTCTGCCACAGGCTTGAGCAGTACCCTGACCCCCTGGGACTAATGCTGTAAAAGCCTTTGTGTTCTTATAAGGCTGAGTTCCAGACAGCTCTCTCTTTGGCAGTCTAGGGTACTCTGGGGTACTATTCTCAGACAAAATTCCTTGGCGTCTCCACTTTTGAGTTGGTAAATGGTGGGGTGGAGTCTTGCTGACTTTTGAGATGCCCTCAAGGCATCTTTCTTATGGTCCTGAGTGTAAAAACTTGGCTTATTTTCAGTGCTAATCTCTTTAACTTCCTAGTGCTCATCTGTCCTCCTACCATACGCCCTTTCAGTTTAGAAAACTGTAAACTTTTTGTATCATTTTCTCTGCTAATTTCTTCTGCCTTTTGCCATAGAGCTGGCTAAAAGCCTCAAACAGTAGCCAATTGGCAGCCTAAATATGGGCTGCCTTGAGATTTTCTCCACCAGATTAAGTAGTCCACTGCCTTTAATTTCATTCAGTTTCAGGCCAACTCTCTGGACAAGGGCAAAATTCTGACAAACTTTCTGCCAGAGTGGAGCACACATAGTTTTTAGACCACTTCCTAATACAGATCTCTTTCCTATCTGAAACTTCTTGAGCCTGGCCTTTCCAATACATACTTCTATCAGCATTCTGGTCTTCTGACCTCTGAGCAGAATCTCCCATTAAGCTTGGCTCAGAGCACTAAGGATTCTCCAACCTGCATCCTCAAACCTTTCCTAATTCTTCCCCTACAAACCAGTTTCAAAGGCTTCCAAACAATATGATCAGGGACAGTCTCAGCAATGACCCTACTCTTGGTATCAATTTCTGTCTTACTCATCACTATGATTCAATACCTGACATCCACAACTTTAGGGAGAACAGATTTATTTTAGATCACAGTTTCAGAAGGTCACAATCCATTCACAGTTGCGTGTTTGGAAAATGGTGGAATCACATGATGAGGCTGGAGCTGGGTTGAGGGCTACAGATGGACTCTGGGCCAGGGCAAGATCCTGACAGCATGACAGGACAGAGCCACATTTGGAAGAAAGGGTGGAACTAGCACACACTCGTCCAAATCAAGCCCTAAGCATCTGCCCCTTCCAGTCAAGTCTCACCTCCCGGAAGAACTTAGTATCCATAGGTGCACAAGTCTTTTGGGGGATATTCCAGATCCAAATCATAAGAGAGAACAAAAAGACAGCACCTTCAACCAATGATGCTAAGGACACTGGATCTCCAAATGTAGGAGAATGAAACTAGCTAGACCTGTATCTGTCACCATACACTAAAATGAATAAAAATAGATCAAAGAACTGGGTATCAAAACAGAAACATTTAACCTGCTGGAAGATAAAAATTGGTAAAACAGAAGATATAGGGACAAGAAATGATTTCTTGAATAGAATGCCAACTATACAAGAAACAACAAGAATCAAAAAATGGGATTACATCAACCTGAAAAGCTTTGCACAGCAAAGGAAACAATCAGCAAGGTGAAGACACTGAAGGGGCAAAAATCCTTGCCAAAGATGGCTCAGATAACAGATTAATATCTACAACACATAAAGAACCAAAGGAAAAAAACTCCTAAAATGAAAGACCTCATTAAGAATGGGCAACTGAAATGAAACAGAACTTCTCAGAAGACGAAATACAAGAGGCCAGCAGCCATGTAAAAAGGTATTCAACAACGCCGGACACCAGAGAGACGCAAATCAAAACAACACTGAGACTCCATCTCACTCCAATGAGAATGGCCTTCATTAAGAACTCAAAAACAACAAAGGTTGGCAAGGCTGTGGAGAAAAAGGAACACTTCTGCACTGTTGTTGGGAGTGCAACCTGGTGCAACCATTATAGAAAGCCGTCTGGAGATTCCTTAGAAAGCTGAGGAGAGAAATCTCATTTGACCCTGTTACAGTTCTATTGGGGATTTTTTCAAATAAACTAAAGTCATCGTATCATAAAGACACATGCACATCCACATTCAGTAACACATTAATGACATATAACACAGGTAAACTGTGTCCATTTATATGACTTTTGACCATATTCTTTCTCTCTCACTTTTTCCATCTCCTTTTCCATTCCCACTCTCGGGGTTTCTTCCCTCTCCTAGCAGTTCATTGTGCCTATTCCTACCCTCTCTCTTACATGAGGTTCTTTTTATGTATTTATTTATGGCCATTTCAAATGAGAGACATCAACTGACATTATTGACCCATTTGCTTTCAAACACTTTGTATCTGTCTTTCATTATGGCTACATAATATTCCATTGTGCATAAATGTGTATTGTTCTCTATTAATGGTCACGTAGTTGCTTCCAGGATTTAGCTATTACGAGTTGTGTTTCTATGAACATGGACATACATATATCACTATTGTAGGATAACTTTAGTTCTTTTAGGAAAATGTCCAGTAGACATGTAGGTGGATCGAATGGATTTTCTATTCTCAGATTTCTTAGTTCAACCATATCCAAGTTAAAAAAGACATAAAAACAAAAAGTCAAAAAAGAAACAGTTTTCAAAAAATAAATATGTACCATAAATATAAAAATGAAGGAAAGCCTCATCTTCATAGCAAAATAACTCCTCATTTTGCATGATTTCCTTAAATATTCCCCAGGATTTTTATTCTTCTAAGATAGGAGTTTTGAACTCAGTTCGGTGCAAAATGGAAAGTTTCCAACCTCTGTAAGTCACCAACGCGATGATCTTGTGGTCAGAATCACTGCTATTGCCAATACAACTTTGGTTCGTCTTTTATCGGCTTCAATTTTTACATTTCACAAGATGTAAGAAACATGAAGGTTTTCTGACTTTTTAAAGTTTGCAGTATTTGCCTTTGATGGGTCAAATATCTGAGTAATGCCAAGAGATATCAACGGATCTGTAAGTCATGAATTTCATAGAGAAACCTTTGCTTTCATTTTCAGTCCTTCAAAAGCCTGATGGTTTACAATTAACTCTCACATGAACACACTCCATTGTTGAGCAGATTCTCCTAAATGGTGCACTAAGTTCCATGTGAAAAACTTCAGTGAGGGTTTGGTTACTTGCTCTGCCCTAGGAGATCTACCCTGTCCATCCTAACTGTGCACTCCCTTGGGGCGTCTGAACACAGCAGAAGCAATGTGTGATTAGCCCTCCTAGTCAGTCCTGTCTATGTAGCCATGGTGCCCATGAAAACTACACCAATGGCTACATCAAGGTGGAATCTATGAAGACTGTGTGTGCTTGGAGTCCCTTCCATAATGTTGTTAAATGGTGTCACTCACTGTCCTGTTAAAGATGTGGGTAGAAAGGCTGAGAGGGTTTACAGAGGAGAAGAAGGCGTGATAGTCAGGGATGCTGAATGTTATCCCATCCAAGTCACCTGTCCAACCTTCCTGCCACAGAACTGCCTTCCCTCTCTACATCCATGGTGGATGCCTGAGGAAGGGGCATGATGGCTGCACGGTGAGCCATTATAAGGTCACCTTGCCAGAGGAGGGCAGGCCCTTCAGAGCTCTTTACTGCTGTCTGCCCTTCCTCTCTCTGAACCAATCACTTCACCTGAAGCTTCAGTAAAATAACTCACTTTCAAAATGGGGCAGAAGAAGCCAATTCAGCCAAGTGGAGCAGTGTTTTGCCATTTTTTAATGAGGAAGCAAAATTAAGAAGATAGTTTGGTGAGAGGAAAGGTATCAATGTCCCACTTAGCCCTCTCTGCTGCAGGCTCCGGCACTGCCTTCTAAGAAGGAGTCCATCCTGGTCATCCTCATCTGGCACTCTCTCCCAACCCCCAACGAAGGGCAAATCGCAGGAACAGAAAGCAGGAAGCAAGAAGGGCTGGGAGAGCCCACAGAACACAGGGTAGGCAAAGAGTGTGAGGCACACAGAGAGACAAGATGGCAGACACATTTCCCCACAGCACCCTCTGTCTGGTGTGGTTTCCAATAAGCAAGTTGGTTCCCAGGACACCACCGTGACCCCTCACTCAAGGGTCCCGGCAGTGAGACTCCGTTATGCCTCCAAATATGATGAGCAGCTCCTTCCAGCTGCTGCCAAAGCATGCACTTCAAGTGTCTGCTGGGCTGGGATGGTGGGCACGCCCCTCCTTCGGAAGGCAGGCGTCTTCTGTTGGGAATTCTCACACCTGAATATTTGCTTTGCAGGGGGTGGGGGGTGGGCATAGAGTTACTGATGGCAACTCACAGCATCCGCCATTTGCTCCTACAGGGAGAAAGAAGTCTCAAAGAGCACTAAGCTCCTTTCCTTCCAGGGCAAAATGCACGGAAGTGTGGACCCACTTTCTGGGAAGCTCCACCTGGCAGCGGGATGACTTCATCTGCGCACTAGATCCGAAGGCAGGGGACAAAGAGGTTTTTGACTTGGCTTAGGTTAGACACTTCCAGTGTTGGGATGAAACAGGAGTCCTCAGTTCTCTCTCCAGTTCTGATCAACAGACGTGTACAATGAAAAGCATTTGGCTGTACTCTGTATGTGGCATGCACAGGAAGAAAAGAGGTATTAGTGGCTCCTAAAAATAAACCTTAGCTCATCTGTTTGTGTCTCTGCAAAGGGAATAAGGTGTTGGAGTCTGAAAGCAAAGAGGTTGAACACAGGCTTTCTGCCTCATTCATCCTGCCTCTAGGGGACAGACCAGCCCATGTAATGCCGACGGAGCTTCCCGTAGGCACTGAGTGTCTAACTGGGACCATGATTCTCTTTGGATGCCTCAAGAATTTTTTTTCTTCTTTTTCTTTTTTTTTACCACATCAACATTCCTTGCAGACTCTGTAGACACACACACACACAAAAGTGAATATGGTGAGCCAGTGTCCAAATCAAGGTCAGTATCAACGAATTTAACTTGAGGCTATAAAATTGTCACAGTGGGAAAACTCAATCATCTGAAATTGGTTCCATTAATCCTTGACCTGGCCCTTCCTCATGGAAAGTATGTTAAAAAAAAAATAGATGGAAGGGTTCTTGTGGGGCAGCACTACCAGAGAAATGAATATACAAAGTTCTGCCGTGTTCCTGGTTAAATTCACGCAGAGAAGAATTGTGCTGAGTGAGTGGCATTCTAGGATACAAGTAAGTGAAAGCAACAGATGACGCTGACATCTCTCTCCTTTCCCAACAGGGCTCACTCTCTGCAAGGTCCTCCACATGGACAGCCGTGGGCCTTAGTTCCTGGGTGGCCCAGCCAGAGCAGCTACATGGATCATGGCACAGTTGGCTCAAGGATCAGGAAAACTGAATGACTTACATTTCTCAGCATTAATAACCCCTTATTTACTATTTAGCACTAAATTATAGTTGGTCTTACATGCCTGTGGTGGGTCACACATTCATGGGTTCTGTATTCACAGAATCAACCAACAGCAACTCAAAACTATATAAAAGCTTCCAGAAAATTCCAAAAAGCAAAACTTGAATTTGCCACATACTGAGCACGGTGCTAAATCCATGTGAGGTAGTTGATAGGCATTGTACTAGCTCAGGCATGACACACCTAACTCCCCTCCCTTCTACTCCTCCCCCAACTATAGGGGCACGGCCTCACAGCAGCCCCTCCCTACTCCACGCTCTCCTGCCTTCTCCTCCTCCTTCTCCTCTTCCTCCTCCTTCCTCCTCCTCTTCTTCTTCTCCTCTTCCTCTTCTTCTTTTTTCTTCCTCTTCTCCTTCTTCCTGGCACTATTTTGTATTTTTATTTGAATATGTATGCACTTCAAATTCATTTGCATGTTAAGTACATGTAACTCAGGGAAGTTGTGCCCTATGTATCACTTTTGGCATTTTTTTTCCCTCTCCCCCTTTCCCTTTCCCACCATTACCCCATGCTCAGTGTCTTTTTCCATTTCTGAGCCTATCTTCCCATTTCTTACCATCTCTCTTACATTGAGATCTTTTTAGATAGGCAGTTTTGGCATTCTCATGTAGAAGACACCATGTGCTACTAAGTCTTTTGTGTTTGGTCTATTTCACTGAGCATTACTGACTCAAGATGCCGCATTTTCTTACAAACGCCTCAAATTTGACCTCTGCATGGCAGCACAATATTCCATTGTGTGTGTGTGTGTGTGTGTGTGTGTGTGTGTGTGTGTGTGTATAGATATAGATATCGATAGCACATTTTATTTTTCCTTTCATCTGCTGATGGGCATGGAAGTTGTTTCTGAGATTTAGCCACCATGAGTTGTGCTGGGCTGGAATCAGTTCAGTGGGTAAAACACTTGCCTAGCATGCACAAGATTCTGGGTTTGATTCTCCAAGACCACAGAAAAATTAGTTTAGGTGTTGTGGTGCACAACTGTAATGCCAACACTCAGGAAGCTAAAGCAGGAGGATTCTGTGAGTTCCAGGCCAGTCTGAGTTAGTGAGTTCAAGACTAGCCTGACCTATAGAGCAAGACCTGTCTCGGGAAAAAAAAAAAAAAAAGTTGTGCTGCCAACACATGGGTGTACATGCATCTCTGTGACCTGAAGACTATCTCTTTTGGAAGTGAAGGGATAACCATCTTAACCTAGACCAGGCACACTGAGATCTAGGTCCACTGTTAACAACCCCTACTCCCGCACACTTCAGAAAGCTGAACACAGTTACTCTTTCCCACAGTTTTGATCACCGTTTTTTGTTTGGATACATTTGTCAATCAAAATGGCCAGCCACCGTGATGGCTGCCATCATCTTAATTATTCTACATCTGCTCCAGAAAATGGCTATCTATATTTAAACTCTGCAGCAGAATTAATCTGTAACCAATCAGCAAACAGGAATGTGGACCAATCACAGGCCTGCTATGGCTATATAAACAACACTCCCCTCACACTCTGGGAGGCTCCCTCTGTGAAATAACCACTCAGTGCTGCCACACAGGCCCTGTTTAAATAAAGCCTCACTCTGGAGTCTTGTAAATCTGCTGGTGATTTATTTCTCAGTAGTATGAGCTCAGAACGCACTGTCACTCTCCTTCTACCTATCCTACTGTGTGGACAGAGTGGCCACTTGAAAAGAACGATCTAAAAATACTATGTCTATTAGCCTTGAAGAGGTTGAGTGTCCAGCTGCAAACCGAGACCAACACCTCGCAGAGTGAGCTAACAGTGCCCAGACAAGGAGGTACCTCACAGTGACAGCTGGCACTGGTAGAGATCAGCTCCCAGCAGGGTTGGCCAATGGATTCTGGCACAGCTGGCATTGCATGGTGGTAACAGGCAATGACTGCCAACAATGTCTGGCCCAAGTTGGCACTGCACACTGACATCTGGTAGCAGTGAAGCCAGTAGCTGGCAGTGTCACCCAACAACACCCAGTGTTATCTGCTGTCAACCCAGGGCATCAGGCTTTGAAAAAATCTGCCTCTGATGACCTCCCCCCTGTTTTCCCACTTGAATCAAGTAAAAGAGCCCTCAACAGAATGGTGACAGTATTAGGTATTATAACTGTTCCAGAGATGACTTAAACTAGTATATGGAAAGCATGCACAAGCGTACATAATACTACACACTTTTAGGTAAGAGAATTGAGAGTCCACAGGTTTTGGTACGGGAAGCAGGGAAGTCTCAAAACCAGTACGTCACAGACACTGAGGGGTGAATGTACTTAGCCTCTAACTACCATATAAATTGCACTGCTGCACTTGACCTTTCTTCCCCCAATCCTTTATTCTTTAGGTTCTATGCAATGAGTACATAGGCAGTAGGCAGGGGCATAGCAAAGGTGTTTGGGTAATTTGGAATTTTGGATCATTAGATATCTTCTGTGTGAAATTTAGGTTATACATAAGCACACACATCCCCATATCCATTGATTTCTGTGGGGTTTTTGGAAGTTAGTCACGATAGATCACAGGGCTGGTTTCAAATCTAGAACAGAACACAGATGCAGAGAATGGATCAGGAAAAGTATTGGAAAGAAATAAGGTGGAAAATGGGAAAAAAGGAACAGTACTCGTATAAAAAGAAACAGAGCTTTGAGATGGCCCTGGGAGGGTCTCAGACCCTGTTTCCCAACAACTCCATGAGCTGCAGAAATGCTGCTAAGAAAACAATGCATCACTATTCCAAAGGCAAAGTGCTGCTAGCGTAAAAGCCAACTTACAGGGCCCCTTCTCAGACTGGCCCTCCCCACAGGCAGCCAGTGAAGTCAAGTCCATATTTTTGAGTAGACCTCGCCCAGAGTAAGTACGTGGTTTGGTGTTATGTATTACTACTAAGAGTAAAAGGGCTTGGGTAATCAATAATTTAATAATAAAAGTATCTCACTAATTTTCTTGTATAGATTTCATAGTAAATTATATTTTGAGCAGACTGTGTTATATAAAATATAATGGCAAAGTTGATGTCATTTTTGTGACTTTTCAAAATGTGACTATGGGGTCGGGCTCATAGATCTCCAGTTAGAGCACTTGCCTCACGTGAACAAGACTCAGGTTCAATCCTTCAGCATCACATAAACTGGGCGTGATGGTGCACACCTGTAATCCCAGCACTCGGGAGGTTGAAGCAGGAGGATTGTTGTGAGCTTGATTGAGTCCAAGCTATACTAACTGGGCCCCATACTGAGTTCAGTAACAGCCTGGACTACAGAGTGAGACCCTGTCTATGAATAAATTAAATAAATAAATAAATAAATAAATAAATAAATAAATAAATAATAAAATGTGACTGCCAGAAAATCTAAAATTACATTTGTGGCTTGTGTTGTATTTCTTGTGCATGGCACTGACCTAAGAGACATCAGAAGAGTCAGAAGTGAAGTGGGCATGAAGACTTGGGGATGAGGGGATGGCAATAATCCCACAGAGAAGGAGCGGGAAGGTTGGTAAGCACCAAGAAGACCATAAAATATGGGACAACCAGTGCTGAGACAGAACTGCTGCCCACAGATGGAATCCGGGCACAAGGGCATCTAACTGACATGCAACTTTCACCTTCAGAAAGTTCTAATGCATATTTATTATTATGTAAGTTTGCTGACAACTTAAAATATAAGCTTTCCTCTTCTATAAAGACTTAGAATCTCAGGACTTTCTTTTAAAAAGCAAAATTTTGTATTTTGTCAAAAGTGAATTTGGGAAGCAGGGAGAAGCAGCCGCCTGGTAGACAAGCGTGTAGCTGACTACAGTTCCCAGCACTCCCTGCTGCCTCCTGGCGGCTGAAACTTAACGCGGATTGACATTCCCTTACAAGCTTGTGCATGGCCTTCTTACTGCACTCTTATGACAAAAATAAGCACACGCGCCCGTCAGACCAGGGTGGTGTGTGTGAGGCCAACTGTTACAGCGGGCTGACCAAACTCCTGCTGAAACGCTTTTCTTCGCTGACCCGGCTCACTCCTGTGCAACAGAGGAAGGAGGCACAGGGCGGGTGTCGGCCACCAGGTGCCTGCTCTCCCAGGCTAGCACTGCTACTTTGGGCAAATATCAGATGCAGGGCTTGCGAATGCTTTCTCCTACTCCCGAGGTTGTCCTTTCACTCTCTCAGTGAACCCTTTGATGCAGAAAGTTTCTATCTGATGACACCCCGTATTTCTATTTGTTGTTGTTGTTGCCTTGACTTTTGACGTCACATCTAAGAAACTATAAACTAAACCAACTTCATAGGTTTACATTTATTTTCTTCAAAAGTATGTACTGTGGCCCTTAAAATGTGTGGTGGGGAGCAGGGGATCTGACTTCATTTTTTTTTGCCTAACTAATCCAACTGCCTCAACACTATTTGTTGAAAAGTCGAACTTTCTCTACGGATTTACAGGGCATCACTAAAGTTGCCATACATACAAAATATTAAAATATATTTTAAGTATAAATAATATAGTATTTGTTTGCTCGGGGCTAATTTGTCACAATTTGTGCAGTAAAATGAATGCTATGAGAAGAACTACGCAAGCAATAAATTTAATGCACAGGTGTTCCAAAAGTCATCGTACACACAAAAATATGAACAAACTTTGGGACACCATGTATTTGTCAGCCTTGTCAAATACTAACTGACCATACATGTATAGGCTTTCTTTTTCTTTTTTTTTTTTTTCTTTTCAGGACTATCAATTCCAGTCAATTGTTTTATATATTTATCTTTATGGTAATATGACATCTCCTTGTCCTGGTGTACTAAGTTTTAAAATCAGATATGTAAACCACCCATGTCTGCTTTTGCTTTCAGAGATTATTTTTACTACTCTGCATATTTTAACCCCCATGTAAATTTTAGGATTAGCTTGTCAACTGCTGGGGTAGAAAAGTTAGTTGGGGTTTGCATATGGAACTACAGAACACTTTGAGGAATATTTTTACCTTACTAAGATTAAATATTTCAGTTAATGAACACAGGATTCCTTTCCACCTATTAGGGTCTTCTTTCACTTAGCTTCAAAACAGGTAACAACTGCATCATAGTTTTCACTATTTTGTTTATTTTGAAAATGCTAAAATCTTGGGATCACACAGAAATAACTTTCCAGGATTTTCATCCATCCTTACTTTGTGGTGGTCAAACGAAATCATTACATATGCCAGTAATCTGCTCACTTCTGCCACTGATATTTCATCTAAAGGATACAACTACTTGTTTACCAGCTCATCACTGAAAAATAGGTGAGTTGTTTCCAGCTTTGGGATTTAACAATAATGCTGTCATGAAGTACATGGACAGGTGCCTGTACCAACGTAATTACTCATTTCTCTAGAATAAATGTCTATGCAATCGCCAGGGCACATAATTTTTTTTTTTTTTTTTTTTTTTTAGTTTTAAAGGAAACTTTCAAACTATTTTCTATTGTGATTTTGCCATTGTAAACCTCCACCAATAATACCCATTTCCACATTCTTATCATAATGTGGTGTTCTCGTTGTCTTATTTTAGTCATTGTAACTGGCTGCAATGATGGCAGCTCATTATGATTTTAATTTCTATTTACTAGTGATGTTGAACATCTTTATATGACTATGTGTTCCCTGTATGCTATCTCAATGAAATGACTTTATGTCTTTAATCTACTTCAAATTGGATTCTTCAGACATTTAGTTCTTGGCATATTTTGAAATGGTAATGAAAATAGTACATGAAAATTTACTATTTTAACCACTTTAAGGGTAAAATTCACTTAGAAATAGATGACAACTATGTGTATTACATTATGTAATAATGACACACAGGTAATCTCAAGTTCATAGATTAGTCCCCCCCTCCCTTTTTACTTTACAGCAGTGTGAAGGCAAAATACACTCTCAGTGAAAACCATACCTTGCATTTTTAAATTTGACTTTTCCCAGTTAATAACATTCTGGAAGATATTCTCTGGTGATGTTGTGCAGCAGCAGGGAGCTCCCTGTCAGCCACACGATCATGAAGAAAAATGCTGACACTACAGTCACTGTGTGGCAAACACACTTATTTCCAGTTGGTTGTATTGAATTCATTTTCAAATTAGGTTATCATCAACTAAGAGTTTATCTGGCCATAGCCACAATGTAGATTAAGAACATTTGTACACTGAACCTAGAAAACACTACACACACACAGTTTCCACAGGCCATACAACTGCTGGAAGTAAAATCCTGAGTAAAATTAAGATTACATTAATTCATTGATCAATCCATCAGATGAAGAGACATTTATTTCATAATGCTCATACCTGACTAACCAAAAAATAACTAAATTACCTTAAAATAACTTAAGGAACAACAAATTGAAAGACCAAGTTATATATTTTGTCTTTTAATTTAATTTTTCTCTATAAAACATATGAAGTCACAGCAACATTTGTCAAATTCACTGACAAGCCATTTTGAGCCTGTTCTGCCATACAGACTCTGCACCCATCCTGGACATGCACCTGCCAGCAGGATTCCAGGTCTGAGAGGGCTCCTGTGTCAGGAATAGTAGCGGCAGCTAACATAATGACTCTCAAAGAAATCCGTGCACCTCCTGACCCCCTCAACTTGTCAGTATGGTACAGGATATGGTACAAGGGAATCTGCAGTGGCCATAAAGTTGGGAATCTCAGAGGGAAATAATCCTTGACCATGCAGATGTGCCCAAATGGATTCCAAGAATCCTTACAAGCAAGTAGCGTTTCCTGTCTATGATCGAGAGACTGATGACAACAAAGGGATCAAAAATACGCAACGTTGCTGGCTTTGAAGAAGGGGCTCTCAAGCCAAGGAACTGGGCAGCCTACAGGAGCTTGGTCAAGGCCCGGAAACTGATTCACTCTAAGGCTTCCAAGAATTAGTACTGCCCTGCCAATATCTTCGTTGTAACCCATTTCGGACATTTTTCAGAAACATAAGCCAATGAATTTGTGTTATCTTAAAGTCATTCTCTTCGTGGTATTATAGTAGCAGCAATAAAAAAAAAAACTATTATAGCTATCATTGATCATTGATGTCTACAATGACTGCCAAGATCTGAACACCCAAAACACTTATCTCAGGGTACTATATCAAAATCACTTTAATTTCACTCATATGAGGAATTTAAATTTTATTTTTAATAATTTCATGAGTTTTCATAAAGTCACAAGATGGCTTTTCTCAGATTTTATAAGGTGATCCTTAAATTCAGTAACACTGAAATTTCGATAAAGATTTTCAAATTTTATTAAATATTTCAAAACTCTCATCTATTTAAAAACAATAAAAGTTATAAGCCAGTTAATAAATAGGCAACTCAAAGCTGGGGCTGTGGTTCAATGGTAGACTGCATCACTCAGCACATGCAAGACCCTGGATCTCCAGCAGCAAAAGGTCACTAATAATGAAACCAGATGCGACGCATACCAAACGGCATCACCACACGCTTGTAATAGGCTGAAAACTTTTACATACTTTTAATTTCTGGGGACATTTTGTTTGTGCCACTTCAACATCCAGACTCAAAGTAAAAACCTTTATAGTGGAAAATTTATTGCCAAGGTACATTTAAATCAAGTTCCCGGCTCATATACTAAGATTAAGTGTTTACCTGGAAAACACAGCTATCTAAGACGTAAAACGATCATATCAAATCATATCAAATGTATTTACTGTCTCAAAAATATTCCCTGCTCCACTTGCTCCCTCCCTACTACTCTTTCCCCCTGGAAATAAACGATTTCTTTACTACATCCATGTTTGCCTTTTCCAGAACGTCATATAGTTGAATCATTCAGTACATTGCCTTTTCAACTTAGCCCTTTCCACTTAGCAGTATAAATTTAAAGTTCCTTCTTGTCTTCTCATAGTTTAAAAGTTCATTTTTTAGTGCTGAATCATATTACGACATCTGGATTGTCACAGTTTTGTTTTTACATTCACCTGTGAAGGACAACTTCATGCTTCCAATTGGCAGCTACATATAAAACTGCTGTAGACACTTGTACGCAAGCTTCTGTGTGGGTACATAAGTTTTCAATTTGTTTGGATAAACACCAAGAGTAACAATTCTGAATTTTACTGTAGAGATAGATTTAGTTCTGTGAGAAGCTACCCAGTGGTCTTTCAAAGTAACTATACCATTTTACATTCACACCTGCCACATATGAGAGTCTCTGTCGCTCCACATTTCCACCCCATCTGAGGTTTTCAGTGGTGTGGATTCTGGCCATCTTAATCAGTGGGTAGTGGTCATTACCTGGCTTTACTTGCATAAAACTTCTGTGGTTCCCAAACAAAACTTTGGTCATTCCACTTCCTTTTCTGGCATCATAGCTTTTATTTGCAGATATGTTAATAGTAACCTATTTCAGACACCATACACGAGACTTTTCATTACGTGGCTTTTACATTCCCTCTACTCTGAAAGCCTCACCACCAAGCTCACCACAGTAAGGAGAGAAATCATTTTTTCCTTCCATAAAAGACTATTCCTAGCCCTTTGTGCTCTCAACTAATTACAGAAAGGCATTCTGCAAAGTTAAGAATTTAGAGTGGTTTCCCTCAGTAGTGTGTGTCATCTTTTTAAGAGTCGAAGTTATTTCTTTCTATACAAATATTTAAAGCAACCCATGCAAACACTTTTACTTCTCAGAGCATTAAAAATCCCATGTGTAGAGTATACTTCAAGAACGAAATGCTTAAAAGGCTTGGTAAAATATTTAAACGCATTTTGAAAGCATGAGAGAGTGAGAGAAGCCTTCAGAGAAAGAAACGAGAACTCCAAGAACACCTGCAGTGGTCCCTGCTGGCCCCTCCTCTGGGCTTCCAAGGGTCCCCACTATGCAACCAACAGGATGGCATCACGGCTGGTTTACACGGTGGGTGGCCATGCTGATCACAGGCAGCATTAAAGGTGGGACCTTGGAAGTGAGGAGACCTCAGCTGGGGATTTACAGGAGAAAAAACATTCCCCTAAAAAGAGATTATTTTCCCCTGTCTAGATTTAGGTGAAAAAATGCTTTTCCACTTTAAGAATTTATAACTGTAAGCCTTAGGCAACAAATATGCATGTAACTAAACTTTATACCATCTGTACTGCCCAGTTGTACCCAGACTTAAACACTAAAGTAATAGAAAAATGAGCTATTTATACATACCAGCATGTATAAATCTTAAAGTTATTATGCTGAATGAAAGAAGTCAGACATAAAATACAAAATTCTAGAACAGCACCATTAATCTGTAAGACCAGAAGCCAGATCAGTGATGTCACGGGACAAGCATATAGGGACTACTCTGAAAGATACAACAGGGAGGGCTGGGGGTATTTAAGTGATAGGGCATGTGCCTTAGCCTTTGCAAGACCTCTGGTTCAATCCCTAGTATTCTGCCTTTAAAAAAAAAATGCAAAGAGAACTGTCTGGAGATAATAAGCTTCTAAATCGTGCATGTGGTGGTATTTACACAGGTGCGTGCACTTTTCAGAACTCACTGAACTATAACAAAAACATGTATTTTATTGCACAAAATTGTACCCCAATAATAGGAATTCGAAGAACTCTCCAGCATAAATGTCATTCTGAGTATCAGTGAATTAGTAGCATGAGTTTAGAACTCCAGGCATCGTGTGCTTGGTGGCGGATATGACAATAAGCAGTGTTATTTAGCTTAATAAAAATAAAGTGATCATGTCACCATGCAGGCACAAAGCAAGTTCTTTAGGAGAAATTTCCTTAAATACAGAGAGAAACAGTCTCAGGAAATATCAGTAAAATTTGCTTTCTTCATGTCTTTTTTAAAACCTACGGTGAATTATAAAGTACATTCAACTCTTTGTGTTATAGAAACATCTGGCTGAGAGTACATCAGATTTGTTTGTAAAATTCTGTATGTAATTTTAAAGAAAGCCAATAAAGTTAATGGAATTCTTATTCCATCTGATGAATCATACATAAGTACCTGAGGTTAATATATTTAAAATGAACCATAATAATTCAACAGATTCATTTCCATATTGGCCTTTGTAACCTCTATAAGTAAGCAAATATATTTGATATTTCATTTTATGATTGCATCTAATATTAGATGTTGTCTTTAGGAATTTGTAGAGTGATTGCTAGCTATAGTTTATAAATCCCAAGTAAATTTTTGGAAGATAAAATATTGTAAAAATTATATCTTGCAGTAAGTGGTTCAATGAGACAAATATATGTATGGAGAAATATTTTTATTTTCTTATTTAGAAGAAAAACCTACCCTGAAAAGATTAAGCATAGAAATATTACAAAATAATTGTTCACATACAAAGAGCATGCAGGCCTCCTTAGCAAAGGAATATTGGGTATGTCAACTGGTCATGACTTATGAATCTGTTCATGCCAGTACGAAGGACTAAGTTACCCACCACTTTACCAAAGTTACCTATTTTGTGACAACAGGCCTACTGCATAAACTCTAGAGGAAAAACAACTCGGTGACCACTATCAGTCTTCTTTGGTTGTTCAGTGACACGGTCCCCAATCATGTGACTTTTGGTAAGCAAACAGAACCCGACTAGCCATTCCCAACCAAGCACCCATACCCCGAGATGTACTCACAGCTGGAGAATATCAGCGGGCAGGAGTGCTCATCCATGGGGAAGTTGTGCAGCTGCAGCTGGCACTCCGCATTGATGGTAAGCCTGTGGAAGAGCCAGGGGTCACTCAGGTCACTCTTGGGGGGACAACAACCACACAGCAAGGGCTCTGGGCAAGGCCTACAGGGTGGGTAATTCACCACACTGCAGAGACGGGAGAGCGGCAATCAGGGTGCGGGATGCATCTCCCACAGCTTGCTCCTGGCAACTGCGTTGCTCCCCACGTGAAGCTATTTGGTTGGCTTCGAATTGTGTTACTTTGTTTTGCTTTTAACTATCAGTAGTAGAGAGAATTCCAATTAGTAAAATTCCAAATGTGTCTAAAACTACGGGCCAAGTCAAAGAGGAGAAAAAACATCCTGTTGCCTTATGTCATCGTTTTCCATCTGTTTGAATGAAATCCTCTCTCCATTTGAAACTGGTATATTTGTCTAAATAGGCACGATGCCAAACCTATCCACACGTAGGGGGATTTCCTACTGAGACAACTCTGTGCGCCACCAAGCAGTAGGTGGCGGCTCCAGGACACTACTACTAAAACCGTCTTCATGTGTCAGAATTCCTCCAGCATCTCCGCACAGGCCACATCTTCATTCCGGTTTCCTGAAGCTCAACCTCCTTTCTACACCTCACTTCTGTTGCTTTAGGGTTGGTGACACCCCTGTTATGAATGCTAGCTCTTTCAACATATTTCATTAACAGATCTCCCTGCTGTGATATTTTTCCCTTGCTGTTGTTCACTGTCTGAAACACTGTTATTTCTCTGAAACTTTAATATCCTCTTATCTCTGGCTAAATTTGAAATTTTCTGTACCTCTATTTATGCCTTCGACACTTGTTTAACATTAGGAGTCACCGGTTCTTTCTCAGTGCCACAAACACCTGCAATCAAAGGCTCATGATAGCAGATGCAGGGTGAGGGAGGACAGTACTAATGGCTCTGAGAAAAGGCTGCCTGGGGGACCTTGTGGTGACATCCATTAATCTAGGATGTCACTGGCCCTGGGCCATAGGAAGGAGAGGAGCTGCATTCCCCTGAGCCAAGCTGAATTTGAGATGCCTTCTTAGCCTATGGGAGGACACAGAAAAGTAGCTCCCCGAACCTTTAATTCACGAGGAATATTCTGTGTTGGGAATAGACACCCATGAACCCTCAGCATGCAAAAGCTTTTAAATCATAGGACTGGATGATCATAGCCAGTGGAAATGTGGGAAGGGACGGAGGCTAGGCGCCTCTGAAGCACTGAGAGCAGGATGGGAGGGGCAGCTACATGGGCAGTGGCAGAGGCACAGGAAGGAGCCCTGCGCTCTGGAGGCAGGGCGGAGGCCTGCTAAACCAGAGGAGGTGCATCCATGGCTTCTGGGAGGTCCAGGAACCGGGAGCAGCGGCCTATGGAGTCCAGTGCCTCTCAGAGGAGGTGCTAGAGGGCCCTGTCCCGACCCCAGGACTGAACTAGCAGGAGGGCTGGCCAGGGAACATGCCACTGCAATGCGCGCACTGCCTTGTGCTGTCAGGGTGTATCTCCCAGTCTCGGCTCTGCTCACATGCATTTCCTGCAGCAGCTCTGGCAGGTCAAGCCGCCTCTCTGAAGTATAGTTTCTGTTCATCTCCTTGGGTCATACTGAGGACCCCCCTACTTCCAGGCAGACTCTCTGCAGAGGAGCTGTCACTTCGGTTAGAGCTGGGGAGTGGCCACTGCGCCCTTCATTCTAGTTGTCCCACATCTGTTTGTTGTCCCTTTTGGAGTACTGAGGATCAAGCTCAGGGCCTTGTGCACGCTAGGCGAGTGTCAAACTTGGCTATCATTATGGCTATCCTAATGGCTATCATTTCAAAGCATTATCATTAATTTGGCCTCAAAAGACATCTCTTTTTTTTCTAGCTGAGTGGACACATGGAGAAAGAAATTTCAAAGCCATCTTCCAACAGAAATAAATCCTGATGAAGAAACAATTTTATATTCATTGCAAACCATCTGTGTGCCTTTAGTTTTGTACACAAAGCATTAGGACAAAGTTTTCCAGTATTCTAGAATATGTTAAACATGAGAAAGAGTGTAATTTAGAGATGAAATAGAATCTCATCTGAACAATAATTTAAATTAAGGATCCAAAATTAGACCATAAGTAATTAAAGATCCATAAAGATAAGAGGAATTAGTTCTAGTGTTTTGTAACACAATGGGGTGACTATTCTGCATGCTTTATCATGTATTTCGAAATAACTAGAACAGTCCAAAATTCCAAACACATAGAGAAGACAACTTGATAACTATCGGAACACACTAAAGTGCTCATTATCTCATCAACTTACATTGTATATAGGTATTGAATTATGATATGTCCATATACATGTACAATGTATTGACTTAAAAATTTAAAAAGAAAGCCACACTGTGTCTTGCCTTAAAGTGTAAAGAATTTTGCCATCATTCCAAATCCTGAGGAGCTGATTGGGCGTGGTGATCCAGTGAGCCTCTGCCGTCTTGGAGTTACGGAAGATTGTGTCTGGAATCCATATCAACCCCACCATGTTGCTGTTCAGGGTAAGTATTTTCATTGTGCTATTGAATCGAAGGCGACTATCTGTCCAAGTCTGAGCAAAAAATATGTCAATCTGGTACTCCTGAAATACAGAAAGCAGAGAGAGAGAGAGAAATACGCAATTCCATTAGTGAATTTTCCATCTGCTTTGTTTTCTTTGTCAAATGCTGACTTTCCCTGGTGTGTTTCCATCACTGTGCCCTCACTGCCCTCCCTATGGCACATGGCTTAACACAGTAGGGCTCAGCACATGAACACCAATGTGTAAGTCAACAAGTATGAAAGCATGTGTGGTAAAACATAATCCTGGTAAATTGTACATTGAAATCAATATAAAAATTATGAAGGGGGCTGAGTGAAGCAGTAGAATATATTTCAGAGAAAGGATATTTCAGACTCAGTGACAAGTAGTGTGACCAATCAGGGCCTGCGTCCCATACAATGAGGAAAATGGTGTCTATCTACTATCTAGCATAGAGCAAATGAACCATACACATTGGCTCAAACAATAATATATATTGGTATTCAAGAATCTTCTCAAATAATACAACCCAGAACAAAAAGAACATGAAAAATAAGTAACAGCACAGAGTTAATAGAGAAATAGTGCTCAAGCCAGACCCTAGTCTATCAGAAACACACAGGGTTTCTGGTTACAGAGGCCCAGCACTATGGGGGCTCCCAGCATTCACAGTGGCCAGGAAGACTTTGCTGCTACCACCAGACGGTCAAGGTGTGCCTGATAACATGAGAAGAGCCAAAAATTATCCCTCCACTGGCTCCCTCAGAGATCACTTACCTGATCACAGTTCAAAGCATTATCTAAGCTAAGACAGACATAGAGGCTGACCGGTACAGATTTTAATATTTCTAATATTTTTTATAGTTCCCATTATGTATTAGATATTACACTTCCAATACATTCACAGAACTGTGAAATCCATGACTTTCAACATCTCCCCTAGCTAACCGTTTCTATAGAGATTCCAGTTACAGAAGAACCTTCCTGACATAGGTGATGCAACAAGTCAACTTGTGACCCAGCTGTAGCCCTCTGTGGACAAACCCTTTCACTCATCACTGCTTTGCTGGGTTTGCTGTGCCTGCCCCAGCAAGCCACTAGAGACTTAGCAGGCGCCTATGCAAAAACGCTTGGCCTTCACAAAGCTTGTATTGTAGGCAAGGGATACAGGCCTTAAATAGATGGAATAAAAAATGTCAGGTGCCTGATGGTCATATATGGCATGTAGGAAAATAAAGCTGGTGTCTTGGTTAGGATTCTACTTATAGAAAACAAAGGCATCTACTATGGTTTGAATGTGTCCATCAAGACAGGCTGGAAATCCCCCAAATTCATTTGTTACTTGCATCTGGAGCTGGCGTTTTGGGACAGTCACTAAGATGAGAGGAGGTCACAAGGGAGAGGTCTGCATGATGGCATTAGTAGTTTAAGATAAAGAAGAAGAAACACCGAAACTGGCATGGTTGCCTATGCTGCCATATGATGCCATCTGCCAGGTGAGGGTGCAGCAAGATGACCCTTGCCAGCTGCTAGGAGGATGTCAGCACCAGGCTCTTGGTCTTCCCAGCCTCCAGAACCATGAGCCAAACAATCATCTACTCTTTGAAAATTACTCAGTCTTGAGAATATTTCATAATAGCAATGGAAAATTCACTAAGGCATATCCAAGCATTTAATATACGAGGCACTGTGGCACAGGGAAGCTAATTCTTCCACAATCATTTCAGGAACCGGGGAAGCAAATGACACAGGAGTAGTAGCTGCAAGCAGATTATCAAGGAAGCATCTCCAGAGACGGGGTCTCCACCACGGCAGGAGCTAAGTGATCCCCAGCCATCAGAAGTCCAAGTTCGATTAAATTCAGCAGATAAAAATGGCACCTGCTTGTGTGGATTAATGGCTTCTACCTCTCAAGTGTGTTCCAAAACACATTTGTGTCTCTTCTTGACTGATCCCAATCCCAGAACCACACAAAGAAAGAGGGATTGTGTGAAATCATATGTGCCCATATATGTGGGATCATGTGCTTGTGCACGTGTGTGTCTTATTCCCTGTTACATACTCTAGCATGTGCTGAGTGACACAAAAAAGGGTCTAAATAGTGCAGAAAAAAGAAAAAAATGTAGCTTTGGCGAGGAACATGGGCATACAGGATGCTACCCATGGGTGAAATACTTGACCAAACCAACTTCTGTAACAAGGCAGAACATGTGTCTAATGAGCATGTAATTCACTGGGCAGAGGTTGGAAAGAAAGGCTAATTAGCATGTGTCCACTCCTAATGACTGTACTTGGTATGTTATAAAGAAATCATCTCAGAAGAGAATTGGGTAGCTTGAAAGCAGTTATGAAAGAGAAGAGAAGGAGAAGGAGAAAGACAACAGCATCCGAGAGGGTTGAAAGAGTTGGGTCTTCTCGTCCCCCTGGGAAAGCACAATTCTATTTCATTGGTTTTGGAGAAACAATCAGAATCATTACTACAACTGCCAAATGGATTAAGCTCACCCTGTAAAATCTTTAATTATGCAACTAAAGCTTAGGGGAAAAAAGCAAAGGTGCATTTCCTCCACAGAAGGCTGACAGAGCTGACACAGTTAACTGTGGTTAGGTCTCCTTATTCTCAGGCTCCATATTCAGAGATTCAAATAATCACAGATGGAACCATTTAAAAATTGCCTCTATACTGATCACGTCCAGAGTTTTTCTTGCTGTTGTTCCCTACACAGCACAGTACCACCGCTGTTTATATAGCACACACATTATATTGGTTATATAAGTCCTCTCAAGATGATTCAAAGCCTACGGGAGGATGTGCATAGGTTACATGCAAATACTGGGCCATTTTGTGTAAAGGACCGGAGCATCTGGGGATGTCAGTGTTGGACGGGTTGCTGGAACCCAACCCCTCACATTGAGGAAGAGTTCGACCTCATTTTGAGTTAGAAGGAGGGAAAGAAAGCAAAGGGAGAAGGAGAGGTACTGGCCTGCGCCAGGAGTTCGTGTGTGCCAGCTCAGAATCATGCTGAAAGAAGGGCTGCAAAAGTGGCTGGGCACAGCTTTAATGGGTAGGAAGCTGAATTCAAGGGAATTCTGCAAGAGGAACCAACCCCATGTCAGGGAGTAAGAGACAACCGGACACCTTACAGTGGCTTTGCATTCCTATCTTTCACGGGCAAGCAGCAGCCTGGAAAAACCGCTACAGACTCCGAAGGAGGCTGATTCTCCAAAGCCCACTTTACAGAGATCACAAGTGGTAATGGAAAAAGAGTAAAATCCCAGACAGTGGAGTCAAGAGTCAGTGAGGAAACAGCCCTCGGGAGCCTCATCCTGGGAGCAGAATTATTGATGGGGCCCATCAGGATGTGCCCAGAGTGATCTCATAATTGCTGCAAACAGTAGGTTGATTGCAGCATCTGGTCCTTTTCCATCCTAGTATATCCACTGCATAAGGTGGGGAAGTGAGTTTAGCTACCTAGTCTTCGGGATTTATAAATCAGTAGAGCATGGTAGGTCATGTGCAGACTTGATGTTTCTCCCAAGACATGTGCACACATGCAGTTAGTCCTCAGTATCTGCAGGGGATTGGTTCCAGGACACCTACAGATACTGAAATGTGAAGGTGCTCAAGTCCTTTATATAAAATGGCACAGTTAGGGCAACAAACTTGGGAATCCCTCCCAGACAGTGGGAGCTTTTAGCCTTCTCTCTTTTGTTTCTAAATAAACACCTATTGTACATCTTGGGGGGCGGGGAGGCACAGTGATTGTATATAGCCTACGCACAGTCCTCTGTACCCTTTAAATCATCTCTGGATTACTTACGATATCCAAGACAATGTAAGTGCTACACATGCTCAGTGAGAACGCAGTCGTCATAGGTTTAACGACATATTAGATGGAGACAAGGTGAGTAATGCTCAAGTAACACGTGCTGGTAAAAACTGGCTCTATGAAACGGCGGGGGGCTTCTGCCGGCATCACTTATTTGTACGGACTGAGCATAGCATTCAGCACACAATTCAAATTTTCCTCTTTGGACCTTCCCAGAATTTTTAAAAAATATATTTGATCTGCCGTTGGCTGAATCTGCGGATGGAAAACCCTTCGATTCACAAGCCCAATCATGTATAAAACCTTAGCCTTGGCTGGGATACGGCGACCCTTGATGACAAGCAAAATATATTTGTGTCTGTTGATGGGATTATGTCAAGTTGATGGAATTAGGACCCACACCTCCGTTAGGATTGGGATTTGTCAACCACCCTAGACTGGAGCTTAAGAACTTGTCGGGATTAGAGTGTGACTCGTCTGTGGGCTGGCCAATGAGAGAAGGGTACCCACCCAGACGTGGGAGGGCCAACTGGAACTCCAACGGTATATGAGGGAGGAAGAGGGACAATTGCTGTGGCTGTTCCTCTGGGAAAGCTCTCACCTTCGGGATTGTCTATGGACGCCGCAGATCGTCAGCACAGATTCGTTCCCGTAGTGACTTGTGCCTGTCTGTCTGTTGCTGCCCTTCAGATGCCGATCTTCACCTGAGACCTACAGCAGATCCTCTGATCTTCACCTGAGATCTACAGCAGATTCTCACCTCACCGGCTGTTTCGCAGTCCCAGACGGGAGATCTACTTCTTGGCGGAGCAGCCATCTTGGACCACCTCTATCATTGGACTTGTGTAAGCCTTCCTAATAGACCCTTTTGTGTTAAGATCTGTAAATTCTGTCTTTTGAAAGGAACCCAAACTAATACAATATTTCTCTGATGAAGGCAAGAAGGACAAATATTCACCAGCTAGCTATAGATCATGATGTCTTGGGGATGCTTGCCACATAATGCCACTTCCCTTATTTTGGGCCCCTGACAGACTAGCTCACTACTTGGGGGCTGGCGTGGCCATCTCGTTAACAACAGTATGAGCAGAGTGGAGTGTGTCATCTCTGAGGGCATGAGCAGACCTGCTGCCACACTACACTGGGCACACAGCATGGGCAAGGAGTACTGAGAGCAGTTCAAAAGAGGAGCAGTCCTCAACATATCACAACTGGTGCAGTGGGACAGGAGAAGGTTTTGGGATGCAGGGTTCTAGAAACACAGGAAGCCCTCCTTGGGAGAAAACACTTATAGCCAGGTACTTGATGAGGCAGATTAGCCATGTTAATGACATCCTGGAGCAAGGCAGCTGCCAGCAGAGGGAGCAGCAAGTCCTAAAGCACCCTGCAGAGTACAGGGTTGCCTAAACCCTCCTGTTGTTTTTCTTTCTCTCTCCCTTCCTTCTGTCTCTCGTTCAGAAACAGGGTCCCGCTGTGCAGTATACAGTTCAGGCTGGCCTGGCACTGATGACTCTCCTGCCTCATCCTCCCAAGTGCTGGGAGTGCAAATGTGCACTACCACATCTGGATGCACAAGTCCTTCTCCTCCTTCCTTCATTGATACTAGGTCTTGCTACGGTGTCCCGGTCAGCCTGGAACATGGTCTGTAGCCAGAATGACCTCAACCTTACAGTCCTCTGCCTTGGCCTCCCCAGTGCTGGGATTACAGGCGTGCACCAGTATGGCAGGCTCCCCTTCAATCCCTGATTTCACAATTTGACAAAACAGTGGTGATCTATGAGCTAATATCTGTATTTGTAGAGACACACTCAGTGCTTTGCAATTCAGTATGTGAGAATGTGGTGTGGCACAGATGAGCACTTAGAAATGTCACTTACTTTTCTTTTAAACTTGCTTGCTGGATTAAGGAATGAGAAAAGGAGGATGAAAACATTCCCCCAAGCATGGCCAGGGGCTGCCAATGGGATAATGACATCAAAATAGACAATACTCCCTATAAAGCTTCCAAACAATGTATTATGGAAAGACCCTAAAGTTGCCAAAATCTTTTAAAAATTTTATTGTTCAATCTCAGTGTTATACCAAGAAAACTGTTCTAGTTACTTTTCATTGCTGTGACTCAATACCCAACATCCACAAATTTAGGGGAGGAAAGGTTTATTTTTGCTCACAGTTTCAGAAGGTCAGGGTTCACTCAGGAGTGGTCAGCAGCAATGGAAGTACACGGCAGAGGCAGAGGTGGAGGCAGCTCCTCACGGCATCACAAATAGGAAGCCAAGTCCCATCAAGTCCAATCTCTCCCCAGAGGAAAAAGCTGTAACAAT
The DNA here is from genome assembly GCA_004027205.1 of Ctenodactylus gundi. Classification (NCBI taxonomy): domain Eukaryota; kingdom Metazoa; phylum Chordata; class Mammalia; order Rodentia; family Ctenodactylidae; genus Ctenodactylus; species Ctenodactylus gundi. Next base: position 34,658 of record PVKB01002733.1, on the reverse strand, counting down.
GTTTCTTTTTCCTTCCTTATATACAGTTGGGAGTTCTCAGTCAGGCCTCTGACATCTGACATCTGGGTGAGTGTTTTTCCCTCATTCGCTGGCCCACAAATCACTCACACTGTAATCCAGGCTGGTTCCTAACTGGCTAATCTATGCCTGGTTCCTAAACCCGAATCTAGGCCTGGTTCCTAATTGCCTGAAGTTCACATAATCTCTGCAAGGGTCTCAAAAACTAAACTCAGAAAGTTCGAAGAATCTTACCTAAGTTACTCAATGTGTCAAAAATGATCTTGGATTCTGAGATCTCAAAAAAAAAAAAAAAACCTTCCAGGTGGGTCTTTTAATTACAAAATAATACACAAATAGTGACCAACTCTGTGTAGTTAATTTCTTTAAATTAACAGGGCAAAAACTTTTTAACTCCATTTATTGATTCTGGGAGTTATTTCTTTTGCATTAGGTGTTTTATTAAGAAAGTCCTTGCCTAGTTACTCTCAGTCCTTCAAATTTTTGCATAATTTGTCTTCCAGAAAGTTCAGTGTTTTGGTTTTGGTATCTAGGTCTCTGATCTATTTTGACTTGTTTTTGGTGCACTGTGACAGGTGTGTGTCTAGATTCATTCTTCTGCATGGAGATACCCAATTTTCCCAGCACCATTTGTTGAAGCAGCTATCCTTTTTCCAGTGTATGTTTTTAGATCCTTTATCAAAGATCAGGTACCTATCAACAGACTGACAGGTACGACAATTGTGGTACATGTACACAATGCAGTACTACTCATCTATACAGACAAATAATATTGAGGCTTTTGCAGGTGAATGGATGTAACTTGAGACCATCACGTTCAGTGAAGTGAGTTAGACACAGAAATACCAAATGGTTTCTCTAAGATGAGAAACCCAGGCCACAGTCACTTCATAGATCTAAAAGAGGGGAACAGTGGGAGTTGGGGGGATAGATAAAGTATGGAAGGGTCAAAAAAGGGAGAGGGGGAAGGGTTTGTAATGCTGATGTGATACATATGTGCACAAAATACACAAGTTCAATGCAAACATTATGCATCGCATCTATACATATTAGTAAAATGGGAAAAAGTAGTGACCAACAAGGTTGCCTTCTCTTTGCCTTTTCTCTTCTCTGATTTATATCCCTATTAATGCACCATTTGTGTCCCTTCTTGACACAATGAAAAATGCAGATTAGAAGCCAGATCAGGTAACACAAGCCCATAACGTCAGCACTCTGAGATACTGAGGCAGAAGAATTACAAGTTCAACACCAACCTTGGCAACTCAATGACTTTGGAAGACTTTGTCTTGAAATCAAAATTTTTCAAAAAAGAGGTGGAATTGTGGCTCAGTAACAAGACCCTGGGCTCAGTCCCCAGCACCATAAAAATAAAAATAATAATAATCTAAACTAAATTTAAAAATAAAAATGCAGATTTGAAACTAAATAGCAAGACAATATGCATTACCCAAAGCTCCTCCTTGGAGACAAGTGCATTCTGTACCAGACACTGGGTTATGGAGACAAGAGATGATAATGCCACTTCCTTGCAGGGGGTAAATTGAGGCCAAGGAGATTATATAATTTTCGTGCACTGACACAGCTGTTAAGCACGATTGCTCTAAACTCTGCAGTAGAAATCTCCATCCTGGGGCAGCTAGGAGGGGCTTACAGTTGCTGAAGCCCAGGTGTGTGACGTCCTGGGATGAGCAGGAAGAAACCTTAGGGCAGAACTGCCCTTGAGTTTCACCCTCAAGCAGCGTGTCATCCTCTCCCCTCCTGAGCAGCCTTTCCTCATCCGCAAAAGGAGAGCACCGGGCTAGAATAAACGTGAGCACCTGCCAATTACGACATTGTACATTTCCGTATTCCTGCCTTGAGTTAGACATTCCCTGCTGAAACGAATTTCCATTTCAGGCATTCCTGTTCTTTTACAAGGGCATGACTGGACAAGTTCTTTGTATGTTCCATCCCTTGCCATTGGGAGGATATGTTTCCGTATGTTTGAAATCCATGTGAAGTGCTCAAGAAGTACCCACAAAGTGAAGAAAAGGCTTACAAAGGCAAGAGCTGGCCCACCTCTGTGCTATTTCCTGTAGCAGAGGACAACAGACTGAAATATCTTGGGGGAAATGGGAGTAAGCCTACTTATCGTTATTCTGAAATTTTGCTGCACACTCCATGTTAGGAGGGCGTATGACTGTGCCCAGTGTGGAGGGCTGTTGTGTCTACATTGACTAAATGTTGGAGAAACACTTTCCACCCACAGGGAATTAATGTTCTTCCACTCATAAACTTTTTGTAATAGCATTAATCATCCTTCCTTTCTGCAGAGGAAAAAAAATCATTCTTATAATGTCTGTCTAAAAATAAACATTTTATATAATTCATAAATGGCAATGAAATTAATGTGTCTGAAACACTCATAAATGTAACAGGTGGAAAACTGGAAGGCTCCTTCCCCCCCCCCCCGCCCCCCCAAATGGTCATGTTGGCATTCATTTATCTTAGCAACCGAAGGGCTTAATGATTTCGAAATAAGCCCTGAATTACTGCAACATGTAGAGATAGTAACCAAATAGAAGAAAAACGAGGTTTCTTAATACTATCCATTTGTAACTTCTAGAAATTCAAAACTTAACTCCTCAGTTTTCTCTCTTCCTTTGTCAAAGAGGGACAAGTAGGAAAAAATGCAGCCTCTGGTTGCTGGAGACAGATGTCCTACAGACAGATGGGCTCAGAGGCCTGGCCCTCTAGCGCACCACCTGGCACAAGTTACACAAAGACATCAGGAAAAGACGTCTCCATGGCTGAGAGTGTGGCTCACTGGTGAAACGCAGGCCTAGCATGCAGGTTGCCAAGCGTTCAATCTCCAGTATATTTCAAAAAAAAAATTTAAAAAGCCATTGCCCATAATTCTTTATAAAAAAAATAGTAACAGACCCATGCCAATTAAAGACTGCCCATGTCTGTTGTCTAAAAATGTAAAATAGGCCAAGATTAGAAGAAAAACATTTTTATTTCTCCCTTATGTAGTAGTAAAGCATAACGGAAAAGCATTTTCTTTCTTTCTTCAATCCATTCTTTCTGGTGTTACTCCTCCAATTTGTCCTAGGAGACCAGGCTTGGGCGGCTGGCCTCCATTTTCCTAAGGGACTGTTCTAGCTTGGCCTGCAGGTGCTGCCTCCTTTTTTCACAGGCACTGGGGCTTCTGAGGTTGGAGGCTCCTGGCTTGAACTCCTCCCACCCCAGTCTCCCGGCTTCTCCCCTTACTGAGATCCCTGCATCCTCCACCCTTCAGTCTCTTATCAGTGTGAGGCTGCCCTGTGCCAGATTTATTCAAACACCAGGCACTGTGACATTATCCATAATCTCAGCTGCTTTGGAGGTTGAGGAAGGAGGACCACAAATTAAAGGCCACTTTGAACAATTTATCCAGATCCTGTCTCAAGATAAAAATTTTAAGATGCACTGAGGAAGTAGTTCAGTGGTAGAGTTATTCCCCAGCACGCATGAGCCCTGTGTTCAGTTCCCAGTACAGCAGGAAGCAGTAGGGCAGGGGTGGGGGAGAGGGGAGGAGGATTCAGGATCCTGGGTCCTAGCACCTGGGCAGAGGTGCAAGACAGCATCTGGTCCATTGGTCCCAGACTGCCAGGTAGAAGGTAAATGGGAAAGGGATGTCCCAGTCAGAGAGGACAGAGAATGGAGAGGAGCAGGCTCCTTCAAGGAGGGCAGGCTGTGAAGGATTAGTGACCATGGCCTTGAAGATCCAAAACTCCAAAGCGACCCCTTTTGGCCACAGAGAGGCACATTGTTCCATGGCTAGCTCAGGAATCTGTTATCAAATGTCAAGGTAAACCGGAGGCCTTTTAAGAAAGGAATAAAAACAAGTATAGTCTTATTAGCATACATTATTATTAATGTTAAATCATAGTAAATATTTCTAATAAAAACGTAATGTTCAAATACTACATAAATAAAAACTTTCAAAAATGGATCTGATTATTATTGATTCAGGAACTGGCTGGCCTTCGTCACGCTCCTGTGTACCACAGCTTTCCGACCACAGCTTTTTATGACACACCTCTGGGTCACACCTTTTTATGACAATGACTGTAAGGCAACGTTTTCATTCCATTTTATATAGAGAGAAAAAGACTATATTTATTGCCTTTAACATTTTATTCTAAGTAGTTTTTTTACGTTTCCACAAGTGACAAGTCCTTATTGAAAATACCATGGGCACATCTGAAAATCTGCGAAACTGGAAAAAGGTTCAAGTTTTTCTGAATGAGGCTGGGAGAGTCACATCCAGGCTTCTCCTCCAGGCCGCCTGCACGCCCGGAGCCCAGAACCCTGAAACATAATCATTACTTAGCACAGGCCCTGTGCTCCACTTCCCAGCAAGCACACCCTGAAGCCTTCCCCAGGTCCACTTAGCTGGACCCAAAGCCACCTGCGCTGAATAGAAGACACAGGCAGTGGGTTTGGCCAGAGACGAAAGCAGCTTTATTTAAAATATCTTGCATGCAAATTACACACACACACGCACACACACACACACACACACACATCTAATACTGGATGAACACACTGCTCTAGGGGCTCTCTCCAGGAACTGGGAAGGCTTTCCCTGCAAGTGAGGAGCCCTGAGGCTGCAGTCCGACAAGCTTCAAATGTAAACAGATCTGGCTGAAGACTGTGGTATCAAAGTGCCTCTGCCAGGATGTAACAGACCCAAATGGGTCCCATCCAGGACTTTCAAGGGCCTGGATTAGCAGAGCCACTGACAGAGGCAATGTTGGTGATACAGGGGACAGAGCCTCCCTTCTCCCTGTGCTTCACCCTGGCTCCTGGGAGAGATGGCGTGACGGCCAGACCTGCAGGGCAGAAAGAACTGGCAAAAGGTGAGAAATAGGCCCCTCCATGGGCGGGAAGGCAGGCCAGCCTGGGCATAAGAAGACAGGAAGCGGGTGGGAAAGGGGGGGAGGCAGGAAGCAGTTCCCTCCTTGTGTCCTGTTAGGTATTTCCTACTTCCTTCAATTTGTCCAAATTCTTAGCATTCTGTACCTTTTCTCTGGTATTCATTCACTCACTGCTTTCAGACTGAATTATTTAAAGCATCCAACCCAGTGCTATATTCTGTAACTGCCACTGGTACTTAATAAGGGGGCAGAGCTTGCCCAAGTCTCTGGGTCCGATGACCGGCACAAAAAGAAAATTTGCTATGACCGCTCTCAGTCCACAACACAGAGGTTTAAATTCCTTTCCCAGAGGCTACTCAGTTCACCAAGGCTATCAACCTGTTTAATGTCATTTTCCCAATGCATAACCTGAAACTAAAGCTAAGGTGTGTGTGACACACACTGGCAGGACCCAGGATGCTTTCTTAGCAAGCTTTTCTTCATCCAGCCTTTTAGTCTTTCTCCCACCTTCTGTGGTATTTGCATATTTGCCTACAGCCTTCCCTCTCTGTACTATTACTATTACCTCCTTATGCCAATCCCTATTTTTTTAATCTCTTTCTAATTTTCTGAGGCAGGGTTTCACTCTGCCATCCAGGCTGGTCCTGAACTCACTATGTAGCCCAAGATGGCTTTGAGTACAAGGCAACCCTCTTGTCTCAACCTCCAAAGTACTAGGGTTATTGGCACAAGCCACCATGCCCATCTTGTGTGGTGCTGGGAAGATGAACCCTGAGCCTCATATTTACTGGGCAAGCAGGGAGCTATGCCTCCAGTCCCATTTCTTTATTTGGTATCATTCACAATTACTTGCCCCTTCAGGACAGAGAAGGTAACATGATCTGTAATTCTTCCTTTGGCCCAAACTCTTCTTCCCCTTTCACTTCCCCGCCAACACGGTAGCCAAACTTGTTAAGCAGACATTCTTCTATGGCCACCAAAGTGCCCCAACAACTAGCCAAGATTATACACCTTCGTTATAAAGCAGCCTGCTAACCTCTGTAATTTTGTAGTCTGGTAGGTAGCTAATTCTCACAGAATGGATATAAGCAATTTTCTAACTTTTATATTCTTTTGAATGAGAGCCCTAACTTGTATCTCAGAACCCAGCCTCAGCACTAGGGAGAATGTGCCTCTCAAAGGCACCTAGGCAGCTCCCAAGATAAGCAATGGCCTAAAGCAGCAAGGCCCTACCTCTAGGACACTGCTGACAGTCCCTTCCCAGGAAGTCAAAAAGAGCCAGCTTCCTTGGGCTCAGCAAGGTGCCTGTATTCTCCTCCTTCTCCGTTCCCAGCTTCTGTGCCCACTATGACCGGCACACCTGATGACTCTGGATGGTAGGAGGCCACAAGGAAGCTTGTTCTTGATTCTCTAGGATTTTGAAGTCAGTATTATCTATGTAAATGCTCATTTATTCAGTAGAAAAAAACCCATGTCTCTGGTGCCTCTCCAACCAGAAAAGAGCTGTCTCCTTGTAGATCTGTGTGTAGAGATGGGTGTGGGAAAAGTCAGAGACCCATGGGGCTAAACTACAACTCCCTAAAATCTGCATGCTGGATCTTGACTTCTCAATAAGTCAGCTCGCATCTGTATTTGAAAATTGGCATCTCTGAAGAGGTAATTAAGTTCAAGATGAGGTCCGAGTGTTGGGCCCTACTCCAATATTCCTCCTTACCCTCTCTTCTTCTTCTCCTCCCCTCCCCTTTTTCTGAGACAAGGTCATGCTCTACAGTTCAGGGTTCAGGCTGGTCCTAAACTCACTGCGTAGCCCAGGCTGGCCTTGAACTCATGCCAATCCTCCTACCTCAGGCTCCCGAATGCTAAGATTACAGGTATGTGCCCCAACATCCAGCTTATGTGGTGCTGGGGGATTAAACTCAGGACCTTGTATTTATTAGGCAAGGATTCTAACCACTATGCTATTTCTCCAGGCCCCCAATATGACTGTCCCTATAGTAAGAGGAAATTTAGACGCAGGACTGCTGGGAAAATGGTGAACATAGAGAATGATGGATCATTCTGTTTGCACAGTAAGCCAGAAAGCTGAGACAGAGTAAATAAATTCTTGAATGGCTTAGCTCTGAGTAACGTCAAAGCATCAGATAAAAGGACCAGAGAAACAATGTTAGCGATTACAGTGAAACGTGGCAGTGGGACACAGCAGCAGTGCCAGAGGTACTGGCAACAGCAGCAAATATCAGTGGCTGGACACAAGGCAATGCATTTCCAAACCCAGCTGGCCAGCCAAATACAGTGAGCAAGCCAGTGGCTGTGAAAACAGAACCACAGGTGGGACTTTCCAGGGAACCAGGCAGCCTCGGCTAATCTGTGGTGGCTAGAGACTGTGCCAACACAAAACTGACTGAGAATAGGGAGCAGAGAAAATGGCCCCAAACAAACCCAGCCACAGTGGCAGAGGGAAAGGGTGGAGGCCATCTTGGGTCTGCACTAGAATCCCAGGATCTGAAGTAATACCAAAAGGAAACACTCAGGATAGCACACACCAGAGGTACGCCTCAGTGATGGTACCAGATCACGGACACAGGCAACACTGCCCCTACCTTCACCAGCTAAACCAAAGGAATCCATGGTACACGGTGGAGAAAAGAGCAGGATGCTCAGGCTGTCATGGGGACCACACACCAGGCAGTGGGGTACTAATTTCAGAGAACTGGATGTGGGTCTACAGTGCCCAACTGGGGAATGCCAAGGCATGTCAGCAGGCTAAAGGTGGGCACTGTCTCAGAAAAGGTGAGGCTGGGTAGTGCGATCCCTTCCCCTACTGAGTACCAGCTAGGAAGTAGTACCAGCAAGGACCCTTGGGGTCCAGAAGGCTGTCGCCCGTGAGAGGACCTGATGTGGGACACGGGTGATTCAGAGACCTCAGGTGACTCACCAGCCAGTGGGAGTATAAACCAGAATGCTTCCTAACATACCAGGCTGAGGATCCTGGGGACCCAGCAGGGTGAAGGCCCTGGACCAGACCCTGAATGTGTGCTTGCACACAATTGCATTCTGGAGGTACCAAACAAGAGGCAGAACCTCACCCATGTGTGGAACAAAAGAGATGGGACTAAGTGTACAGGACAGAACCCAGCTCCGGCACTCAGGCTTCTAGAAACTACTGCTGCTATTTCCTGGGGTGACAGCACCCCTGATTCAGAGGCGCTGGGGGAACAGCTTGTGTCTGTACAGAGGCTGATGACTGACAGGTACCTAAACTATGTGCACTGATCTAGCCTGCACAGCCCTCACCATCCCAGGCATCAGCTAGCTGTTGGCCCATGCGGCGGCAGCTTACTGATACAGAAATAGTACGGCAGAGACCATGACACGCAGAGAAACAGTTGATGGGGTTCCAGGCTGAGACCATTAAGGGAGCAGGGTACACTGCCAGGTTAAGCTCCTGTTAACTGGTGCCAAGGAGAGAAACCCTCAGCAGCAAGCTGGTAACAGAGGGAAGGAAACCAGCAGTCTACAACCCAGGACTCTGGAATCCCAGATATCAATGGGAGCAGCGCAAGGGAGGCGGGCTAGGCTCTGCAGTCACTGCCCCTGAAGCAAAGCCATGTGGGACAGAGGGAATGGAATGAGGTGGGCTTCTACCCCCGGTAGGGCCCAGGCAGTGGCTTGTTGCTGCCCATAGGGATGACAGCACCTTTGTGTCAGATGCGCAGAAGCAGTGGGTACCACTGGGTGGAGGTGGACAGCTACCCAGTACCTGCCCCCCCCCCCACCCCACACACACAACCTGCTCCCACGGCATCTGCTGCTGCCCCTCACTGCTGCTGTGACTTGGTAGCCTGGAAGCAGCCCGGCACCAGTTGGAAGACTGGCCTCTGCCAGAGAAAGGAAACGAGTGTGGCAGGGCAGCAAGATCTCCAGACGCCACCTCTGCCAACATCATCTGAAATGGATGCTTAGCACCTGCCAAAAAACAAAGAGAGAAGAGGGGGAGAGAAGACGAGTCAGAGAGGCCAAGGGCACCCACAGTGGCAGAAAATTCTTTGCAGGTAGCTCAAGAGGCAACTCATGGGCTTTTGCTTGTGGAGAAAGAGAGCCCTGAGGGGAAACTCCCAGCTTCCCAGGCACCACATCGGACGCCCAAAGGTAACACGTAAGTCAGCAACTATGTAACTGACCAGAAGATAGAGACTGTGTAGACAACCACCCCCTCAAGCCAGTGAGCCACCATTTGTGTGATGAGAAAGCAGGGCAGCAGGATGTCTCAGAAAACCCAAGCCTACCAAGAGGGGGCCAGATGGACCTCAAGGAAGAGTCAAGTCTTGTTAACAGAATAACTAATCTTCTAGAAGAATATGAGACACAGTCAAACAACAATATTCTCGAGATACTTAATAAATTTTAAAACAATGAGCTCATGAAGGAAACAAATGTGAGGTTAGCGGAACTACGGAAGTCAATAAAAGGCAAATTCACTAAAGAGTTCAAAAATATGAAAAGATACTAGTAAGCACCAGTTGATGTACAAGAAAAACCTATCAGAGTGACGTAGACTCCTCAACACAAACTCTGAATACCAGAAGAGAGTGGAGTACAGTCTTCAAAGCCCTAAAAGAAAATAACTGTTGACCAATAATATATCCAGGAAAAAAAAATATCCTTCAAAATTGAAAATGAAGTAAAGGCCTTCATTGACCAAAAATACCTGCAAAAATTTATGACAATGAAACAAGCACAATGACAACAACAAAAACTTAGGGATCGCCTGGATAGAGCTAAAGAATATAAACACAACAAAGAAACAGAAAAGCTAAACAAATGGGAAAACAGAAAGAAATCAACATCCAAAGGTCAGAACAATGGCAAGTCTCAATACTTGTGGGACAATTATAACTCTTAATAGCAACGGACTCAACTCACCAATTAAAAGACACAGACTGGCTCACTGGACTAAAAAACACAGGGCAACCATATGCTTCCTGCGAGAGACCCACCTTACTCATGAAAATAGACACAGACTGATGCTGAAAGGATGGAGTTCCACATTGCACTCAACAGGTGGAGGAAAACAAGCAGGAGTAGCAGTGTTCGCCGCTGACAAAGAAAAATTTAAGTTGAACTGGTCAAAAAGAGAAAAGAAGGTCACTGTATTTTTCAAAAGAGAACAATTCAGCAGGAGGAGCTAACAGAAGTAAATATTAATGTGTCATGCAATGGTGTACCAGATATATAAAACAAAAGTTACAGAATTCTTTTAACAAAGCAGATAGACTCCAACACAATTATAGTAGGGGACTTTTACATTACTTTCTCAGGAAGACAGGTCAACTAGACAAAAAAAATCAACAAAGACATAGCAGAATTGAACAATACTATGGAATAAATGGACTTGACAGACATTTACAGAGTTTTTCATCCAACAACAACACAATACACCTTCTTCTCAGCTGCCCAGGGAGAGTTCTGTAAAACAGACCATATTCTAGGGCATAAACCAAGGTTAAACAAATATAAACAAGCTGAAATAGTCCCATGTATCCTGTTATATCACAGTGGAATTAAACTAGAAATAAACAACACAGACAACAGATGTCACTCAGACAAATGGAGACTGACAAATGGAGATTGAACAAACAGTGGGTCATAAAAGAAATTTTTAAAAAATTAGAGAAATATAATAATGGAATCACATCACAACACACCCTTTGGGACACAATGAAAGCATTGTTAAGAGAGAAATTCATTGTCATACAAGCACACACAAATGGAACTGAGCAAACTCAAATAAATAATCTAATGATACAACTCAGGGCTCTAGAAAAGCAAAAACAAACCAACCCCAAAACTAACAGAGGGAAAACAATTATAAAGATCAAATTTCTAAACACATATCATCTCCAAAACCAAAGGAAGAAGAAATAAAACATCTAAATAGACCAATAACCAACTATGAAATAAAGGAAGTAATAGGATTGCTTCCAATGAAGAAAAGCCTAGGACCTAATGGAGTCACAGCAAAATTCGGTCAGAAATTCAGGGAAGACTTAATGCCAACACTCGTTAAACTCCTTCAAGGAACTGAAAAGGAAAGAAAGTCGCCAAAGTCACTCCTTGAAGCCAGCATAACTTTAACACCAAAACAGGACAAAGACCAAACAAAAAAGAAAACAATAGGCCAATATCTCTAATCAACTCTGATGCAAAAATACTCAACAAGATACTCACAAACAGAGTGCAATAAATCATAAAAAAGATTATACATTGTGACCAGATGGGCTTCTTCCCAGGGATACAAATCAATAAACATAATATACCACATTAATAGATGCAGGTACAAACTATGATCATCTCAATAGATGCAGAAAAAACATTTGGCAAAATCCAACAACAATTTATGACAAAGTCCCTGAAGAAAAGAAAAACAGAAGGACCTTACCACGACTTGATATTCTGCATTGAAGATCCAAAAAATTCCCATCAGAAGTCTCTTAGAACTAATATGCAAATTCAGCAAGTAACAGCATATAAAACCAACACTCACAAATCAATAGCACTGTTACACACCAATAACAAACTCATTAAGAAGAAAATCATGAAATCAACTCCACAACACCAACAACAACAAAATTAAAGATTTAGGAATAAGTCTTACCACAGATGTGAAAGTTCTACACATAGAAAATTGCCTTGGTCTTGTCGCTCAGGATTGATTTAGCTATTCTTGGTCCCTTTTGGTTCCATATGAATTTAAGAATTGTTGTTTCAAGTTCTTTGAAGAAACTTGTAGGTATTTTGATAGGAACTGCATTGAATCTATATATCAGTTTTGGTACTATGGTCATTTTGACTATGTTTATTTTGCCAAACAAGAGTAGGGGATGTCTTTCCATTTTCTAATGTCTCTTATAACTTCTTTCTTCAATGTAATGTAGTTTTCTTTATATAAGTCCTTCACTTCCTTGGCTAGGTATACTCCCAGATATTTAATTTTTTGCTGAGCTATTGAGAATGGAATTGTTTCTGAGTTCTTGTTCTAAAAGTTCATTGTTAGTGTAGAGAAAAGCTATTGATTTTTTTGTGTTAATTTTGTAGCCTGTGACTTGGCTAATTTTTTTTTTTATTATTTCCAGGAGCTTCATAGTGGAGTTTTTAGGATCTTCCATATCATCTGCAAATAAGGAAAGGTTGACCTCCTCCTTTCCAATGCAGATCTCCTTTATTTCGTTATAGTTCCAGACATCAGGCTGTACTATAAAGCAATAGTTGTAAAAACAACTTGGTGCTGGCACAAAAATAGACAGATAGACCAGTGGAACAGAATTGAAGATGCAGAGACAAACCCAAATAACCTCAATCACTTAATCTTTGACAAAGGGGCCAAATGCATACAATGGAAAAAAGGACAGCCTGTTCAACAAATGGTGCTGGGAAAACTGGACATTCACATGCAGAAGAATGAATATAGTCACACACCTATCACCATGCACCAAAATCAAATCAAAGTGGATCAAAGACCTAGACATTAAAAGCAAAACACTGAACCTCCTAGAAGACAAATTAGGCAAATATCTAAAAGACATAGGGGTAGGCAAAGATGTCCTTGACAAGACACCAAGAGCAAAGGAAATTATCCCCATTGTTAACAAATGGGATCTTGTCAAGTTAAAAAGCTTCTTCACAGCAAAGGAAACTATCAACAATGTAAAAAGAGAACCAACAGATGGGGGAAAAATATTCACCACCAACAACTCAGATAAGAAGCTCATAACTAGAATATACAGGGAGCTGACGAAAAATAAGCCTACCAGAATAAAGGATCCTCTTGAAAAGTGGTCAAATGAAATGAAGAGGCAGTTCATTCAGGAAGAAGTACAAGGGGCCAATAGATACATGAAAAGATGCTCAACATCTCTAGCCATAAGAGAAATGCAAATCAAACAACGCTAAGATACCATCTCACTCCAGAGAGAATGGCCTATATCAACAAGTCAAATAGCAACCAGTGCTGGCGAGGCTGTGGGGAGAAAGGAACCCTCCTGCACTGCTGGTGGGAGTGTAAATTCCTACAACCACTTTGGAAAGCAGTATGAAGATCTCTCAAAAGACTAGAAATAAACATCCCTTTGGATCCAGCGACACCCCTCCTGGGAATATGTCCAAAAGAGGCCAAAACAACATATAACAGAGACAAAATGTATACCCATGTTCATAGCAGCAAAACTAACAATAGCTAAAATATGGAAGTCACCAAAATACCCATCAACAGACCAATGGATACACAAACTGTGGTATTTATACACAATGGAATACTGTGCATCTATGAAGTCCACCAGCGTGGAGGCTTTTCCAGGCAAATGGAAGAAACATGAGAACGTCATGCTTAGTGAAATGAGTCAAAAACAGAAGGTGAAACATCGAATGGTCTCTCTGATATGAGAGACCCAGATCACAGCTCTTATGGAACTTAAAATGAAAAACAAAGTGAAACAGGGGACGGAGGGTAGGGCGGGGAGGGACAAAAGGAGAGTCCTTGTCACCTTGACAAGATACGTATGTGCACAAAATCCTCAACTTCATCGTAAACCTTAAATCTTGCACTAGTACATATCAATAAAATGGGGAAAAATAAAAAAAAGAAAATTGCAGATGCTTTTGAAGAAAGAAAAAGAGGATTATATAAAATAGAATGGAATGTGCTTCTGCCATGGCCAGACACCCATGTACAGACTGTGAACTTCTGAAATCGTGAGCTAAAATAAATCTTTCCTCCCTTAAATTGTGGATGTCCAGTATCTTGTCCCAGCAATGAGAAAGTAACCAAGACAGAATGTATGTTCACTGTTGGTGGTATAATTTGGTGCAACTATTACAGAAAGCAGTCTGCAGAGTCCATACAAAGCCGAGAATAGAAATCTCATTTGTTCCAGCCACAGCTCTCCTGGGAATCTTCCCCAAAGAACAAAAGCCATCATATCATAAAGGCATGTGCGTATCTATGTTGACAGCACCACAATTCATAGTAGCTAGATCCTGAAGACAGTCTACATGCCCATCGACAGAGGAAAGGATACAGAAAATGTGGTCTTTACACACAATGGGATTATTATGCAGCCATAAAGGGAACAGATATGAAGCATTTGAAAGAAAATGGGGCCACTTTGAGTCAATAATGCTCACCGAAATGGACCAGACACAAAAGAATGGGTATTGATTGGTGCCTCTCTCATGAAATTGCCATAAATACATGTCTAAAAAGATCTTTACATAATAGAGAGGGAAGGAAGTGAGGTGATAAACTGCTGAGAAAGGGAAGACACTGAGAATGGAAGGGAAAGGGGAAGCTAAGAGGGAAGGAGAAAGAGGTCCCAAAGGAGACACACAGGCACAAAGGCCCGGGCCGCAGGTCATCATGTTATCCAATCTGCACCTTATCCCCATTCAAATAAAAAATAAAAACAAATAAAATGGCAAACGTTCACAAAATCATTTAAAAGGACCTTTTCTTTATCCAAGCAAAAAAGAGGAAATTTAGACATAGATACACAAATATGCAAAGATAAAAGACATTCAGAGATGACAGACTTACACACACCAAAGAGTGAGGACTCGGGACACGATCCTGCCAACCTTGATCTCAGCCTTCTGGCTGCCAAACAGCGGGGAACATAGGTGTTAGTGGTGTGGGCCACCGATTTGGTGGCACTCTGTTCTGGCTGCCCTGGCAGACTTACGCAGGTAGAGTACACAAATCCTTACACCACTTTAAATAGAAAAGGGGTCCAACATGTCACAGTGAAATACAAAGTGACCCAAAGGCTTTTGGGGCATGTTTCCTGCAATACAGGATATGGAGTTTCAAGTTTTTCATTTAAAATTCACCTATTCTTGCCACCTAAACTTTCCCTGTCTGAACACTCATGATACTGGCTCCAAAACATCCTTGTCTCAACTGTCCTACAAGTGGGAAACCTGCGACACTGAATCTCCATGCTACGAACATGTCCGTTAAACTTCAAGTGGCAAGTGACCCTGGTTTAAAGAGTGAGGCATGCTACAATAAGTTACTCATTAAAATAGCCATAGAAACTGGCTGCATGCTGTCCCTGGCTCTAGCTCACGCCTCTATGGATGCTGGACACAGCCAAGTGACTTCACTGCAAAACTGAAAACAACAGGAGACTTGGGAAGAGGCTCCAGTTATTGGAAGCCCTGTCACCACCACCCAAAACAAACACTAGCCTAGAATGCCAGGAATGAGACAAGACCCAGTCAAGCTCCTGGCCCTAAGAGAAGCCAGTTCCACTTCACACAGGTGAGCAAAGCCATCCTCAGCTAGGAAGCCCCAGCCCAGCTGGCCCTAGCTACCTGCTCAGCCAGTCGAAGAACCATGAAAAATACCAACTCACTAGCAGAGGAATGGCCTGAGACACAGCACTCTGGGAGGGACAGGGCATGCACCATGGTCACGTCACATGTCTCGGCTTCCATCTCGGTCTCTTTCCTCCAGCATTTAGCCTCTCGTAATTTGTAATTGTTATTGCCTCAACCCCACCCACTGAGACCACAGCAAATCTTCATGTAGTCTTAGATAGCATCTTTGCTACCCTTCAATACTATCCTTTAGGGGCCGGGATATAACTCAGAAGCGGGGGGTTTTGCCTGGAATTCACAAGGCCCACTGTTCCAGCTGCAGCCTGCATGCAATAAATACTATTATTGTTCTGTTCATCGTGTCTTTGCAGTGTGAAGGAAAAAAAAAAACTCACAAGCAATTGAGTACCCTGATATTTTTGTTGATTCTTATAAAGACATTTAAGGGTTTTACTGGGATTTGGGAAAACTGTTTGGGGCTTTTGAATGAACTAGAAGTACATCATTATTCCCACTTGACAAGAGAACACAGGCTTCTATTACCCAAATATTGCTCTTTATTCTATTTTCAGGAATAGATCAGATTCAACTAATAAAAAAAATCATTCAAGAATCCACAGTAGAAAAGTTGGTGCTATGGTGAAAATACTTCTGAGAAAACTATAGCCACAGCAAAAATTATAAACATATCTTCAGTGAAATAAAAACATAATTAATGGTGTGTCTTGAGTATCGAGGGGATGATTCCATTTGCTACTCCTTGGCTATGAAAGACCTAACAGAAACTCTTATCTGTGAAAACATCAAAATATGCTCCTTCATAGATAATCCAAGTTTTTATGCAATAATTGTCCTTTTCTTTTTTTAACCCAGTCTTCAAAAAAGCACTGATTGCCCGTGAGATGCCAGGACTGGGTTGTTCTCTAGGGTTCCTCCAAGCTCAGGGTAGAGCACCACCTGAAGTAGGAAGTCCTTTTCTAAGCGTCTTCCCCACAGCATCCAGGACTCTGAAAACTGGACAGCTTGACCACAGGGCAAGGCTCTGGGCAACACTGGCTGAGTCTGACTGTTCCTGGAAAGTGCTTCTCTTCTTTTTGTCTTTTCTTATTTTCTCCAGGGTAAGAACTGGAGAGTCTGCTGCCCCTGCCCTCCCATGGGCTTCATCGCTTAACTGTATAATGATAGAAATACGGACCTGGAGGCCAGGCTGCCTGGGCTCCAACCCAGCCTCACCCTGCATGGAGGATGAAAACTTGAACAGGTTTTAAAAACTCCATGCAGTCAGGCGTGGTGGTGCATGCCTACAATCCTACTTCCTTGGGAGGCTGAGGCAGGACGATCACAATCTGGAGGACAGCCTGTGCAACCAAGGAAGACCATGTCTCAAATTTTTAAAAATAAATAAAAAAGGGTTGGAGATAGAGCTCAGTGGTACAGCACTCTGAAGTTTAAAGAAAATGAAAAACCTCCTTGCCAAATATTCTTCATGCAAGTTGGGGAAGACATTATTCATGTATCATTTGTGATTATATCACAAAATATATAGTTTATATTTAAGATATGTGGGCCAGTTATCCTTAAATATTATTCAGTCATCTTTATAAAGTTATAACTTAAAGAACAACTTCAATTATTTACATACACTTACATATGTACATATATCCTTGTATGTATGGCACCTATATAATTGATATATGTAAAAATATCTATATATTGATTTATAAAGAAGAGGGCTTCCTCACAAGCAGAGTCACAATATGAAGTAGGTATGAGCGCGCATGCCACTTTGGCTCATTTTCCTGCTGGGGCCACTGGAAGAGACAGAGATGTTTGGGAGCCATTCTAGTGAGTGACTTATGTCACAGACCTTTCCACTCAGAGACTGTTATACTGAGAGAGGGAAGTCTTAGTCTTGGTCTCAGTGGCTCCAAGTGAATGTTCAATTTAGTCAATGCTTTTCAATTTTGCAAAGCAAGCTTTGCTCAGCTTGAGGAGTAACAAATTATTTCCTTTCTCGTATAAAGTATACTTTTCATCTGTAGATACACAGAAACAAAGATGAAGACATGGATAAAGCATAGATATATAAAAGGACATGGAGAGAAAGATACAGGCACACAGACACAATTATACAGATGAGACAAACACATAGAGGTTTTGGGAATATAGCTCAACGCTAAAGTGATTTTTCTGACATGTTCTAGGCATTGGATTCTATCCTCAGTGCATGTACACACACACACAGAGAAAGAAAGAAAGAAAGAAAGAAAGAAGTGATAGATAGATAGATAGATAGATAGATAGATAGATAGATACAGTTATACAGACACAGGAGACATGAAGATATAGGATGGAGCGGAGACCACCTGGATGGCATGGTCAAGGCTTTCAGGCAACTCCACATGATCCTCTGCTGGTTGCAATCTTCTGACTTTCACTGAGTGGCCATAGTACTGGGGGAAGGACATTTGTGAGCAATTTCACAGTCCCTAGGACCCACCTTAACCCTAACTAATGTGTCAGAGAGGGCCCAAGAATATCTTTTATTTTTAACTATTAAGGTTGTGAGATGTTCACCTTTGTGCTTTCCGCAAGATGGCATTGTAAAGGTTGTTCTTTCTTAATACAGTACAGAAATTTCTTTTCAAAAAATTGTCCACCACTTCCTTAGTATTTCTTCTTTTCGAGTAAAGCTACTTCTTCGTGTGTGTGCGTGTGTGTGTTTGTAAAGACGTACAAATACTAGGAAGTTTGAGGAAGCAAAACACCAGCAGCAGATGACCTTCACATTTACTTCTCTCCCTGAGGCAGACTCCATCATATCTCAGAGTCAATAACTCTCCTCACTAAGGTCTTGCTCAAGGGCTCTACTATCCAGAAACCATCAACTTACCCTGCAATAGATGTCACCTGACACAGCCACAGGACACAGGAAGGGGCAGCCACCGGAGCCAAGGTGAGGGCTACAAGGGCATTTAGTCCTTGGGGGAAGCAACCCTCACCCTCCAGAAATCATTAAGTCCCAGAACTGAATTTAAAAGAAGACAGTGTGGCCCATGAGCACATTACCACCTGCTCTGAGCGCAGCAAGTACCGCCTCAAAGGGGAACTTGAGAACTTGGAATATAAAGTGGTTTAGTAATACTTGGCACAGGAAGCCAGATGAGGCCAACTTCACATAAGCATGTTTTTATTGTGTTGTTTGTTTGCTTATAGCCATCAAGCACACCAACTGTATTGGTTTCAACTGTTTCATTTATCTGCAAGGGTCAAACTCTGACCTTCACATTGGGTCATTTTGTTTTATTTTTTTTAACACGATGAGTGTTAGATCAGTTGAAAGATTTTTTCCCCATTTTATTGATATGTTTAAGTGCAAATTTTAAGGTTTACAATGAGGTTTAGCATTTTGCGCACCTACGTATCTTCTCAAGGTGACAAGGACTTACCCACTCTCCTCTGACAATTTTTTTGTCTTGTTCTGGGGACGGAATTTAGGTGGTCACACATTGTAAAGAGGCACTCTGAGCTACACCCCTGGCTCCCAGGTCACAAGATTTAATGCTGCCAGGTTCAAAGAGCTTGAGCAAAACTGTGAGTAGAAGTATGTTAACTGTTCACGCCCACGTTCTCTGAATCAGGAATATGATGTCCTCAGGAAGATTTCCTGGGCTTTCTCAGTCACTTTTTTTTTAAGCTCAAAAATGTTTGACCTTTTCAAGAGAAAATGATTTAAGCTCACACTAAATGCTTTATGACTGAACCTAGCATGAAATTGATCGCAACTGATGACCACAATGTGTGATGGTTTATGTCCAAATCAAAGTTTTGCTGCAGACTGAAACATCTTTTGTTAAATAGCTAGGCTGAACACAGCAGAACCTTAGTCTTGCCTGTGATGCCTGCCAATTGTCTAAAAACCGGTGTGTGTGTAAGGCTTTTCAAGGAGCACAAAGTGATTACGAAGGAAGTTCGCTGAGTTTGATCAGTGAAGAGGAACCTGTGAGAAAGAGAAGCCACAGCTGGCCCAGAGTATGGTAACAGCGTGGAGACATCTAGATTGTGTTCTGAGCCTGTCGCCAGAACATACGAACACAAACAGCATTGCCTGGGTGAGTTCTGGAGAGGAGGAGCAACTAATACCGGCTAAGGTTAGAAAAGCAGCCTCTGTGGGAAAACGTCAGAGAGAACACTGTCTCCACAAGACCAGAGAGAGCCAGGACACCTTGGGGAGACCACTACAAAGAGGTCGGAGGGACCAGGGTTACGGGTCACGGCTGGCACTCATGAACAAGAAGAGAGGAGCAGACACAGGAGGAAGGACTGGGAAAACAATTATAAAAATAGAGAGGGGTTCCAAAACACAGAAGAGTTTAGAATGTCTGATGTAGAAAGGTTTAAAGAAGTAAATCCAGGCAGTGCAGATGTATAAGATCCAGGGATGGAAGTCAGCTGAAGAGAAAAGATTGTTGAGCTATAAAGAGCATCTCATAACTTCACCAGGAGGAACTCTGTTAATTTTGTTGCAGTTAACACTTTCAGATTGCCCAGAAATATTTAACAAGGGCTATTATCTTGGGAACTAGACTTAAAGAGGCTAAAAGTTTCACCACTTTCTCAGGTAAACCAGCAGAGATGCAGAGCATCATTTTAAAGCTCACACTCCAATTTTGACAGCCACTGTGATGACGGTAACAACATGTCCGACTGGACTTCCCAGCTGCCTGAGACGAACCGTAATCCACACCGGAGAGGGAAACAACTCCCACTCAGATGAATGGCACAAGTCAGTAACAAATATGTCACCATTAGGTCACAATCATAGACATTTTCGAACACAGACAGTTCACATTCGTTGTGTACTCATTATGTGCCAGATGACCCTTTGGCAAGTATTGTTTCTTTAATCTGTGAGTCTTGGGAATCAGCAGTTTCCCCAGTTTTCTATCTAAAGATGGTGCTCATGAAGGGATACACTTTCTTTGCCACTAGAAGACAGCTGAACCATTTTCATACTTCTTAATTTTTGCTAAAAATATCATTTAATTAGAAAGTAGAATAAGGGATGCAATTTACAATTATAATAGAAGAATAATATTTGAAGTTGTCATGGTACATTAGACAAACATTTTCAAAAAGAACCCAGCTCAGGTTGAGAGTGTGGATTCTACGTCTACAGAAAGCAGAATGTGAAGGTTTTCAAAGACATAGGATGAAGCCATTTGAACTAAAAAAGAAGAGTGGACAGAGCAAACGAGAATTCAGATTTTAAAAAATCAAATCAACTCTCCATTTATCGGCCTACATAGAGACCTCACAGGGAATCGCATAAGCCTAAGGACATTCTGATAATTTGTCTTGTAACTACTACCAAAGTTATTTTAAAATGCAAGATTTCATAAAAAGAAAAATCCTGTGCCTCAAAGTACGGCTGCTTGTGTCTGTCACAAGAGGAAAAATGCTAGTCAGGTTCCAGTTTGCCCATTTCCCAGGAGGACTGAAACAGTAATGATGACAGGACTGTTTCTGTAAAATAGATTTTATAATAGTTCTTTATACGAAATGTCTCCAAGTAAATCGATACATTATAACCTAGGTTTTCCTAGTGAATAGTGATATATATGCAAAAAGATAAGATATTTGGAAAAGCCGCAGTTCCGATTTCTAGTCCTTTGCTAAACATGTATATTTGGGCCAATCCACAACTATTCTGGCCTCTTGGATTACTAAAGACACTGATTTATTTAACCTATGATTCGTCTATGCAATATAAAGTAAGTACCTAAACCAATTTTGAAATAGTTCATTTTGTCATGCTAATCTCTGTTATCAGTTATACATATTGCACAAACTTTAACCACTGTAGTTTTTGTTCCCATCTTAATTCTCTTCTTGAGGAAAGAAACCATTAACTTAAATTTTTATTTTATTTTTATAAATCTGCCTTCATACTCATTCACTTTATTTTAAAATGTTTTATTATGGAGCTAGGCATGGTAGCACATGCCTATAATCCTGGTGCTTATGAGGCTGAGAAAGGAGGACTGCCATGAACTTTAGGCCAGCCTGGTCTACATACTGATTTCAGTACCAGTCTGGGCTACAGAGTAAGACCCTGTCTCAAAAAAAAAAAAAAAAAATCACTGTGGTAAAATAGAATGTAAGATTTATTGTCTTAAAAACTATAATCAACTGCTTGACACCAAGGACAATGTTGTATGGTGCATCTTTGAAATTTATTCTTCCTGTATAATTGATAATGCATTCATATCAATTTCATTTCTCCCCTTCCTTCCACCCTCACCCTCTGACAACCACCATACCATTCTATGATTCTATGAGTTTGATTATTTGGGAAACTTCATCTAATTAAAATCTTGCTGTTTGTGTCTCTCAGTGATGGGATGATTTCACATAGAACAATGACTCCAACATTCATCACTGTTGTCACACTTTTATGGTTTGGATCTGGAATGTCTCGAAAAAGCCTCCTGTTTGAAAGTGAGCCAACGATGGGGGTTAATCCATTGATTCCTGTGCTGTTAAGACGTGGGGCCAGGTTGGATCACTGGGGCTTAACCTGGAAGAGGAAGATCACCAGGACCTGACCCGAAAGGGGCATACTGTGGAACATGACATGGCAGGATATATGCTAGCTCCATGTTAGGATATGTGCTAGCTCCATGTTAGGATATATGCTAGCTCCATGTTAGGGTATATGCTAGCTCCATGTTTTTCTCTCTCACTTGGCTTCCTGTCCCACCATGCTGTGAATAGCGTCTCTCCGGCTTGTCCCACCAAGGCCTTCCACCATTGCTGATGTCCAGGAATGGACTGAGAACTTCTGAAGCTCTGAGCTAAATTAAATCTTGCCTCCTTCAAGTTATGGGTGTCAGGGTAATCTGACCCAGCAATGAAAAGACATATTTCAGGATTTTCAGTTTTATCTTTATCCATTTATTGATATACGTGGAGTTGTGCTTTTCTACCTTGGTTGTTCATTGTGCTGCAATGAACCCTAGAATATAAATAATGCTTTGAGATTCTGATTTCAATTCTTTTGAGTAAATATCCAAAAGTAGAATTGTTGGATCACGAGGTGTTTTTTATCTTTAATGTTTGGGGACTCTGCATGCTGCTTCCACAGCAAGTCCATCATCTTACATTCTTACCAACAACTGTATAAAGATCTAGTTTCTCCATGTCCTCACCAACCACAGCGGATTTCTTCTTGATAATAGCCATTCTGAGAGGTTTCAAAAAATGTATCATTTTTTGTTCTGACTGACACTTTCTTGATGCTTTAGCAACATTTAATATCTTTCCAGGTATCTGCTGTTCATGATGCAGAAATGTCTGTTACATCTTCAGCCCATTTTTAAGTTGAGTTGTCAATCTTTTGCCATTGAGTTTTAGGAGTTTATCTATTCTCCCATATAGTAGGTTATCTTTGTTGTGTAGAAGATTTTTAATTTGATACAGTCTTAATTGTTTATTTTAGCTTTTGTTGTCCTTGTTGTTGAATCATTAGCCATGAAATCACTGGCAAGATCAATGTCAAGAAGTTTTTACAGTATTAGTTCTATTTGTGTAAAGAAGTTTTCTTTCTGAATCCATGGAAATATCTCTTTTATATTTAAACAATCCAAGACAAATGGATTTTGTGTATATTTAGAGTTCTGGTATTCACTGCTACTTACTTATTTAAGGGATTGTGGATCCTCACTGCTCTTCAGCGTCTCCCTGTACTGAACAGGATTCTAAGTATGCTCAGGCCTCTTCTAGGCTCTGCGGTAGATTCTACTGACTTAACAATGCAGTCTTGAACCAGCATTCTATCTAAATCACTGTAACTTTATAATAAATATTGATGTCCAGTGCAGCTAAACTTTCAAGGTTGTTATTTTACTGAATGGTACATTGTCTATTTCTGGTCATGTGCATGTTGTATTTTAAAATCAGTTAGTAAATTTTAAACACCCACATATATGCATACATACACACACATACACACACATGCACACACACACACACACAACACCACTGGAATTTTGACAGGAATTGCATAGACTTGACAAATCTATTTGTGTATAATTATCTTGTGGATGATTTCAATATAGAGTTTATCCATGAACATAGAATATATCAACGCTTATTTAGAGTTTTAAAAGTTTTGTTCAATAATGGTTTGTAGTTAACTATATAGACGATATGCATCTTTTATTTGATTTTTCTTAGGTATTCAATGTTTTTGATGCTACCCAAATGAACGTATTTTTGAAATATTATTTTCATATTATTAGTTACATTTTCTATTGATGTACCATCAGATTATGTACACTTTAATCCTCATACATATTTGTGTAACTCTCAACATAATCAGGGCACTAAATGGTTTTATCATTAAAAAAAGCAACTCTCTTTGCTATTCTTCTGTTGTCACTCTCTTCCTCATTTATAACTCCTGGCAACCAAAAATCAGTTCCCTATCCTTATAATTCTGCAAGGGTTATTTTTTTTTCTTGTTTGTTTCTGGGAATATCAAGTAATGAAGAGCTAATATGTAGCCTCTTGAGTATGGACTAAGTATAACGCCTTTGAGATCTTTTCACGCCATTATGTAAGTCAAAAGTTCATATTTTTTACAACTATTACTCTGTTGTAGGGATATACTGATTTGTTATCCATTCACCCACTCAAGGACATTTGGATAATACCTAGTTTTTAACAGTTAAGAATAAAAGTGCTATAAATATTAATGCACAAGATTTTATGTGAAGATAAATTTTCATCTCTTTAGTATGAATACATAGAAGTGGCCCTTTGGCTCATATTTTAAAACCTACTTAAATTTTTTTAAAGCTGTC
The DNA here is from genome assembly GCA_004027205.1 of Ctenodactylus gundi. Lineage (NCBI taxonomy): Eukaryota > Metazoa > Chordata > Mammalia > Rodentia > Ctenodactylidae > Ctenodactylus > Ctenodactylus gundi. The sequence goes on along the minus strand of PVKB01002733.1, from coordinate 10,492 downwards.
AAGTTGTTTCTCAGTGTGGCTATATGATTTAGCATTTCCACCAAAAATTTGAAAAAGTTTGTTATTCCACAACTCCAACTGCCTTTGCTACTGTCAGTGTTCTTTATTTTAGTTATTCTATAATTAAAATATCCAAAATAAGCAAATAGCAATAGCTCATTACAGTTTTAACTCACGCTTCCCTCAAATAGGCTGCTGGGTATCTCTTAATGTGCTATTTTGTCTCCCTTACATTCCCCTTGGGAAAGTGTCTGTTCATGTCTTATCAATGTTTAAGGTGCTGTTCACAATTTTACATGGAAAGGAAGAATTAGAAGACAAGTGCATATTTGTATGCACCGCAAGTGTTTTATCAGGCACCATGTTCACCATTTCGGCTCTTTTCAATTCTTCTAGTCAGGTCAGCACGGGTGTTGATAACATTACTCAGGTATAGGTTTGTTCTGATCCGTCTCCTTTGCCTTATTGTTATATCACATTTCTATATGTTGTAAGCATAATGATACAATTGCATAAACGTTGCTTCGTGTAATTGCCTTTTATGCATGTTAGGAGGAGAAATAGCAGTTACACTATCTGTCATAATTACATAATTACTTTTACTGATGCCTTTGCTTTTTTATGTGAATCATGGATCTAAATTACTGTCTAAGGTCATTGAATTTTGGCCTGAAGATTGTAAGGCAGATGCAGCTGAGAGGACACAGCACCCTTCTCCACCAGCCTCTTCTCATGAAGGGAGGAGCTACACTCAGGTACAGCGAGCAAGCTAAAAACACTTGGGTTCCTGTCATTCCCACACTCGTTTGCTCATAAGGAAGGGCAAGCTTTGACCAGTACGAATTCCTCATCCCAGCCAGGGTGGGCGCACAAAGCAAAGTCTGAGAGAAGCAGAACTTAGTTCCCACCCTAGCTCCTCGTAGTAGAAAGACGATCTTCCCAAGCCAGAGGCAGGCCTATCCCACATCTCTGCTTGGGGCATGCCAGCAGACCCCTGTCTCAACTAGAGCCTCACTGTACATTGATATCTAAGGGGTGAGGGAGGACCGCCTTGTCTGAGGTCCCTAGACAAAGCACCTAGAAGACAGCTTCCAGAAGTCAGATTTGGGGGAGAGAGAAAGAGATGGAGAGAGAGAGAGAGAGAGAGAGAGAGAGAGAGAGAGAGAGAGAGAGAGATCCTATAGCTAAATATTCTCTCATAGAGATGTGCTCACTTCATCAACCAGCATTCCAAAAGCCAGTGTACATATGGAATGATCGAGTTGTCCCTGAGGATACATGAAAATACATTCCAAAACTACAGATATCTAAATCAGAAGATGCTCAATTCCTTATAGAATTGGCACAGTATTTGCATATAACCTGAACACTTATGTACTTTAAGTCATCTCTAAATGACTTAGAATACCTAATACAATATAAACTATATACAAATAGTTGTTGCGCGGTATTTTTAGTGCAAAAACGACATGCAAGTTATTTTTTTCCAAATATTTTTCGTAGGTGGTTGACTGGATCTATGGGTGTCGAACCTTTAGATACCAAGAGCCATCTGTATCATCTGTATATAGTAATAGATCTACTTGCTTCTCCTCAGCATTTACATTTTTATACTTTTACATATTGGATTTAGGTTGAATCTGTTTCCATTCCACTTTTCCTCCTGGTCTGAAGACGTCTGAAGTTGAACCAGTTTTCTGATTTGACCAGATCCATAAAAAAGAGCATCTGACTCCAATTTCATCAGCTCCCCTTTCCCCCAGCAATGGCTAGAATTTCTGTTTTATAGTCTTAGCCTGTCAACAGCCTCTTCCACAATCACAAGGCATCATGGCCAGGTGCTAAATCTCTCATTTCAAGCAGATTTTTAAAATATTCTTGCACTGGCCTTATGATTATTTCTAGTGTCTTCCTTGTTTTGATGGCCCATTATTAGAAGCCCAGCCCTTGTTTTTGAAGTGGCTACAGAAAATAGTTTTGGACCTCTGGGTCAAAACCTAAGAAGATCTGGCAAGGTTTCTGATCAATTAAAGTGAGAAGACAGGAGGCAGCTATATGTGCTGACTCTCCACTGTAGAGTATAAATCTAATACTCAGAAATGGGCACACAAAATAATAAAATTCAGGTTACCACTTTCCCTATGCCACATTTGGTCGAAAACTGACCCAGCATCAACTCTTGGTGAAATTCTTCTCAGGGCACTTTACCTTCAGATTGATTCTGGAAAATCCTGCCTCACTATGAGTGGGTTCACTTCCTCAAGTCTGGGCTAGCTGATGCCCCAGACCTACCCAGGTCTTCTTTCAGCACAGCACCCTGTCAGGTATTCATCTCCGGGGAGCCATTTTGGCCTCACTGAGTTCTTGAAAGTGCGTATTCTCCATTCGGAAACAACTACTAGCGCTTTTTTTTTTTTTTTTTTGAACAACCTGATTAGGTTATAGAAAGACTGGGACAGTGGTCGGGCAACCTGGACTCATCTGTAAAGAATTTTACATAACCGAGTCAGAAATAAGGGAGGTCACTGAAGAGAACATGCCCTGTGCTTGCAGACATGGTTCTCAGAAAGACTCGCGAGGGAACCTGTTAAATCACAGGCTGTAGTGTCCCACACCTCTAAGGGGTTTGGTCATGCCTCAGATGGTCGTACAGAACTTTACAAAAGTTAGAATGACTGAACAGAGAATCATACTGATGGGCAACTGCTTGAGGTGAAGGACAAAGAAGGCCACAGCATAATAAGGCACATGGCACTGCCTGTTCATCTGAACCTGCCATTATCTGGGCATGTGATTCTGGTAAGACCGTCTTCTAGAATGCCCACCCCCCAAATTTTGGCACTGCTAACTCCCTCGCATCTTGCCTACCTGATGAGGTCACCCCAATTCTCCACTTTCAATTGCAGCCTTTCCCTCCCACCCTAAGTCCGACTTGTTTTGCTTTCTGCTAAGCATCTGCCACATGCACTTTTCTTACTGCTTTTACTTTTAGTTGCCTATGTTTCCCTTGAGAATACAGTTATGTAGACATAAGGATTCTTGCCTGTGTAGATGACTGATGTGTTCCAAGTACTAAGAACAGTGTCTGGCATACAGAATGTGCTCAGGAAATACCTACATGAATGAACTTCTTCATTAAACTTCTTGGATCTTCACTTGCAAATTGAGTGTCGTGAGTAATTCTTAATTTACTTTCAAGCTCGCTGACTTCACCCTCATTGTCAGTCTCTCTTCCTTTCAGCATTCTCTCACAATAAACACAGTTACAACTGCAGCATCGATTACATGATATGTGAGGTTGAAATTCTTTTTCAATCTCTTCTACATATCCTAAATCTATTTCTCTTTATACGGTGATTTTTTAATGTCTACTGATTCTATATCTTGCTCTTTGGCAAAAATAATCTAAGGGAATTTCCTCTGAAATTTGCAGCAACTAAATGGCAACATTAATAGCTGTTAGGAATCCCTTAGCTTCCAAAAGTGGCAGTCGGCAAAAATCATACCCTCGCCTCTGAACCATAGGAGCATTTTCAACAAACACAGTTTCCATGACTTACCTCTCAAGTCATTAGTGCAGGACCAGGGTTTCTTAATTTGGCTGGTCCTATAAAATTATTGATGACTAATATCAGTATTATTGGAGAACAGTGTCTCTCCACAGCAGATCTCTCTGTTGCTATGGAAATAGTCCTGATTTCTTTCCCTTTGTCCCTTTTCTAAAAGCACTTCTGTTTGCTGCTGGGATAGAAATAGTCTGATCCCGGTAGCCATGGTAACAACTTGAGAAAAGTTGCTTTCCACATTGTTGCTTCTCATTCATCTCGACTCCCCAGGACACAATCCTCATTTTGGCTAATTGGCACGATTATCCTGGAAACAATTAGAGTCCTATAACCTGTTCCATTTGAAGTACTGGTTACATGGCAAGGCCCCACCATATCCCCAGTTCCCCTCGTTCACAAGCATATGATTCTGGTTTGGGAACAAAGCAGAAAGAAACCAAGCTCTTCTCTTGGGGCCTGTCTCAGAGTGGACAGATGCACGCGTAACCAGCTTAATGAGAGGAGCTCACTGCAACTCCACCACTGTTCAGCCAGACATTTGTTTGCTCTGCAATTCATTTTAAAAGAGGTCAGCGGTTTTGACAAAATTTGATATGCTGAAAAAAATGACAAGATATTTACTCCCCATAAAATGTTTCTTTTCAATAGGAAACTTCTAGAATTGGGAGCATTTTTTTAAAAAAATGAGTTTTGGTAATTTTGAAATCAAATGGATACTGGTGCTTTAAATCAGCACATTGGACACCGTATTGATAGATGCCAGTGGGAGCCAACGTCATGGCGAGAGATGGCAGAAGGGTGTGGTTTCCACGATTATTGCTTAGTCTGAAAGCCAAGGTAAAGCTACCAACTTATCTAAGCAAAGCTTAGATATCAGCATGCAAAGCACTGAGATTCACCACTCCACTGTGAATTTAAAAATGACATCCTTAAAATATAAATGATATCTAAAGTTAAACCAAAAGCCGTATTTACCACAGAATGCAAACCTTTGAATAGTAATCTGATTTCCTAAGTATGACTTACAGCTCATTTTAAAACAATCAATTATGGGAATTTATTGAATCTCTTGGAAATTCTTATTACAAATAGCTAGGAAAAGGATATATATGTGTGTGTGAACATAGGCATAAGATGTATGTATATGTATATACTATGTCTAAAATTCTGTGAATATTTTTCTGTAATTATTTGTTACAAGGAAACAAGGGGATGTGTATTATTATTAGGCACATATAATTCATTGTTTAAGTCCAAAAAAATCTACGTGCATTTTTGATGCATTTTTACTAAGTTAATATATACTTTAAGTTTTATAGAAAATTGTGAAGACAGTATAGAGTTCTCATATACACCATACCTAGTTTTCTTCCTATTATTAACATCTTATATTGGTTTTATATAACTGTTATAAATAATAAATCAATAATCCAACATTATTATTGTTATTTAAAGTCTAGACATTACTCTAATTTCCTTAGCTCTAATGTCATTTTTCCTTCAGGACCATACTAAGACAGCACATTCCACATAGTCTTAGCCATCAGTCTATCTTAAGTGCCTTTTTTGGGGGGTGGGCGTTACTGCGGATTGAACCCAAAGGCTTCACACTAAGCTACACTCCCACTTGAAATTTTAATTTGAAATAGAAGCTTGCTCAGTTGCTGGGTTTCCCAGGCTGGGCTTGAGTTTGAAATCTTCCAGCCTTAATTTCCCAAAGTTCTAGGACTCCAGGACTATGCCACCCATGCCTGACCCCTTAGGCTCCTCTTTGCTGTGACAATTTCCATGGTTTTTCCTGACCTGGTCAATTTTAAGAAATACCAGTTAGGAATTTGATTTTTCTGCTGTTTCCTCAGAGACTGGTGCAATGGTTGTTTGGAGGAGGAACAGCACAGAGGTGCCGGCTTCCTCTCCTGTGCCACAACCAGGGCACATGGGGGCACCATGACTTCTCTCTGCTGATGTCAGTGTTCACCATCTGGGTGACAGGAGATGCTGTGTGCTCGTGTTCTTCAGTGTAAAGGTACTTTTTGCCCTTTTCCCATATTCTAGGTTTTGGATGGGAACCATGTGCACACACTCAAGGGAGGCACAGGACCGAGAAAGATGAATTTCCATCTCCTGACACGGGGTAGCTTAAAATAAAACTGTGTAGTCACTAATATTTGTTTTACACTTTGTCTTCTATTCTAAAAGTCTATATGTATTTTGTGGTTCAAATTACTCCAGCTTTTACCACTAAGAGCTGTTAAGTCGCCTTTGACCTACCTGCATAATATATAGTATTTCCTTCCTCCCTGAACTGAATGGTATTCCATACTTTTGTACTCATACTTCTATATCAAGAAGCAGCCATTTCTCCAAAGTTTCTCAACTATTGTTACTGAAAATTGGTAAAACAAATACCTGGACACTGAGTGTGTTTATTGCTTCTGCAGTCTCTCTATTGCAAGCCATCTGTGCTAACAGGACAAGAAAATGCATGTGTGTATTAGCCCGTGCTCATGCCTCTATATGTGTTCATATGTAATGATCTCTATTTCTAGTAAGCTGTCCCGAATTCATCCTCCATCTCTAAATCATCACCCCACAGCCTCCTCTCCTTCTAAGTCTGTAAATCTTCCTCCAACTGTGAGAAACCTTATTTCTAGCACCTGCCATCACAAATTGGTTAAATACTAGGACATGCCAGAGTGAATTCAAACCACTTCTCTCCACGAGGCACAGAGTATCAGATAACACACATGCCTCATACACAGTTGTTACTGATTTTTCTTAGTGGCCCTCAGATTGTTTCACACATTTGTACTACAATTAGTTGTTTTTTTTTTTTTTTGTCATGTACTGCAGTCAACACAGGAGACTCAGCAGAACAATGTAGAGGGTAAGTTAAAATGAACTTGAAGATAGTTTCCAAGTGAAGTAAAAGTAGACAGAGATCAGAGATGAACTAGATTCCAACAGTTGTGTAACTGGAGTCTCACAAAAAGGAAAGGTAGAATGGGAAGGGGAAAGTGGAGATGATATGCAAGTATTGTCCAATTGAATAAAAAGAAAAAAATTACAGATTAAAAGCGGTACAGGAAACCTCCAACGCAGAAATTAAGAAGATCTTGTGTAGCTATGCCAGAATAAAAGCGACAAAAGACAGAGAAAAAGTCATGCATACACTTATGGTCTCAGTTGCTTGGAAGCCCAGGCTGGAAGATGCTTAAGCCTTAGAGTTGGAGGACAGTCCAGGTAGTAAAGAAAGATCCCCATCTCTTAAAATAGTAGATAAATAAAATTTTAACAAGATATCCTTAGGAAAAAATCCTGAATAAAGTAAGAATTAAATGTTATATTATACACAGAGGAATAATGATTTCCTGGACATTGATGGATGGAGCGACAGCAAGCACAGCAGTGAAAGCACTTGCCTTGCAAGCACAAGACCCTGAGTTCGATTCTCCAGCACCACATAAAGCTGAGTGTACTGGTGCATGCTTGTAATCCCAGCACTTGGGAGGCTGGGGCAGGTGGGTTCTCTTGAGTCCAAGGTCAGCCTGGGCTACCTAGGGAGCTCAGGGCCAGCCAGGACTACAGAGTCCACAGAGTGAGACCTTGCCTCCAAAAGAGAAGAGAGAGAGAGAGAGAGAGAGAGAGAGAGAGAGAGAGAGAGAGAGAGAGAGAGAGAGAGAAGAAAATGGCAGAACATCTTTCAAGTGCTAAGTGAAACCTGTCACCCAGATGGGGTGAAAATGCCCTTTGAAAGTTAAGTGTAGTGTACAGTACAGGCATTTTCAGATAAAGAAAATTAAAATGATCCATTGCCAACAGGTATGTATGCAATACAAGAAATGACAAAGAAGTTCCCCAGGCTTAAGGAAAATCACACTTTGTTTCTGTGGTACTGAAAACCATGCCCAGCGCCTCCACGATGAGCTCCACCTCCAGTCCAGGTTTACTTTTCTTTTGAGCCGGGGTCTCACTGAGTCTCTATGTGGTTCAGGTTGGCATGAACTTGCGATCCTACAGCTTCTGTCTCCAAAATAGCTGGGATTATAGGCTTGACCCCCCCAAAGCCCAGTGAAAAACACTGTAATATGGAAACTTGGAGGAGCTCTGGAAGTGTTAAAAAGCTGAGTTAGCCAAAGCATCAGTGTTTTGACTCACTTGGTTATATGTTTCTTTCAAAACATATGACAGAATTGAGTCAAAATTATACCTTTGCATGTATAGTGTACATAGAGAGGCATACTACATATGAGCTGCAGCATAAATTATAGGAAAGGGAAAGTGTAGAAAGTTTCACAGTTTTAAGATTTTAAGTTTTGTATGAGTAACATCACATTAACTTGACGTAGGTGCATAAATCTGAGAAAATGTATTTGAATTCCTGGAGCAAACCGAAATACCTCAAAATACCATTCATAAAATAATTTACAAATAAAATTATGTTTTAGTAATACCAAGATTATCTCAAAAGGTAGTAAATAGGTTAACAGTGGGAAGAGGAATAAAAATCAGGAGGGACAACAGCAAACCAATTATAGGCTCGAACACATTGATCAAAGATGCTCAAAGTATCTGGCACAGTGGTGTATGTCTACAGGCCCAGCTACTCAGGAGGCTGGAACAGGATGATCTCTCCAGATAGATAGGTAGGTAGGTAGATAGATAGATAGATAGATAGACAGACAGATAGAACAATCATATATATATATATATATACACACACACACACACACACACACACACACACATATATCTTGGTATATGTATTTCTACATATGGTCTATTTATTTATATCTTAGTCTCTGTCTCTCTCTCACACACACATGCATACACAAACATATGCACAATGTTAAAAGTAATTATTTACCAGGGAGATAAAAAAAATCAAACCAACAAAGTTCTATCAATACTTACTGAAACAACTAAAGTTAAAATGACTGACAATAACAAGTTTTGCTACAGAGATAAACTAGAAATCTTACATATTGCTGGTGTGGCAAAGAAAGGATATAGTCACTTCAGAAAATAATTTGCCAGTACCTTATTAAGTTGGGCATATACTTACTGTTTAAGCCCAGTAATCCTTACTTAGGTGTCTAACCCATCCATCCTCCAAAACGCATGTATTCACATAAAACCTGTTTGCAAATCCTTTGAACACACTAATCATGACAGGCACACACTGAGAACTATGCAAGTGGTGAGTGGATAAACAAGTAGTAGCATAATCAGAGACTATGAAATACTAATTAAAAATAAAAGCAAGTGAAGTACAGCCATACACAACAGCACAGATGGGTGCTAAGCATGTGTAAGTAACTATATATCGAACCACTCCTCTTAGATGAGTAGAACACACACAAGGACAGTGACGGAAACCACGCCACCAATGTCCAAAGGAGCCAAGAGGGAACAAGGGCAATTGCTGAGGTAATAGAAACACATATTCGGAATAAGCATAAACCCTGATAAGATTAAAACAGCTTTAAGAAAACCAACAGAAAAGAAAGAAAACACGGATAAAAATATTCTGTGACTAGAGTAGAGCCACTAGTGTCTCTGTGCTAAGAGCAAAAAAAGAATATCAGAAACACTGAGTAAGAGAAAATTTCAAGTTTTGGGTAAAATAGTAAATTTGTTCAAAAATCTTAATTATCAAGTGGCCTAAGAATAATTTAGAACCATTGAGCCATATTTTAAATTACGGAAACCAAAACTACAGTAAAATCTCTTACCTTTACTTTCCCTACCCCTCACCAGAAGGCAAGGCTTATTATAAAGGATTCTTTATCAAATTTTGAATGAGTAGCCGAGTAGATTTCTATCTTTTGCAAAATGATTCACAAAACAAAAATACTAGGGAAACTACTTAAACGGCTTTATGAAGCTTTTGTGAAACAATGGCAGTAAACAAGACAAGAACATTACAGGAAAAATACCAAAAATTGAAAACATTGTGCTAATTTTTATTGCTGTTGGAACAAACTGCCACAAACTTTGTGGTTTAACACAATATAGTCCAGGTGGTTAGAAGTCTAAATTCAGTAGCAGGGCTGGGCCCTTCCACAGGTTCAGAAAATGATTCCCTTGCCTTGGCTGGTGCCTGGTCTAGTTTGCGGAGGCCCTGGTGTTCACTGGCCTTATCTCCACACGTCATTCAATCCTGGCTTTCTCCATTACCTCTGCTCTGACTTGGCCCTGACAACCCAGGATAATCTTCTCATCTCAAAATCCTTCATACCATTTCTGTAAATTCCTTTTGTTAAGATGTAAAGATGCAGGTTCACAAACTCTGGAGATGTGGGTTTCTTTGGGGACTCGTTATTTGGCCTTCCAAAGACACAGATAAAAGAAATTAAATTAAAAACAACACAATCACCTGAGTAAGCTGGTAGTAAACCGGGAAAGCAAGGTTCACTCAAGATCCACAATAATCACTGTGAGATAGGAGAGCAGTGGGCGATCCTCATTAATTGAAGTAAAAACTCCACCCCTATTTCATCACAAATGTTAATATTCTTTCATAGTAAAAAATTAATAATTGTGGAAATAGCTAAAATTACAACTATTTTATTATAAAATAAATGATAACTACTCAAATTTTCTCCAGAGTAATTTACCAGTTTTCATTTCTTTCAAAAACTATAGAAGTTTGTACTCTCATGCATCCTTATCTAATATCTGATATTGTCAGAGTTTTTGAACAAAACATGTAAATTTTATTTCACTGTTTATTTTTGAATACTGATTCTTTTTTATTTTTGGTGGGTATAGCAAATTGGTAATTTTTGCTGAATCCAATTTATTTTCTTCCAACCCCCCCTATGTACACCTTGGTCCATTGCCCTAGTGAGCTGCCCTTTTATTTCTCTAGTTAATAATAAAGGCATTCTTTGTACTTTTAATAGGAACTTCTCATGTGTAAA
>PVKB01002732.1:0-255452 GCA_004027205.1 Ctenodactylus gundi | reverse complement strand
AGACCTGCTGGTTCTTTTTCCGACTAGTATCTCTCATGACTCAATGAACCCCTTTACCTGACAGAACCCTCCATCTCAAGAGTCTTAGTGTAACAGTTCAGTGATCTTTGAATCTGGGCAGAACTGGAATCCTTCTGTACCAGCAGAATGATAAGTGACACTTTATGACATTTTGTGCTTCACTTAGAAATGAAGATACAGCCTCTACCTCTTCAGCTGGCATGCTTACTTGTACCCTGAAATTAACATGTCCAGTGCCCAACAGGCTGATACTGCCATGCTTTCAGGAAGCCCAAATTAGTCCACGTGGAGCAACCTCCTGGGAGAGCCAGCACATAACAAGAATCTGGGGAGTTTGCCAGTAGCCCTAGGCTCCTACTCCAGTCACTGACTGACATCCACACAACTGTCCCTGAGCACATCAAACATTCCAAAATTTTCATAGAAATTTATGAGAGGCAATAAAAATTCAATAATTTTTAAGATACCAAGTTCTTTTAAAAATTTAATGCAGCAGTAAAAATAAATAAAAATAAATTTATTTCCCATATTCTCAAAGCAATCTGCGATTGAGTTACATATCAGTGTTGCTTCACTTCTTATACTTCTACCTGTATTAGAAAGCCTTCCCTGAAAGTCAGAACAGAGCAGTGTCTCACTTTATCAATACCCAACAATGAGAAATGTCCTGGAGACTATATTACCATAATGGATATTTATTATTTATATTTTTCTCACTGAAATATGAAATTTCCATATTCTGCAGCAAAAAGCACTAGGGATATATATAAATGGTGCTAATGTGAGTCTGTTACATGGACTATAAGAAGGGTAGTCTCTATTTTATTTTCTTCTTAAAATAATGCCCAGTGAAAATAAGATACTCAGAGCAATTATAGTCATCTTGTACTGTCATGGGGAAGGCAAAGGGTATTGTTGAGAAGCTAGTACAAGATACCTGTTTCCTTGGGCCAGAACCAAACATTCAATCAACTACAGTATTTCCACTTTTTGAGAAGAGCCCAAATTTCTTAATTACCAAATTCATGGTACTAACAGTCGAAATTCTGTCTATAAATATAGAACTGTTAAAGCACTGTACCAAGTAAAATAAGCCAGGCTTATAAAGACAAATAGCATTGGATCACAGTCATTTGTGGAATCTAAATTCTGTTGCTTAAGTGGCTGAGGAGAGATGTTAGTCAAGTTAACTCTAAACTACACTGTACATGAAACTGCTGAAGACAATTTATGATTTGGGGACAACATATCTATATTTCAGGAATTAGAATGGTTTAAAAAGGCATAATCAAAATGCTGGTTGTTTACCTATCTACAAAACTGCCACAAAAGCCAATGCCCTGGCATGCATTTCCTTGACAAGATGTATCACATGGTCATGTCTTGAACAACTATTGAAAAATATCTTAGAAACTGGGTGTGGTGGTAAATGCCTGTAATTCCAGCATTCAATTTAGGACGAGCCTAGACTAAGGATCAACACTTTGTTAAAAAAAAAGAAAGAGGAATGAAGAAAGAAGAAGAAAGAAGGAGGAGGAGGAGGAGAAGAAGGAAAGAAGAAAGAAAGAAAAAGAAGAAGTCTTAGACCAAAGGCAGCTTGAAAAGGAGAGTGATTACCCAATCTACTACAGAGCCCCCTATGCACATATCTCTTCCACTTACCGAAATCTATGGAACTTAGGTAATTGAGGTATAGGGATGAGTTGAAATGCATATCAAATGGGCCCAAAAGTTTTCATTATTTTAGACTAACTTAAAAATTAAGATGCAGGAAACAGACATAATAGAGATTGACAGCCATAAATAGTATAAGAAAAATGTTTTGCACTTTAAAAAAATATTTCTATGTATGTATGTACCTATATATCTATAATTTGGCAATGCTGAAAATGTTAAAATTCAAACTCAAGGCCTCCTACATGCTAGGCAAGTGCTCTACCTCAGCCACAATCGACACCCCCAACCAGAAGATTTTTTTTTTCAGAGTTCTAAACACAGTTCATAGATTCTCATTTAACAGGACAAAACTGTGATATTTGAAGACAGGTATACCTAGACTTCATGTAAAAAGGGACATACAACTTCCTAAATGTGGACTACACATGAGTAGAGTTCAAAGCTTTTGTGTTATATGTACTTTATCAATGTTTTACACATCATTCCAGCTTTTTCACTAAACACAAATTAATGAGCCCATCAATTTAGTTTAAAAGATTTATTTCACAATTTTATTACTTATTATCATTTCCATGGCCTAGCACAGAACATAGGAATAGCATCCCCCCCCCCCCGATTTTATCAGATAAAAGTAGTTTAGAGTGAACTAAACTGAAATTTACTCTTAATTGCTTCTATTTACACATTCATTCAGATAATGAGCATTTATTGAGTGTCTACCATATTTCAGGCCCAGTAAATAAACAAGTAATTAAGCTAAAGGTATGTTAGCTCAGGAGCTGATAACTTTCAGGAAGAAAAATGAATCAGAAAGGAGAATATGTGGTAAGGAAGCAGAAGCAGGAGGAAAGAAATGGATTTTAAATACAACAGCCAGAAATGGCCTGAAATAACCAGTGATGTGAAGAGGCAAGGAAGTGGTTTACACAGCCATTTGGGATGGACCAGTCATGTATGGTGGTAACTAGGAGGAAATCAGTTGAAAAAGCCCTGAGCGGCTCAGGAAGTAGAAAGCAGATCTGAAGGATACAGAGCCAGAAGAAATATGGAACAAAGAAGCCAAAGATACAGCATGAAATCAAATTTTTATTCACAATTTATGTATACTAGTACCAAAGTTGGCTTGGTGAATTTTTTTCATTTTCAGTGAACAATCATTGAACTATTTTGACAAGAATCTAGTTATATCATGATCTCACCACATATTTTAAAAGATTCTTCAATCTCTTGCTCAAATACAGCCTTTGGGGGAAAGTAGGGATGGGTCAGAGTGAAAGAGGACGTCACTATATGGTTTTTACAATCAGGGGAAATAAAAGGCAGCTTGTCCATGAAGACAGAGCTGGTGAGGTTGAGTAGTATGATGTAGGAAGCAGGATATGAGACAGGACAGGGGTCATTGTTGACTCAGAGGTTTTAGTCTAAGAAAACAGATGGGTATAGTCATTACTGTCTATATTGTACTAATTATTAGAAGGAGTAGAGGCAGGCCAGCATATTACATCATGAGTTTGGTTTGGGCTACAGAAATTTCGAGGTAAATCAGACATCTATATATAAAGTAGATAGTTGGAGCTAAAGAGGAAACTCCAGATTAGACAAAGATTTGGGAAATGATTTATAGACTACATTGAGGTCTATGAGACTTATAATGTCTATTATGGATCATTCTGATTATCTTAGTTACTTTTCAATTGCTGTGAATCAATACCTAATACCCACAAACTTAGGAAAGATTTATTTTAGCTCACAATCTCAAAGGTCGCAGTCCATTTAGGGGTGGCCAGCAACAATCAAAGTACATGGCAGAGAGAGAGGTGGAGGCAGCTTCCCCTGACATCACAAACAGGAAGGCAAGCTGAGGCTAGTTGAGACTAGTCCCAGTCCTCCAGGAACATAGGTGCAGCTTATGTATCTCCTTTCAGGTCTCTGCCCAGTAACCAGTCCCTCCTGCATCCAGGTGTGGCCACTAAACACCGTTTATCCTAACTTAACTGTGATCCACCCCTCCAGACCAGACCCCAATCCACCAACATTACATGGTTCCATTAAAATACATGAGGCTTTTGCGGGACACTCCAGATCCTAACCACAACATTACAACCCTGACCCCCAAAAGACTCATGTCCTTCTCCTCATGAAAATGCTGTTAGTCCTTCTCCAAGGGTCACCAAATTCTTAACAGTTTCGGCACTACTAAAGAAACTCCAAGTCCATAGTCTCCTCTGAGATGTAAGACAAACTTTTAGCTGTGAGCTCCTGTTCAAACCAAAGAGTTAAGCACTTCCAACATAAAATGGCTCAGGGTAAACATTTCCATTCCAAAAGGGAGGAATAAGGTAATAAAAGGCAATAGGACCCGAACAATTCCTAAATCCGGCAGGGCAGGTGTTAAATCCTGTATCTCCATGTCCAGCAACTGGGGTAAATGCTGGTGAGGCATGAACTCCAAGGGGCTTGGGTGGTCCCACCCCTGTGGCATTGCTGCTGACTGCAACCACCATCCTCTCTCCTTTGGGCTGGATCCACTCAGGGCCTGCTGTGTTTCTCAGCTGACAACCCATGCTGCTGGCTTCTACAAATTTTCAGGCTCTCCACTGGAACTTAAGCTTCTCCTTCACAATTTCACACATTGCCCTCCCAGGGGCACACTGCTTGGCCTCCAAGGCCTTCCTCTGAAACCTGGGTGGAAGCCTCCATGAACCCACAACTCTTGGGCTCTGCAAGCTTTTAAAGCCAGGACCGCGTGGACTTCTCCAAGATCTGCCACTGGCTTGAACAGGAATCTGGCTCCTTTGTGCCATGGTTACAGTAGCTTCTGAGTGCCTGGATTGCTGAACTCTAGGAAACTGAACTCAAGCAAACACTTCCCTCTTTGGCTCTATCGGGAGTCCTGGGGAACTCTTCACAGGACAAGATCTTTTGCCTTGGCACTCTTTAGTTGGCAAACGGTGAGATCTTGCTGATTCCTGAGTCACTGTGAAGGCCTCTTTCTTACAGTCCTGATTCCAAGTCCTTGGCTTTTGTTTAATGTTAGTCTTTTGAACAACCTCATGCTTTTTCACTCCAGACTGCAAGCTTTTTACATCTGTTCTCTCTGCCATTGTTTCCTGTCTTTCACTATAAAGCTGGCTAAAAGCTGCAAACAGTAGCCATGTAACAGTGTTAACATCAGTCTGTCTTGAGATTTCCAGTAAGCAGTCCACCAGCCTTGATTTCAGTTTTAGGGAAAGTCTCTGGACAGGGGCAAAACACTGCCAAACTTCTTGCCAGAGTGCAGCACACGTGGTCTTTAGGCCACTTGCTGATACAGTCTTCCTTCCCATCTGAAATCTCTTGACCCTGGCCTTTCCAATCCACACTTCTATCAGCATTTTAGTCTTCTGAGCTCTGACACTCAAAGGCTTCTCCAGCTTGCATCCCCAAACTTTTCCAAATTACTTCTGCAAACTGGTTCCAAAGGCTTCTCAGCCACATCCTCAGTTAAAGTACAGCAACGACCCCACTCCTCTGGTACCAATTTCCGTCTTAGTTACTTTTCCGTTGCTGTGACTCAATACCCGGCACCCACAAACTTCAGTTTATTTTAGGTCACAGTCTTGAAGGTCACAGTCCATTCCGGGGTGGCCGGCAACAATCGAAGTACATGGCAGTGAGAGAGGTGGAGGCCACTTCCCCGGACATCACAAACAGGAAGGCAAGCTGGGGCTAGTCAAGACTAGTCCCCGTCCTCCAGGAAGGCAGGTGCAGCTTATGTATCCTTTCAGGTCTCCGCCCATTAACCAATCCCTCCTGCATCCATGTGTGGCCACTACACATCGTTAATTCTAACTTAACAGCAATCCACCCCTCCAGACCAGACCCCGATCCACCAACGTCACATGGCTCCATTAAAATACATGAGACTTTTGGGGGACATCCGAGATCCTAACCACAACACTGACAGAGCCTGCTAAAGTTAATCTTCACAACATTTGCACATATACAAAAGATTAAACTGGATCTCAGAAGTGGTTAGTAAGTTGCAAAGATAGTCCCTGGAAGATAGCAGATGCTGTCTGCAGTCTACTTGAAATAAAGTGTACTTTTCCATGCAGTGGGGCAGACTGCCTTCCTTGCTTTGAATGCATCTCTTGTTTAACATGGCTATAGAAATATTCTCAGTATTTAAGCCCAAAAATTATCAACCAGTTACTGCTAATTGCTCTTCCATCTGCCATCCTTACTCACCAAAATTTCCTTCAATCCTAAGAAATGTTAAAAATCTTATCTTTTTTCCTCCAAAGCTTGCTTGAGATAATTAGAAGTAACTATCTTTTGTATGAGTAGGGAGAAGTTATCAATAACCTAGATATAGATCAGTGCATAGGCAGCATTTGTTGACAAATTTATTGTAGTGAATAGCAGTTTAAAGCAGATTTAAGTTCACTGCATAAAACAGTATCAGTCCTTTACTAGAGTTTGTACCATACTGTTACAGATCAATACTAAGAGGCTCATTGATATTTACATACTACAAATCCAACAGCATATCAAAAGGATTATTCATTATTAAGTGAGATTTATTTTAGAGATGCAAAGATAATTAAACATATGCAAATCAATAGAACATATCAGTAGAGAAAAAATCATCTCAGTGATACATAAAGGGGAAATGTCTGCTATTCTACAAGAGAATTGAGCAATAATATTTTGTTATATTGTTCATGATTCTATCACCTAGATTAAGAAGGCTTGAAGCAACGTTGTTTACTTAGGTGAACAGTAAATCTTTAAGAACTGAAGGATAATATGACAAATGTTTAACCACTGAACAGCTTATAAATGTTATAGGAAAAGAAATTCATAGGAAAATTATGGTCAATTCTCATATATAAAATTCATTAGGCTTTTACTAATAAGAGCATAAAATTCTTAGAAAATCTATTTCTAGAAATTCTTTATTATATAAATAACCTATGCAAGATTAACAGTAACAGAATCTCTTAAAGACCAAGTGTTTTTTTTTTTTTTTTTGACATGACATATTTCAATGCATTTAAATTCATTGCATTGACATGGCTAAGAGAGAATGGGAAATTTTAAATATCAGTGATATCCTAAGAGAAAAAAAAATTTAAAAAAATCATTGATAACCTTTTCTTGTGACTTTTAAGGACAATCATTTCTCTCATGCTCAAAGCAGCAAAAGAAGCCTGATTGTTCAATGGAGATTCCACCTTTCCCTCCTTTAGCCATTCCTCTTAAGTCTTTAACATAACTGTGGTATGGCCTGGCCTTGCTCCCAACAGACAGAGAAAGAGGCAGGATGGCCTTACCAGTGCAGGCAGACAGAATGACCTCCTCAGTAGCAAAACACAAAGTACACATGTGCACTCTGGCACTACCCTGGAGTTTCAAGCATCATGTTGTAACTTTAAACTGTAACTTTATTGTCACTGTCCATCACTTTACTTGCCATCATATAGAGGAGACAAAGAAGTCAAAACTGCGTAGAATAGTCTTCCTGTATTCTGGGCTCATTTTGGGGATATTAATTCCCCTGGGCCAATGCCAGAGCTGTTAAAGCTGCTTCCTGCCTAAGCCCAGGTATTAGCTTCCCTGTCTGACTTGCAACATAACCTTCTCTACCTCCAACCTACCATCTCTAATATCTACTCTGAACTACAAAGATGTCCTGCCTGGTCTCTCTTCAAGTCTTCTCTACTCTTCCCTGGGGAGATTTTTAGATCAGAGCAATTCAGATCATGTTAAATCTTTATATTTAAAACTTTTCTGTTTCCTTTATCAATGTGCACTTTGAGACAAATATCCCATTATGCTGCTAAACACCTGTGTCACCTCTCTGCTCCTTCTCTTTGCATTCACTGTTTTCACAACTGCTCTAGGCTCTCCAGGCTTCAACCAAACTAATGTCTTACTCTTGTATTTCTCTTGACAGTTTCCTTTCCCCCATATTAGCCTATCCACTAACTTTTTATATTGCGGCTCAGCCCATGTGTTCTTTCCCATAGTCTTTACTGACCCACTGAGCCTTCCATGTCTTCTCCATATTCCCATATCACACTGCATACTTTCTAATAGTTATCATTAAATATATACTTTTGGGCCAAGTCAAATAATATATTTTCTATTACGGCATATATTCCACGTATTCAAAGGCTTAATTTTTGCTTTATCACCCCAGTGCCATCACAGCTCCTGCTACATGCACAGTAACAAATTTTATTTATTGACGAAATTTGTCTCAATGCTGAATGCTTCTCTTTGAGATGTTTCTGTAGTATTAAGAGATAATAAAGAAAAAAGTGCCAAGTTACTTCAATTTCTCTCTTGACCTTTAATATCAGATTTTAACTTTTCTTTATTCATTTATTTTTGAAGTAAGGTCTTACTCTATAGTCCATGTTGGTTGTGAGCTCACTATGTAACTCAGGCTGGCCTAGAACTCACAGAAATCCTCCTGCCTCAATTTCCAGAGTGCTAGGATTACAGGCCTGGGTCACTTCCCCTAATTAATATATGATAGTAGGGCACTGAATCTGGGGTCTCATACTTTGAGGACAAGCACTTTAATCACTGAGCCATACTCCTAACTGTTTCCCTCTATTTTGAAGGTTACTATGGAAAGGCACAGTTTGGTCTCCTGTAATACAGTGGGTTAAAACAAAGTAATATGTTTCTAAACTTTCTTTAGACAAAGGATGTAGCCTGCAAAACACTTTAAGACATTTTCTGAGTATAAGGGAATATGGTGACAAGAATGAAAATTGTCTCTTTTGAGTTTCAAGTACTCATTCTTGACTCAAAAGTTGCAATGGGGTAAAGCTCAAAAAGACAGATAAAAGCCAATGAAGACACAGGGTTGTGGATATCAACAGGAAGGAGACGAAGGAAGACAAGAAGCACGGGGTAATGGCTGACCGGAACGGAGAATTCTACCAGTCTACTGGAACAGGAGAGATGAGCAGAAGCTAGACTCACTTATCCTAAAACAAGGCCCCAAGTGTATCCAAATTGAATGTTGGTCAGCTTTTCATCCACATAGCAAAATATCTACAATAATTCAGAGGAAGGAAGACTTATTGGAGCCATAGTTTATGAAGCTTCATATGATGGTCAGTTTGCTCCATTGTGTTTGAGTCTGTGGTGAGACAGAAAATTATAGAGGGAGACACATAGTAGATTTGGGGTTTACCCAAGTGGGAGTGGGGTCACAATAGCTCCCTCAGTACCATGACCCCATGGACTTGATTTCCCTTCTCTAAACTCCACCGCTTTAAGAGCTCACTTCTTCCTAGTAGTGCCTGCTGTTTTTAGCCTGTAGCAATAAGAAAAATCATGGCAGAAGATCATGGTGAAGAAAAACCTGCTTATCCCATGACATACTATAAGCAGAAAGAAAGGGAAAGAGTCAAAGAAGAAATGTCTGGGGACCAAACATAGTCCCAAGCCACTCCCCCTCTCCACTGATCTACTTCATTGAAGTAGGTCTATTTTCTATTTCCATCGTCTTCCAATACTATTAAATTTTGATCCCATCCACTAATAATGTTATAGCCCTCACAATCTAGTCACTTTCACAAAGCCCATCAGCAATCAAGCCCTCAACACAAACTCTTTGGGGAACACTTTGCATCCCAACTGTAACAAAAAATCCAATTGAATATTTTTTAATCTTTGAAAATTGTAAAAATGAAGGACTAAATGCAGCTAAACTTCAGGCTAGCACTCATTATGTGCAGTTCCTTAAATTCTCATTGATTTATATAGTAGCTACACTTTTTATGGTTTTGATAAATACCTTAAAGTTTAGTGTATCATAATGGTCATGTATGAGGTCATTTTTCACTTACAGTAGAAAGCCTATCTTTCTTGAGGTTATATGGCACAAAGGTAGAAACTTATGCATAATATGAATAATAGGTAGCAAAGGGTTCGTTTGTCACAGTTGACCTGCTACAAAAAAAAAAAAAGACTGCAAAAAGATGGCCACAGAGTTTAAGTCCTATTCACTAGTTTGCAGAGACAGATTAATCACCTTTTATGTTTGCAACCTTAGCTTATAAATAACAGGATGAAGCCTTCCAAAGGCTCACACATGCACATGCCTGTGCAGACTTCCAGACAGAAAGTGAACAAGTCAAAGTGGTACTAAAACATAGACTGAACTTTTTCCTGAAATGGCTAAAGAAAAAAAAAAATTTGGGAAAATCTAAAGGCAAGGAAAAAATGGAGTTACGGTTTAAAAAAAATTAAGGGTCCCAATGTAAAATCTTGTAAAACTACATGTTTTAGCCTAAAATCTTTTTTCCCCCTTTTAGGTAAAAAATCTTCAGTAGTACAACGCTGGCAGCAGATAAAACTGAAACAAGCCTTTCCTATTTATTCTGAGATAGTGCTTTGGATTTTATTAGCATAACCATTGCGAATGGTCTAGTGTATTGGGATTGCTAAGCACTTTTTCAAAAATAAAAAGAAATATTTATAATGATTGGCAACAGAACAACATAAAAGTCATCAGTTCATTTATATTTCTTTCATAATGAAAGAGCCATAGAATTAGATATAAGGAATTAATTTTGAAGAGGATAACCCTAAGGAGCTAACTGACTTATAGATTATAATAGAATATTTCAAATGACACATCAAAAATGTATTTCCTTAGGCATCAATTGAAATATTAGCAATTATCATAATTGAGTATATGTTCAAATATAAAAATAATGCAAATATGACATCAGCTGCCATTTATTTGGAGTATAATGGGAAACACTTTTAATAACACATTAGAAAAATCATTAACTGAAGATCCATTTACTAAGAAACAACAATAAAAACTGATGAGTGAATGTGAGCAGACTTACATTTGCATTCCCAAAGCTTTCCTCATAAATAATTCCTAGACTTGAAGCATTTTTCAGTGGAGGCAATATGATAGTTCTGGATGAACAATCTTTCCCTTTTGGGAAATACACAAAATTCCAAAAGTGTTGGAATTCTTCCTGGCAAAGCAATAAATACTTACCACTCATTAAATTAGCAGAGGCATCTTTGACACGCATACATATGCATGTCAACATATAAACACTTGCACAGTCAAAATATATATCACATACTCCCAAACACTTTATGGGTTTTCTTCATAGTAACACCTACTTCCAAAAAAAGCCCCTACTTCATTTAGAACTGCAGTTGAAACCAGTAGAGATTCGAGTTCATAAGCAAATTGCTAATGGTTATCTCTAAATTATTGATTTGCTAAAGCAAAGCTATTCAATTTAATCCAAAAATATACAAAGGGCTCGGTATTATTAAGCTATGCACATCTGTCAAGAACTCTAAAAAAGAAAACAAGGCATTCATTTCTGTGTGTACACCACTCGTTTCATTGTAGACAATACACACATAACTCTTTATGACTCCTAGCTATCCAAATTAAGCATTAGAACAATTTTCCGTGGGTACCTGAGAAAATACATTCCAGCATTTGCTTGAGTTTTCCAGGAGAGGTGGTCCTTATTTCATCTACTCAACCTAGTCACTGTAATGTAAGAGCAGCCAGAAAATTAGATGTGCACGACTGCACCTCAGTTTACTTTATTTACAAAAGAAGTGGTTTTGGAGAACAAAGTTGTAGTTTGTCAATTCTGATCTAATGGTGAAGTAAGAATATCTTCAACAATGTAGATCAACTAAAGGTGTACATTTTTGCATTCTTTAAAATTTTTCATGAGGATCCGTAAAACTTCTTCTAAGATGTGTTTTAATGACAGTCATACTAACATTGAGTAGTGAGATAAATACAGTTGTCTGTTATATGACAAATAAAATGTCAACAAATAAAAAAAAATAAACATTTCAATTTGAGTTTGGAGGTAATGAATTCTTTATTTGATAGTATCTTAACTTAGTGAAGGGGCAAAATTTAAACAGCTGCCTAGGCACATGGTGATCATGTCTCCATATCATTTAAGTGTCTATAAACACAGGACTCACCTTCCTTAATTTCCTCCTTTTTCTGATAGTTGATATTTTGCATCTGTTGGCCTTTCACTTAACAACAAAAATGCCCCTACAGGATACTCTAGGTGTCTTCATGCTACCAATACCTGACCCTCTTGATCTAATTCACATCTCTTTTTAAGTTGAGAAACAAGAAGTGTTACCAAGGCCCGTGAATGTAGCTGCTGCACTGAAGTGCTAGGAGTTACATGGTGTTCCACACTCTCCGTGTAAACATTAGGGACAAGACGAGCTCTTAGTCACGGAGGTGCTTGTTCCTAAACACAGTTTAAGAAAAAATATGCAATGCCTTCTACTAGGCTAATATCTCCAAGTTTTGTGTTTCTCATCGCCTTTTTAGAAACTTTTTGGAAATTTGTTTTTAAAAAGAAACACATGTTACCCTTTATCCTAAATGCACTGAATTAAAATCTCTGTTGATGATCCTAAATTCTTATACTTATTGCCTATGTTTTCTGAGATATGCATCGTAATGGCATTTCTCTGATTACAATTTTAAGGTTGCTATTACAACATTGCAAAAGTCTTGACACTATTAAAATCATTTTCAAAATTCTTCATTTTATTTAAAATAGTTAGATCTCCAATGTTCAATATCCTGTAATACTTAACTTTACACAATAATCTGAATAAATTTTCATGTATATGAAAGAGATTAAGTCTTGATAAATGTACATCTATGATGATTCTTTGATTAGTTTTACAAAAGGATGTTATATTAAATAAGGCAATGATTTCTAATAAATCAAATCTATTAAATATTTGAAAATTAACAGTTGGTTGTGGGTATAAACTTCAGAAAGCTGAAATTCTTGAAGAAATAAATCAATATCCAAGAAAAATGTAAAATTTTTCTTTCTTTGCAATTCTACTGGTGCGTTTCTAAAAATTTGCATATAAAATACTAGAAGTGTTCCTCAACAACTATATATATCAGATTTGCGCTATTGAGCTTAGAACTGATTTGATTCCTATACTAGAATTGTTAACTCCTTCAGACAGATGGACTGAAGATTTGGAAAGTCATTATAGTGGGTGTGTGGCCTGGCAGTGGCCTAATGTTCAAGTACATTTGTTTTACTTGCTAATCATAGTGATTTAATGTCTACTTTCAAATCTCACATAGTATGGCTTGGTTATCTACTGGTTGGCACAACTCAAATCTCAGCAATGTAGCGCTGCTAGTGTTTATTAGACAAAGATGACAGCAGTTTGTGCCCAAATAGTGATGGCCATTCTATCACAATTAATGTAACAACTTAAAAAAAGGATCCAAGTGCATCGCCATACAAAACACCTAAATAATTAAAGCCTATTAAATAGGAAACAACAATGAAAACACATAGATTTAAATTGCACGGGAGCATCAAGTGAGGGGCGCACACTCATTCATATGTATGCAATCTTGATGCTCTAAGATAAGTAATCACGGAAGAAAATGATTTCATTTAGCAAATTAGTTGCTTCTTCCTCATTTGATGACTTATTTTTATGTCACAAAAGCTTAAAAAAGTACATGCATCTTCAACTTGGCTACTTATTTTAAAACTTTGATTTTTACTTAAAATTTACATGATCCTTCCCCAGGCAAAAGTGTTAAACTACATCATCTATGGGGCAAACAGAATTTATGATAAAAATTTACTTAGGGAAGAAAATGGGCATGAGACACTGTTTGTCTTCTGGGATTAATAAAAGGTTTTTTGGGGTGGACATGTGTAGCTATTGAGTCATTTCACCAATGACTACAGTCACATATTCGACTTTTGTATAAGCTAAGGAGTTAGAAATGTTTATACCCTGTGTATTGAAAATCCATCACTTAGATATATCTCCTATTTTCTGCACTGTACTTTAAAAAAGTTTGTAAAATACAATGGCTTCAGTATACTTTAAGTTTCTAAGCCCATCTAAGTTCTTTATCATACATCTATGTTTTTAATTTTGACTTCTGATTAATTCACTATTTTAAATGTACGCTCATTGCTACTGTAAAAGTTGGAAAGTTAACAGACAAGTAATTTTAGCCAAGTGAATAAAGTTGAATAGGACCTTTCCATAAATGTTTTTATTTTAGATTAAAATATAAAATTAAAGACTTAAGTGTCATAGTTTACTGGAGACCAAATTTCTACACTGTCATTGACAAATTGTTATATGTGACTTGAAATGCATCATCATTGATTCAGAATTACAGCTCAATGGTAGAGTGCTTATATAACCTTGCTCTATAAACTAGGTTTGATTCCTAGTCCTTCCAACAAACTGAAAGAAATTATAGTCAAAAAATAAATCAGAGAAAATATAGCAAAAAAAGCCAACTGAGAAAAAAAAGACATTTAAAAGGACTTTACTTAGGAAATAACAAATAATTTCATTTATCACATAAAAACACTTTTTAATGCCTTTGTCATTCCAAAACGACTGAAGTATCTTACAAATATACATAATCTAGAACGCAAGAAGTTAAATGTGGAAGCATAAAAATCTCTTATTAGAGATGGCCTAAGCATATTTTGCACACAATGAAGCGGCATGAGTCTTTTGGGGGCCAGGGTATAACGCTATAGTTTGGATCTGGAATGCCCCCTAAGAGCTTTATGCCCTTTGTGATTTGGTAATGGGTTTAACTGGATAAGGGAGAGGGAGAGGGGGAGAGGGAGAGAGAGGGGGGGAGGGAGAGAGAGGGTGGGGAGAGAGATAGAGAGAGAGAGAAAGAGAAAGAGAGAGAGAGAGAGAGAGAGAGCGCGAGAGCGCGAGAGAGCGAGAGCGAGCGCCTGATTAGAGCAGGCAAATCACTGGAGACATGGCCTGAGGGATGGATTCCTGACCACAGCTCAGTTTCCTGTGTTGTCATGCTTCAAACAGTTTTTCCCTGGGAAGGCCTCTGTCATGACTTTCAGCTACTGCCAGCTACCCCAAAACAGACTGAGACTTCTGAAATGTGAGCCAAAACAAACTTCTCCTTCCTTACATGGTGGGTGTCTAGTATTGTGTCCTAGCAAAAAGAGGCGACTAAGATATATTGACAGAAAAACATATGTCAGTACTTATGCAAGCCTCGACTTATCAAGTGGAACTGAGAAAAAAAATGCTGATACAAAATAAGTATCATCTAGTAGAAAAGTGAAACCTGAAACAAAGGAAGTAGTTGTTAACAGTAGCCAAAGTAGCCCACAGACACTTGCTAGGCCTATGAACTAAGTTTTAGAAAAGCTAACTTCAAATAGCTCATATATTATGAGAGATAAAGAATTTAATGCAGTGTTTCCACATTCCTTATAGCTTTAAATAAAAAAGGGCAAGAAGCACATTTAAAAGAATAAAAGGAAGTAGAAAGTGTGACTTGCAGTACATGTCCATGCTTCATCAAAACCAAGTTGATTATGAAATTACTATGGGGACAAAACTAACAGCCAGTATCTGGGGTAGAGTCTATACTAATGTTATCGATAACATCTGTGACCGTTCCTAGAACAAGATCGTATGGCACATATTACAACTTTATATGATTAAAATAATAAAATTGAATTGGGGAAGAGTTTTTGGTATCTCGCATGAGTCACATATCCAGAAACATAACTGATGTTTAGTCTTCAAATTGTGGGATTTACTACAGTAGCAGGAGTTTTAGAAATAGAGGTCATCTGCCCAGCATCTTCCTGCACCAAATAAAACATTTTAGATTGAGCCTCACTATTGCCACTTATTGAATATCTATATTATTACAGGCAGTTTGTTAGACATTCACCACAATAAACTGTCTGAATTTAAATTGCACCAAGCCTCAAATAAAATTAAGATAATCAGAGTCATATTCAAAAACTTATGAGAAAGTATTCATAAAACAGAAATTCATTGGGCAGAGATCAAACACCGAAATAAACAGCCATTTCTCTTGTCAACGCCAGATTATTTCTGCCTTATGGACATCATACATCCAGTGTAGAAGACAGTGCCTGGGACAGAAAACGTTCAGAAGGGGGGAGGACCTTTTGAAGACAGGAAGGAGACCTGGGGTCCAGGGAGGAGGGAGGGAGGAGAACAGGAGAAAGGGCAGGGAGTGGGCGGGAGTGAAGATGCCATGTGTGTGCAAGAGATCCCCAAGACGACTGCAATTAGTATGTATCACAAGCAGAAACTGGTAGGAAAAAAAGAACAATATATAATACTATAATAAAAAATGAAAAATGGATATAAATAAACTAACATCACTGATCTCTGTGGAAGCCCAGAGTTAAAATTAAAAAAATCATTTTCCTCTTTTCCATTTCAGAGACCCCAGAAACATTTAAAGTACTGAAAGATTTTCATTCCATCCTCTCACCTCTCTGTCTCATTGTCATGCAGTAGCATGCCAATGGCATCTCCCCAGATGTGTGCCAGAGTGACCGTGATCTAAGTTACATTTAATCATTACTCAAAGTCAGCTTCCAAATTTGTTTTCCAATTGTTGACTCACTGGCTCACAGCCCACAGACACTCAAAGTGATGTGGTCTTTATCTTCCAGCCACGTCCTTGCTGCCTTTGCTCTGGGGATCACTGGCTCCGTGGGGCCACCTGGCCATGTTCAGTGCTCAGGTGCAGAGTGACAGTTTCCTGCAGCCCAGCCTGTTACTTTTCCCATCATGACTGCTGTGTGTCAGACATGAGCATGGCAGTGTGTCTTCTCCTGAAGCCCAAACCATTTTTTCCAAATCTTGAATATGTTTTTAGGCTAAGCCTTTGATGGGCCAGAAGCAACGAGAAGGCCCTTGGTGGTCAGACACTCAGAGATAAGATGGGTCACTTCTCTCGGCCTACCAAGCACTGACTGTTCAAGAGCAACAGTTATCACTTGAAGAAGTATTTCAATACTGAAATATTGGAGCAAATATGATACCTTTTCTGTACCTCTTTTATAATTGAAATATTTGCACTGATATCTTAATTATCTAAACATCATTATTATTTGTTATCTTTAATTCTCACACTAAAATTAACTCAAAGCTTAAAGCTTCTGTTCTCAACAGCACCAACATCTATGACCATAGATAAATTATATTCAAATACAACATAAATAATTTCTTCTCAATTAGCTTAGGGAATAAATGTAATAATATGTATAAGAAATGCTCTGCAAAAGGTCAATCACTAAATATAAGATACAGCTATAAAAAGAGACAAAAAGAAAAAACAATGTCCAGTCTTCTAATTATTGAGAAACTGAATAATACATCCAAATCTATTTAGAAAATATACGATGTAAGAAGAGCTCATAAACATTTTGTTCTCCTGGCTGGCTGTGTTGGCACATTGTTTGTAATCATATCATTATAGGAAGGTGAGTCAGGAAAGTCAAAACTTTGGCCCAATCAGGGCAATTCGGGGATTTAATGAGATATTGTTTCAAAATAAAGAAGAAAAAAAAAAAAGGTGGGAAAGTAGGTCAGAGAGAATGCCCTATGTTCAGGCCCACTACTACCAAAACAGAGAAAAATTATTCAGTAAATTAAACTCAGAGAAATCACAGCTGGATGAAATATTATTTTTTTGCCTCACACTGAAAATATGTTTAATCTGTCACATACTTTTATTCAGTTCCTTTAAGAATAAGATGTATAAACATAGATTTCGGTGTTCTTAAATCACCTGTCTAAAGATTCAAATCAGTGAGGCATATGTTATCAATGTTCTGTTTAATATTCATTGTGATCTCCAGAGCAGTTTTCCTCTGTAATGAGAGCATATCATCTGAATAACTCACCTTCTTGTGCCTGAATGTAGCAAATTTGCTTCATACTCAAGTGGCAAATGTTTTTAAGAGCTCTATCCAACCTACTGCACATATATGCTTATCTCTATATAACTTCAATAACTTTTCATCTACATACAGTTACTATAAACACAGTTAGATTACTGAAAATCATGTTAATTTTTCTTTAAATAAGAGTTGCATTTTAGGCAGATTCTTAATGAGTTCAATTGTTACTCATGAGTATTAAGTAAATGTATGGTAGAAATTTTAGAAAGTGTATTCTAAATCCAGTCTGCAAATAACTGTATTATTGTACATATTATATAAAATCAGTGTTTATGGTTATACACAAAAATTTGCCTCAATTTATTTGTTTACTAGTTTTAATCAAATCTATTTATCAAAATTATCTATGTGCTCAAAAAAGGCAAATATGTTGTCAGTTAAATATAGATATTTTACATGTACATATGCAGATTATCAATATGTACACAGTTCATATATATGTATATTTCACATGCACTACAGAATCATAAAGATTGGATTCTCCCTAGAGATTTTACCAATTATATATATCAAAATAATGTGGACAAAATAGAAAATAACACCTAGTTAAATGTTCAGTGGATAGTTCTGACACTAAATCCAATAGGAATCCAAGATGACAGAAGATGCTAAGGAGGTGAAGTGTACCCAAAATAAAAAAGAAAATAGATTATATTAATCAATAAAACTGTCATAACCAAAACACAAATGAGAGAACTAATTACAACACTTGGCCTTAAATGTGTGCTGAATCCACAAAGAATATCTCTGACTGAAGAAAAACGTATTGAAATTTAGTGGCCTGCAAAGATAAGGTGGGCTCGCTAATATCATGGAGAGTGATCAGAGACTGTTTGCAAAACAGAAATTCTTGCAAGTTTATGCTCAGGTGCGAAGCATAAAGCAGTGCTGTACAAGGAAGAACACACAATAGCAAATGATGCTGTGAAGCAGACTCCTAGGGCTCAGAAGTCAGTGCAAGCCATCTGATACAGGGCAAAAATGAGGGGTAGAGAAAGGAAAGAGTCATTCAAGGTTTTCAGTCTTGGAGATGAGAGAGGTGTTTGTGTAGACTAAAGACAATACAGCTCTAAACTTTACCAATAATTTTAACCTTATGTTCTATTCTTAGACTTTCTTAATTTTAGAGAGATTACACTGTACAAATATTGCTAACAAATTAACCTCTATGTATACTAGGTAATTGAAGTTCTTTATTACTTTTATTTTCTATTATCTAAGTAGTGGTTATGTTGAGTACGTTAAATGTCAAGTAAACAAGTTAGTTGAAGAATGACATCTCTGTGACACACCAAGGGTCTAAATTTAAGTAACCCTACTGAGAGGTCATAAGTTTCAAGCCAAGGATCACATGTTCAGCACTATCTATCTAGGCAACACACAGGGGAAAGCCAGTATTTGAAGTATTTATTTCTCAAAATAATATGTCAATTAATTTTTTCATATACCTTGGTCAGTTTTCAGTTACAAGCATATTTATCCAATTATTATGTTATAATTAGTTGAGAAGTACTATCTGTGTAAAAAATTCTACTTGATACTGAATATGAGATCTGTCTGATCTTAAGTTAGTGCTATAGATTCTTGTACTGTTGTCCTTCCAGACTTCCAGCAAGCTAATTCAAGTGGAAATAAAAAAGAATCAATATTGTCAAAAGACTTAGACGAACATAAAAATATTTAAGACAAATTTCCTAAATTTGAATTCTTTAGGATGAATTTTGATTTATTTTATTTTCATCTCTGCTTACATATGTATCGGTGCTGTAATTGTCCACTCTCTACCAAAGGCAGGGTTCACCTACCATTTTCAGGCAACAGTTCTATTACACCTTGCCAATTTCTAAACTCTAAAAGTTTTAAGGTTGTGTATTATAAGTAGGAAAAACCAATTCAATCATATCCAAGTATCACAGCTACCCTAATTACCAGATTTATCTGAAATTTATTACTCTAGGCATGTTCTCATCTATGCATCATGACAGAAACCATCCCATTATCATCTTGTTAGCCTCATAGGGCTGCCATAATGAAGTACTATAGATCGAATGGCCTAAACAACAGAAATATAATTTCTTAGAGCTTTGAAAGTGCAAAGACCAAAATGAAGGTGGTGGCAATTTTTCTTTTTATTTCCCCAAGGCCTTTTTGTCTCCCTGGCTTGTTTAGGACCTCTTTCTTGTGTCCTCTCATGGTATTTTCTCTGTGTACATGAATCGGGAAATCCATCCATTCCTGTTATAAAGATACCAATCATTTTGGATCAGGTTCCTATTCTTGTTGATCTCACTTAATGATAACTATTTTCTTTTTATTGGAATACAATGTGATTTATTTTCCCCCATTTTATTGATATGTATAAGTGCAAACTTTAAGGTTTACAATGAAGTTGAGAATCTTGTGCACATACGTATCTTGTCAAGGTGACAAGTACTTTCCCACTTTCCTTTTGTCCCTCCCCCTACCCACCCTTCCTTCCCTCGCCACCCTACACACAACTATATCATGGAACTAAAACGATAACTATTTCTTTTAAAGCTTTTGTCTACAAATATCAGCACCTTGTAGGCTAGGGAACATAAAAATTTGAGAACGTATAACTCAGCACATAATATTGATCACAACCAGTTTCATGAAATACTATCATCATTGCTAATACTGCCACAAATCACACAATCAACCAAGGGATCCCATCAGCCAAGGCTCTCTTTATGACTAAAACTCTATTTCCCATAATGAAAGCCATGGATCCTTCGCCAAGAGTTAGTATTCAGTTTCATTAATACCACCAATACATAAAATGTATTGCAGCAAAATAAACTGTCATTAGAATAATTGCTGGGAAATAGGTATAACCACCTTTAATTTTATCAATTATAATTAACTTGTCATTGCATTTTGACCAGAGTATCTCATACTTTTCTGAGGCACATGAAGTATGTAGCCAGAATATACAGATAAAGAATATGTAAAAAGAATTAGTAAAACAAGCAAAGATCATAATTTCAGGGAATTGTCTTCAGTGAAATGGAAAAATATGAAAAGTAAGCAGTATCCACTTGAACAAAGGAAAAGTCAATGGAGGATAACAAAAAGCATGTGTGGGTAAAAATGTACTTCTTAAATTTTTGTTCTTTTATTAGTATGCATTTGCAATATATAATAACAATGAATTTGAGAAATTGTGTTATTTTAAGGTTTCAGTTACCCAGCAGTTGCTAAATCTCACATATTCTGTACCCCTTGTTATGATTCTACTAATTTATGCTGCTTCCCCTTGTCTGTACTGGAAACAAAATGGCTACATCAGATATACTTAGGACTGACAAAGGATGAAGTATTACAACTTAATCTATAAAAATTATTATTGAGAAATAATTGCAAATGTGCACTGATCTGAATATATGTTACAGGGTCACATCATTATATCATCAGTGTCAAAAATAAAGTTAAGAATTTTATGGTAAGTTAAACCAAAACATAGAGGTAAAAGATGCATGATGTGTCTCTTGATTTATCTAAGGCAATTGTACAATACATGGCTTTAAAAGTGACATGACTAAATCTTAAAATTATACCCTCTCAATAACATTAGAGTGATTGTGAGACTTTGTAAAAATTGTTTCCTAGGATTAAAAAGAAAAAAACAAAACAAAAAGCTCAGGTTTTCTTTTTATTTTGGTGAAAAGGGCCAGAGGCAGCAATTTTTTGATTGCTGACACTCATTTTATTCATCAAAAATTAAACAAAGCAGCACATTTCTAAATGAAATGGCATATTCATCAATTGTGCGCTTAGTGTGTATTTTCTCCACTCATATTGCTATGGATGAATAACATGCTGATAAATGAGAAATTAGGTTGAATTTAGTTTTGAAAGCTCTTTAATGATTTTTCTATTAATTTAACTGAGAAAATTGCTTGGGGCTGGGAAGTATTTTAAGGAGTTTCAAAATGCTTACATATCTATATAAGTGCCAGTTTATTAAAAATGACAATAGTTGGAAAAGGCTGAATAGCACTGAGTTAAACACAAACTATAGAACCTACACTCAAATGCATTATCACTTAATATTTTAAGCATATGGATTTAACGTAGACAGGCTCTTAGACATTACTGTAAAGTATTATGTAAAACCGGAGGCATTTTAATTGGAATAAGCATGTTCATGTAAAACTGTTCTTATAATTTCTCAATTTGTTATTGTCAGCCATGTTATTTTTATAGTCCATTTATATTTTAATGGACTAATTAAGAAATTGAGTAAGTTAACTTGATGGTACAAAAAATATGAGGCTTAGGGAATTATTTTGTTGATTCTGTTTTTCTTTTTTCTTTCAGGGGCTTTCACTATTCACTAAACCTGACTCAATATCTGTTTTCGCCTCAAAATGCAATTTTTTTTCTCCTTATACACAGTTAGGCTTATAATTGTTTTCTTTATAGAAAAGTAGTATGTATTTCTTGTAATACATTCAGATAGTGCAAAAGTTATTCATAAAAGTGGCAAGACTACTCCATCAAGGAAAAAATTCTAAAACTTCATTGTGTCTTTGTTAAGGTAAAGAGCCTTCAGAGCTGTTGAGCCTGGATCCAAATCCCCTCTGACCTAATGACACCATTTTAACACCTTACCAACAATTTTTTTTTACAAAAATCAATGAGCATTTTGTAGCTTTTTTTTTACAAAAATGAATGCTCATTGTGTATCTTTTTCTATTTAATGTAATATATTGACAACTTTTGATTTCTTGTCTTATTGTGAAGATATGTAGTTCAACATGCATGAATTTTTAAAAGATATCTACATAGCTGTCTATAAAATTACATGCATGGTGTTTGCAAATCTGTTCAAATGATTCTTATGTATAATTAACAGAAAATATAAGTTAAACATTATAGTTTTGAAATACACATGCTTCAAAATACTTACAGTTGTTAAAAGCATTGGACTCTGCTTTCTCCACTCATCACACCTACCATAAATTCACTCTTCTCTTGTATTTTAAGAAATGAGTAATATGTTGATTTCATTTATATTTTAATAGTGAAAATTAAGTACTACTTATTTTCCTTATTTTTTCAATTGTCCATTGTAAGAGATGCATTTGTCTTTTAGTGAATTCTACGATATCATTTTATGTGAAGTATTTTTAAATGTTAGTTAAAATGTTTACATAGACAATTGTTTTCCAAGTGGTAGTGTGAAACTAAGGTTCTCATTATTTTGAGTTAAACTTGGAAAACTTAAAAGTTCAGTTAACTATAAAGGCTCCTGTAGTGATCTGAATAAATTTTAGCCCAATAAAGATGATGCAGTGGATTTAAGTTGAGTCACTGTTGTTCCTGCAGAAACTATTTCCTTGGGAAACACATGCTTTGTTTTGGTACTTGGTTTCTTTGCTGCACTTCATCCCTAGGTCATCCTTTGGACAATTCCTTTCTGTTGACATATCTTTTCTTCAATCCCCTGCCTGTCTGGCTCTTAAGTCCTGGTGTTGCCCCTGTTCTTTGCTATATTGAACAGCTTATACTATCTATCCACCCTGTCTAGCCAGGCACACACATTCTGGGCTTCAGTTTGTTTGGAAAAGTAAGTATCTCTCTCAAGTCTGGTTATTTTAGAAAGAATAAATATTCTCAGCTGGGTAAAACACTGCTCTGATCAGTACATACAGGGATTATTTCAAAGAAATAAATGTATGATCTCACTTATTCATTAAACTATATATGCTGTATGTGATTCTACCAAAACAAACAGACCATTTTCAAGATTGAACAGCAATATTTATGAAAATGAAAATTAACCATGCAGTAAATGAAGGCACTGAGAAACACCTATGTTCATAGCTTCAAGTACACACATATACCCAAGCTTCAAGTGAGAGTTGATTCTTCTGTCACGACAAACTACAACAAAATTACTACAGATTGTTATGCTGATTAAACAAATTTTGTGCAATTTTGATAATTTTAATTAAAAATTAACATATCTAAATAATTTACATTTTACCAACATGTCTCAAAAGAGTATCTCTCATATTTCTATATGTACAAACTGTTATTTTATTCAAAATGTCAAGTAATTGGCCTAAATAGTTGGATATAGGAAGCAAAAATAATTGACTTGTATATTTCTACTTTTAAGTAAAATTTCCAGAATGATAAAACAAAATAGTAATAAATAATTTTAATTTTTCCTATGTAATTACTGTATAATAAAGGCATATTTTGAAAACTATATCATTAAGAGTAAGTCCATTTTTTAAAAAATACAAGCAGATTATGTTTCAATTTTATGGAGCCAGTATATACTGCTATAATTTACTGGAATTAAAAATAAAAGAGATTAATGTTCTTTTAGGAATTTAAGAATGTCACAAAAGTACAATTAGAAAATTGAAAACCATAATCTATACAGCCTTGCTGACATAATAGATCGCATAAATTGAGCAAATAAATGGAACTCTAAATGTAGGAAATTGTCATCAAATGTTAGTGTGCTTTGGGTCTGGAGCATACCCCAAAAGCCTCACATCGCTATGGGTATTGCGTGTTCTTGGGAGGTAGGGCTGGGCTGGAAGGAGCAGATGCCTGGCGGAGTATGTGCTAGCTTCGTCCTTGCTGTACCCCTTGCCTCTGCCACGCCCTCAGGAGTTCCTTCTCTGGCTCTTGTTTTCTTCTCTGCTATTTGGTTTCATTTCTAGCTGCCTGGGAATAGACTTTGACCTTCTTAAACTGTGAGCTAAAATATATATTTTCTCCCTAAAGTAATGGGTGTCTGGTATTCTGTCCCAGAAATAAGAAAGTAACTAAGATTGGTATATTTTCCAATAGAAATGACCATCATCTTTTGGCTAACTTTTTTCTGGACTTTTAATCTTTTACTTTAAAATTGAACAGGCATGCCTGTCTTGAAAACCTGCCTCTTATATTGAGAAGCCCAAAGCACTTTTGGTTGTCATCTCTAACTTAAAATATGCAAGCTATAATATTCGAGGAAGACTTTTGTTCAAAATATGGAATGAACCCGCTTATGAGATAGGGGTGTCTCTCATCAAACATCAGCTTTGATTATGCTGTAAATTCTACTATATCTCCAGGGTTATCATAGCTCTTCTGCAGAAGATGCTGTTTCTCTTGTCACATGAATTTAAACAAGGTCAAAAGGATACCTTCCAACAGCACAAGCTTTGCTTCATCAGTGTCTATAACTAATTTGATAATGAAATTCCTGACAGACATTTGAATAATATTAAATATCATCAGTGGCATTCAGTGCTGGGCCTGCATATGAGTCTATATCTCCTTCTGGTGCCCATAAAAATAGGGAGCAGGGAGACATTAGGACTTAATTGAAGGGTTTAACAAAATGGGACAAGAAGATAAACATGCCAGTTTGAGAGTCGGTTCTATATACTTTCCTGATATAAAACATTTTTCTTGTATACTATGATCAATTGTTGACATTCCAAATATGGCAAGAATTTTTAGATCTAATTCTAATTTTAGTCTAATTTTTCAACCTCTTAGTACTGAAGAGTATAAAAATGTAACCAATGTATCATATACTTCTTAAAACTTGAACTTTGTTTTAATCATCTTCCTTTCTTTTTCTCCAACCCTCTTTAAGTGAAATTTAAGACAAACATACTGGATAACATTGAGACTTACTGTGAAAATTACTATAATATGAAATAAGTTTTTGAAGTCTGCTCGTGCCTAATTTTGTAAGGTCACATGAACATGTGATCAATCATACATTTCCTGGATTCTTGACAGAGGTGGCAATGGTATGAACCTGGTGAAAAATTACTCCAAATTAATCTCTGACTGAGGCACAAACTTAATTTTTTTATGAGGAAAGAAGGAGTTAATATGCTTAATATTTGACTGTTAAGGTGATTAACTGCAAAGCAAAACTGAATACAAGTTTCCTTGAAGAATTCGGTATAATTTTTGATTTTCATCAAGTATAATAATGAATATTATTTAGAATCAATATTTCCAAAGTGAAAGAATACTGTGAAATCAATATATGTATTGTAGGAGAAGCAGATGCCTTAAGATCAAATAGGTTAATCCCTGTGGATTAAAGAATTACATCAAGGAATTTCTCAGAGACTTTTAAGCTAATATGTATTATTTTTCTTAAAAGTGAAATGGATATTCAGATTATCCAAATAAAATTGTCAAACATCTAAACATTTTACCATAAAACATTTATCAACATTCCCCAGAATTTCTGTCCTGCGGTACAGGCTTGGAGAAATTCTATTCTAATTGTTGTTTTATAGAATAAGATTTTTTTTAAAAGGACATTTATAATTCAATCCCAGAACCCAGAGTATCTAACCATATAACCACATGCATTCATGGACCAGGTATATTGGAAACTAAGTGTGTTCCCGCACAAGATGGCCTTCAATTTGTGTGAGAGTAGTTGCACTTATATGACCCTTCCTTCATCAATAGAGCATGCAAATGTACTGGTGTTAATAGATACACTCAAAGAGCTACTTTAAAACAAATCCTGAGAATTTTTAAAACTCTAATTCACCCTAAATATTGGTGGAAATATATATATTTTAAAATAGTTTCATTTCATGTTTATAGAACTTTAGAAAATTTCTCTGAGTCCAGATGTTCTCACTTGTTAGGAGTCTCCTATAAAGGCTAAACGAGGTAAGATACAAGAAATTACCTAAAATAATGTTTGAAAAAAATTATTTTTGTCCTTCTGAAGAAATCTACTCAAATGTTGCCATATGAGTTCTATCTAGGCTGGAGGTTTCCTCCTCCAACAGGCTGAGTTCTCAGGCAGTCCTTTGGCAGCACTCGGCTCTCCAGGGCCTTGCCTACAATTTGCGAGCCCTCACCTTCAATGTCACAGTGATCTATCTATTCGTTCAAGTTTGCTGTCCACTCTGGAGACACTTGATTTTTCTGTCTGGGCTGAATTCCCTGTTTAATTCTTTCACAAATGTGAATTCTAGTATTTGGATCTCCTTATTCCTAAAGTTTTATACCTACTTAGCTTTAAAACACCTTCAAGTTTGAGTTGGCTGTGCACATTTGGCTGCCTTTATCTATAAGGTACAAATTAAGATTTAGACATTTTATCTGTGGATATATTGGTAAACAATTTTCTCTAATTATGTATCACTTTCATATCCTCAAGAAATTAAAATGTAATCCAAAAATAATATTAAATATGCTCCCAAGGCACTAACAGTTTAATATATGACCCGGTTTTGGTAAATGTGACTCTTGTTTTGTTCTGCATTTTTTATGCTTATGATTTTTTACTGTTTATAATTTTTTGAATACTCAAGAGAAAATCACTGCTTGTAAAGGTTGGAATTAATTCCCATATGCCCAGATTGCTCTCATCCAGATCTGGAATGATGGAAAACCCTGACACTGCTTACTTCACTTCAATTGGTCAATGCACTCTGGCCTCTGACACTTGTTATCACTTCATAGATTTAACTTGAAAATTACATCCATAGATTATCTTCCAGCATGTGTCACCAGATGGTGTTCTAGGCCTGGATACGTAGGTTGAAAGATTGGCATTCCCTAGCTGTGGCTCTAGAGAGACATAAAGGTTTTACTTCCTGTAAAAAATATTGTCTTAATATTATACAGACTTCAATTTTTATTTTCCATTTTCTATTTCAAATACATGTGCTAACATTTTTGAGAGAAACGGTAAAGTCAAGTACTACCTTTTCCACATCTTGATAGTTTTCAATCACTAGCTAACCTGAGTCTTTTCTATCTCACGGTATTCTCTCTCTCTCTCTTATGTTGATCTTTGCACTGCAAAATTCAGTATCTCAGGACTAAGCACCACATCGGCTGTCTTCTCTACAAAGGGAAGTCCCCTATTACGAAAGAGTTGACACAATTCCTCAAGACTCCCAACTAAACATTCCCTTTTCTGTCTTCCCATGCCATATCAACAGTCTTAGGTGAGAAAGTATTCTTTTTGCTGTGTCATAAGTTTATTTCAGTTATGATATGGAGATAAAGATGAAAAAAATATTGCTCCAGATGTATGGGAATCTCTATTGTTTTTCAGTAAAAACTTACAATGAATCATTTATATATTCCTCCTTAAAATCCTCTATTTGTTGTATGCCAATGTACACAGATTACAAAATTATGCACAGGTAACTCAGAAATATTCATGTTTTGTTTACCATTTTATGTATTTGAAGCCAACACTGCAGTATGATGGAATGATGGGTAAGGAAGGGGACAGAGGAGTCCTCCTGCTTGAGTTGTAGCCTGATTCAGTGTGTATGGGTTAAGTGAGTTACAAAAAATTGTTTAAGTTCTTAGGCCTTATTTACACATTTAAAGTAGTTGGTAGAGTAAAAATACAGAAGGATCAGTTTAGACCTAACATAAAATAAAATGAAATGTGAAAGATTACCTCTGTTTATCACATTATTTTTAATTACATAAAGAATCATATCCAAAATCCTTAGATAGTAAGGTATCACCTAACCTCAGAATAATGTATATCAAGAAATCAAACAATAAATGCAGGAAAGGCGGTGGGCAAAAATAAATTCTCTCAACATTGCTGGTAGGAATGTAAACTGGCACAACCATTATGGAGGGAACTACGAAGATTTCTCAAAAAGCTGAAAATAAATATCCCCTTTTATCTAGTAATACTTCTTTTGGGATTCTTTCTGAAAGAGTTAAAAGACATCATATAAAAGAGATACATGCACATCCAAGTTTATAACAGCACAACTAACAATAGCTAAAATATGTAAGATACCAAAATATCTACCAACAAACCAACGGCTACAAAAATTGTTGTATATGTAAACAATGGAGTACTACTCTTCTATAAAGACAGTTTTGAGGCTTTTGTAGGTAAAGAGAGACAAGTTGAGACCATTATACTCAGTGAAGTAAGTCAGACACATAAGGTCAAATATCAAATGGTTTCTCTAATACAAGAATCACAGAATACAGTCATTTCAAAGAACCAAATTGAGGGGCGTGGGTGTAGTGTCAGATAGAGGGAGGAGCTGGGTGTGCGAAGATAAAAAGGCAGAGGAAGGGTTTGTAATTTTGATGTGATATGTGTGTGTGTGTGTGACATATATATAAGTGTGTATATTTACAATACATGTTTACATAGGCACAAAAGATTCAAGTTCAATGTAAACATTATGTATTGCAAACAAAGACACTAATAAAATGGGAATAAAATTATACAGCCATATCCCCCTTTTTCTTAGTAATACAAGACACAAATTTAGGATGCTTTTCAGAATCACAAAAAATAAAACAAAATTTGCTTCTACACATTATGTATTTTAAATGCATATTCCGTATCTGAAAGAATGTATACGAACCAAGAAAAGTTATTCATCTAGAGTGCAGATTAAAGAAAAATGGAACAATTTGTGAGATAAAATGTACCTCCATCACATTTGGTCTTGGGCCTTCCTATCAAAGTGCTCTTATTTTGCATTACTTTTTTCTAAATTAAAGAACCGGAAGCAGGTTTTCATGTGTATATGTTTGTATGCGATTGCAGCCACACATTTTTTAAAGAAGACTTCCTTGCAAATCTCACCAACACGCAGGGCAAAATCTGTTCTTCCCTTGAAGTATTTTAATTATTCAGGCTCATCAAACAAATGCTGGATTGGACTTGGTAAGCTCTATTATTAAATACCTCTTGAATACAGTCTTTTTTTTGCTCTTGTTTCAAAATGTGTCCTACTCTGTAACTGCCAGCTGTTTTTCATATTGCACAGATGAGGAAGCCGAGGCAGTAACACGAGCAGAGATCAGCTTTGCCCTGGTAAACATGAAAAGACTGAAGTATGTGATGACATAGGCACAATAGAAAATTAGATATTTAGGTTTGGAGCTTTGGAGAAACATTGAGAGAGAACATTAAGTATACACTGAGGAGAGAATTGAAGCTAGGATGTTGCCTGGATGTCCTTAGCTAAGCAGACAGAACAGAATCTTGGTAACTACAAGGCAGTCAAATGGAAGCAGAGAGTGAGGAAAGAAAAAGAGACATCAGTTGCTGAGGCAAGGACTGGCCATTGATCAACCCTTGTGGATCAGGTAAAGTGTATACATGTTCCACTGTACTAGCCCAGTGCTTGTCTTGGTAACTCTTTGCACCCAGAATGCAACTCTGAGTCACTCATCTCCTGGGTCATTCTCAGAATGCACTCACACAGCTTTAACGTGCAAATCAACAACCCTCCCATCTAGTAACCATGGAAACATACAATATGCATATAATGATAATTCACCCAAATTTTCTAAATAATTATATTGCCTCTTACATTTCATTAGCAAATACTGGAACTATGAAACTGCAGGGTTGTCCTCCTAAATTCAATGTTTTTTTTTTTTTTTTTAATAAAACAATTAGGAAACTTGGTTAGTTGGAAAGTTTTAGGCTGGGTTAAAGGAGATGAAGGCCTTTCTTTCTTGGGGCACTCTGTTAGGCACAGGGCTTGATTCTTTCCACTTGTGTCATTCGTCCTACTGTACGATGAACAACAGGTCCAAAGAGGTAAAGTAGCCACAGTGAGTAGCACAGGCCTGGATAATTCCCTCCTTGCCGTTTCATCTCTTGTCTACTCTCAGGTACAGCCGTACGTGGAGTGCCAGCTGGCTGCACTGCATTGTTGTTACTCAACAGGGTCAGAGCTTTCATTTTTTTCACCTCTGAAACCTCCAAAAATGAGAATTTGACAGATCCAGAAAGCAGCAGGAAAGAGGAGGAGACAGTTGTTGTGAAGTAGTGTAGTCGAGACACATTTCATTCTACTATACTGTCAAAACTGTCCTGGAACAGATGTTTTCAAGAGCTTCAGATGACTGACTCTCCACCCACTGAATACAACTTGAACTCTGCATCCCTTCTGCCTTGTACATCACTTCTCCTTGCTCCTGTTCCTCAAGGGCAAAATGGAAATATAACACCCGGGGTTCTGGGTGAGGTACTGCCAATCAAGTGCATGACTTCAGGAAAAAAAGACATGGATAATTTACTCAAGAGACATTCTCTTAGGGATTAAACTTAGAGTCTAGATACGAAAAATTCCTGGAGGTTTCTTTACTTCAGTTTTTACTCGTCTACTTTTAAATAACTCCATACTCCTCCCAACCATTCCAGGCCCTCCTCGTCTGAGTTTTTCTATGTGCCTTTTAGCTCTAAATTCTATGTAATCTTTCACGTTTCTGAAGTTCTTTTTAAATATGGTCCACATTGGATGAAAACAACTGACTGTAAAACCACTAATATATCACTAATTTTCATGGCAACATGAAGTGTTTTATGGAGAATCAATGCACAAATGAAAAGTAACACAAGCAGGGTAGGAGAGAAACCATAAAATTTAAGGTTAGTGTCCCTCTCACATGTCGTAGGTCTTGTGTGTTTTTCTGAGCCACCGCAAAATTGTTAGGCATCCTAGAAGCCAGGTCAAAAGGAGAAACTTCTTCAGTAAGGTGATACCTGGTGGCTCCATTTTAACATCACTGGCCTCTAGAAAAACAGTCATTTTTAGAAGCAAAATTTTCAAGTACACATTACTCTAAAATGTGGCAACGAATTGGATAAAGTAGCTTGTGTAATGCCTAATTTCCGGGTAGGTTGTGATTCTCAGAATAGTTCAGGCTTCTTTCAAACATGAAGTGCTGAGTGTCTAGGGGAATTGATGAGACTTTTTAAAATATTACTTCATTTATATTTTCCTTCAAAATATAACTTTTGAGAACAATTTCAGAAGAGAAGCAATTACTATATGTTTCTGGAACAGCTTGCTTCTTGGCTCAAATTGCTCTCAGACTATGTTTTGCATGTCTCTGTGCCTAGAATTGAAGATAATTGTGAGTTGTGCCTGACCGGCATGTCAATAGTCTAGTTGGGATAATGAAAGAAACCCTTGACTAATGTTACACATCAGATGAAAAAGAATGACTGTGGAAATAATGAAGAGCAGCATCAAGGCTTCTAGGACTAGACAAACATGACACACTATGCAGTTTGTATTTCGTCTTTCTTGGAAATACTTGTGCATTAGCAGGCCTTCCAGCTCCTCTCTGGATGAGCACTAATCCTTCTGGTTCTTGGACTGCCCTCCTCCTCCTCTCACTCTATGCAAGTTCAGAATATTACTAGCATAGTTCATTTCAGAATCGATTAAGCCACTTTTAAGTGCTTTAAATATTTTCTTCCACATTATACCATTGAAAAGACACTTTATGTGAAATTCCATACGAATAAATCTTACAAAAAGAAATAGGCATTAATCAAAGCCTTATAATAGTCTCAAACAAGATAACTTTGCTAACTTTAAATTAGGAGTGGTCATTTACCTAATAAGTCAAAGAGGAGGGAGTGAGACAGAGAGAGAGAGAGAGAGAGAGAGAGAGAGAGAGAGAGAGAGAGAGAGAGAGTAGTCTGAACTATCAAATGAGAGAACTAAAAATGATTTACTCTGAAATCCCTGGATTTATGGCAGTGCTGGTGAAAATTTGGTCTCTAAAGAATGGCAATTCTTGAGGTTGAGGATGTAGTTCAGTAATTACTGCCCTTGCCTAGGTAGTGTGAGGCCCTGCGTTGGATACCCCAGCACCACATAATTGGACGTGGTGGTGTATGACTTCATGGGAATAACTTTTATACACGTCTTGGATTTCATTCACTACCATTTCTTCTGGGTCTCTAGCAATTTCTTTTCCTCCTCCTTGCTACAACCTTTGAATGTGAGTCCCATATCCAGAAATTAATTCCACGGAAGGGATCTATCTTTGGCACGCATGCTTAACTTGCTGCACAGACACTAGAGTGATTTTGTGATCAGAGGAGAAATGCTTTGAAGAAAACACAAGTATTTAATGTTATAATGGAAACATTCCAGAAAATTATAATACATTCCAGAGTAAATGAAGAGAGGTTTCTGAAATAATAGAGATGATCTTAGAGAACTATGGATACAAGAACTGGAACGAGTTGGAAGACACTTTTCTGTTTTGGGCAGAGTAAGATCTACAATCATTATTCTATGTTATATTCCATAAATTTCTGAGGACACTGAATCAGTTAAAATGAAATTATTATCCCTAGGGGAACCAAAGGGTTCAGTTTCTGTAAGCTTCACTCATTAGTTTTGTTAACTAATCAATACATGATCTTGTTTTTTGTGTCCTTTTATTTAAAAATATCTTTAAAATATATTAACTTATTAATGCTGAACATATCACAAATGTAACTCATGTATTTGACTCACTCCTGCATAAAGTTGAACACACATTTTCTCAAGAACTTTACCACCGATGAATGCTAAACAGCATGTCAGTGTTTTCCTTGGGGACTATTTTAAACAGTAAACCACACACACACACACACACAGAAACATACAAAATAGATCATTAAAAAGGATATTTGTATATAGTATGAAAGCTGGAAACCGCAGACTATTATACTGGTCAACTTCAGTTGTGACATGCTGAGCCACTCAAATTTTTTATGGCCTTGTGTCTGTCTACAAATCACCACGAAAATGCACTAAATATTGGATTTAGGTCAGGGTTACTAATCCATTTCAGAAAGTAGACAAATCCACAAAAAATAAGGTCAATGACGTATTTTCAGACATACACATGTATTCATATATATACACAGACATGGCTGACCTATCTACATGGTATTTTCAGTAGCGATACAGTCTATCACAGATTCTGGTTTGCTGAAAACCACGTCAAAGTAGGTGGTTTTATATATGTGTGTGTGTGTGTGTGTGGGTGTGGGTGTAAAATTTAAGGTTTACAATGGAGTTGAGCATTTTGTGCACATATGCATCCTGCCAAGGACAAAAGGGCTTTCCTACTCTCTTTCTGTCCCTCCTCCCAACCTTCCCCACCCTCCCTTCTCCCCAACCCTACCTTTATTTTAGAACTCTAAGAATCAAGAAATTGACAATCCTACATAAGCTCATTGACTGTTATTAAATGGAATCTATAAGGAGTTAAAATGGTCACATATAAAATGCCAAAAATAGCTTTCTTCCTATTATCTCATAAAGTGAAATATACCTTGACAAATCTAAAGTAATTTGAAAATATTCAAGTAATAGCAATCTTATTTTAAATTTACACAAACTCTTGAGTTGTCAAAACTGTTTTTATATGTGAACAAAATACTGTGGTGAATGAGCAAGTAGATTTGCTATTACTTTCTTTGCAGACATGGCCTGAAAGTGGTAAGCATGGATGTTGTAGAGTTTGATTTTCCTAACACTGCCACTTGTTAGTTTTAGAGATTTTTTCTTAAGTTAGGTACTTAGAGTTGCTGTACTTTATGGATTTTATATTTAAAATAAGATTAACAGTTAATAGATCTATGTTAAATACCGTTAGCCCATATAGAGCTCTTCAAAAAATAGCTGACACATAAACAGAATCCAATGAAGGGTATTAAAGACAGTTCCCATTTTACACTGCTTTCATTATACAAGGATACTACAGCAATATTAGAAATGTTAGAAATAATATTAGAAATTATTAGAAATAATATTAGAAATCTTTTTTTAAAAGTTTGAATTTTGTTATTTCCTTGGTAGGCTAGTCCATGTGCAGTATGTCAGTCCCTCTTAATGTTGGGTAGAGGCAGCAAACCAAGACTTCTGGTTAGCCACATCATCACCAAGGTAAACCACCCATAATTCACAGGGCAAAGTACTGTGGTGATTTATTGTTTGCTTTAAAAAAAAATATTTCTGTCTCATTTTTTGTTTGTGGTAGTGGGAATGATTCCAGAGCCTTGTGCAATGCCAGCCAAACATACTATCCCTGAGCTACATTTTAGCCCTCTTTAGTTTGAGTGAATTTTTGACTTATAATATTTTTAATTAACAAAGGTCTATGAGGAGGTAACCTCATTGTGA
Source organism: Ctenodactylus gundi (assembly GCA_004027205.1). Lineage (NCBI taxonomy): Eukaryota > Metazoa > Chordata > Mammalia > Rodentia > Ctenodactylidae > Ctenodactylus > Ctenodactylus gundi. The sequence continues at coordinate 220,966 of PVKB01002732.1, read as the reverse complement.
ACTGAGGATAATTTGTATTATAACTTGTTATTATCACTGTGGTTATCATTCTTAAGGTTAAGGAGGTAGAATTGAACCTGACAACCTGTAATTGCTAATGTGAAATAACATACATTATCATTTCAAAAAAGTCTAAATCAATGACATATTTATACATTAATATTGGTTTTATATCATTTGAATATTAACTATTCATACTATTTTTAACATCCACTTCTTAGCACCTTTGTTTTTTTTTTTCACATACCCTTGTAAATTCCACTTATTCCATTTTTTGTGTGATCTCGACTTCAAATTGCTTTCCAAGTCCTTGAACCCCAATCCTATCTCTTTTTCAGGCAACTCCAACTCCAAAGTCAACTCCAAGGTGTTTGACCGTCTTGTCTGAATTCCATCCCACCCCACCTTCAAGTGAAAAAAAAAAAAAAAAATCTCTGCATGAGAAGAAATGTGTCTTTAAAGTCCTGTATCCTTTAGGAAGAATTCCTTTCTGCGCTCTCTTGCCAGGGTCTCAGTTCCCTCTCCTTGGGAAGATAGGGAGCCAGCCACTCCTTCCTGTGCTGCAGGACAATCATTCAAATGCAGCCCGCTTAGGAGCCTCCACTCTCCACAGGCCCACTGATCCATGTGACACTCACATCAGCTCGAATGAGGAGAAGTCTCTGCCTGACTGCAGCAGATGGAAATGGAAATTATACACTCCGCTACCGCCGACCATATTACAGCTAAATGATTTGCATTTTGAAAGTTGGGAGTTCTCATAAATACTGAAGGGAAAGAGCACGGGGCTATTACAGAGGTCCAGGTGCTTCCGTGACCTGGTGTTAATTATTTAACCTGTTTCAGCTTCTTTCTTCATTACTGCAGCATTTGTAAGATATCGACACCTGTTTGAACTCATATGTGATTAGGATTCCTGCCAGGACTGAATGACAAAATGGGTCTAAAGGCACTTCACAAATGAGAGAGCATTTCACAAATGCAATATGCTTTAATACATCTGTAACATCTATATTCATTCTGTCCCCATCTTTATCTGGATCTCTATGTTTTCATTATAATTAGTTTCTTTTCCCAGAACATAATGAATGTGATTTGACATGTAGTAGCAATGCTAGTTATTCTCACATTCTCAAATATGTTTAAATTTTACCTGAAATTAATGACACATAAAATTCTATTTTTATAGTTTGTGTCTTCTAAAAAAGCCCCTTGAACTCTTGCCCTCTGAAAGGACACTGTGGAAGCACAGTGAAAGATACCAGGAGACAAAACAGTTTATTCACCTCAGCTTTTTGTGGTCTTTATAATTCGCATGCGGCTTTCCAACAAGCCGATTCGTCTTGTCTACACAGGCTGTGCACCAGCCATTTCCAGTTTAAAATTACTGAAAAAAAGTAATTGATCCTCTGCTTTAATATTCCTGCTGTTTCATGAGCTCTCTCACAATTTGAGGGAATCTATTTCTCACTGATGTTGAAAAACATAATAAGGTCACAGCAGGGAGGCTTTAGCTTCATTAAAGAACATTATTATAACAATAAAATGATGGAGGGCAAATTGTGTTTGTCCTTGTGGTACTGTGTCTGCAGATCCACATTAATCTGAGCGTTTAAAGCACCAATAAATTTGTTATCTCCTCTTTATCATTCATTTCACTATGTTAGCCCCTAGTGGCAGAGGGATGTCAATGCTCTATATTCCAGGGGGATTCTTCCTCTGTTGAGCAAAAAGGAAGTTAGCCTCTTTGGGAGGTGAGGGCTGCAGCCTGTCAATAATAAAATGCATTTTATAAAATATCCGGAGAATGCTGGAGTCCAGCAAACATATATGCCAGCATTCTGCAAAAAGTGATTGAGCAGAGAAACACATTGAAATTTTGACCCACTCAGGCTTCCATCTATCATGACATCCTCTATAACATGGGGGTGACGATAAAGAAGAATTTAAGATAGAGAATCGGTGATTGCTCTATTAATCTAGTTTAACTGATACTAAAACCTGACAGAGCAAATTGCAAGTTGCGGGCAGTAGGGCTGATCAATTCATTACTACGTTCAGGGCTCTCCCGAGCTCTCTTTTTGTTTTCAGCTCCTGGCAAAGGACACTCTTTTACAGTTCAATTTCTTAGTTTATTTTTGACTGCTTTTAATTAAATTTGATGGCCTGATTCTGCACCACTGAAGTTATTGGAGTTGCAAAGCACTTTGCTCTTATAATGATAGCTCCCTTGATGTCTGTTCATTATTAACTGCTTTTCAAAAGTGCTGCTCTCAACACTCATTTTATAAATATTTAAATCACTGTGAAGTTCAATAATATAAATATCTGTGCACAGAAGATAGGGATCCTATTGCCTGTTTAATAGGTGATACTTAGGCAAATTTAAATTCTCTTTTTTGTAATGGTTTATATGAAAATATTGAGAATATGTCTTTAAATTAGGAAGATAATTTTTGCAAATAGTATCAATATTTCAAAATAGCAATAATAGTTCATGATATACATGTATTAATTATAGTAAAATATCTCATGAAATAGAATATTTTTTCATATAGATAAGTAAAATCATCAAAGTTAGTCCAAGATTGAGAAAAAAGTATTTCTTTCAGTTTTTAGGAAAAAGCATATTCAAAGAGAAGTTAAAAATTAGGCAAAAAAATTGCTACCTAGAAATATGGGTACAGAAATTGAGAACAAAATTAAAGACTTGATATTTTAAAAAATCTATTATACTAGCCTCTAGAATTAATTTTGCTTGCCCCATGGTTATTGCAAGCTATAGCATTATTTTTAAAGTCAACTTAGAGAGACCCAAAATACTAAAGTGGAGAAACTAGGAAAAGAGATAGCAAAAATAAGAGTGTCGGTAGCAGCTTGCAGTGTGTGCCAGGCACTGCTGTAGCTCAGTACCTGTAGTGTTCTATACCTATCTCTGATCTTCAGCCGAGGAAGCACAGGCACAGATCCACTATGCAATAAACTGTTTCCCGATCTTTCCCTACACAAGAAGTGGGACAAGGATTCAAGTCAGGACAGGATTCCTAACTCCTAATCTGTCTGCCAGAGGGCAAGAGTGACTGATGTAACAGAGGGTAGGAGGTGCCTTTGCCGGGTCTCCACAGCTGGCACAGTCACAGGAAGTCACCTGCTTAAGCCTTGAATAACTGAACGCACGGAAGACATGAAAGCTCTAGAATAAAGAATGAAGAGCAGTTTTGAAAAGGAAATAAATATCTCATTCTAAAGAAGTTACTCTGTCTCTCCACAGCTAATGGATCTCCCTCCAGTGTCACTTCCCTTCTTCTAAGTCTTTTGCATCCTGAGTCGTTTCTCATGTGGGGAAATTCAACCTGGTAAACTTTAGAAACATTCTGACAGAAGCACAGGTGAGGATTACACATGTCCTCGTTTGCACAGCAAAGCGATCTCCTTCCAAAAATGACCCAAGAAGATATTCTCATTGTCTTCTATACTCCATGTCATGTTTTAAAAATTAGAATACTCTTTGAAAAAACTGAAAAGTTTTGTGGCTCAGCACAACAAGCAAACCACGCATCTCTAAATTTTGTGAGACATGTTGTCTCTGATATTTAAAAGTATGGTTAAAATAAAGCACAGTATGCCCTTGCTTTTAACTCCTGCAGAGTAGATGAGATGTTAACTATTTCATCTGTGAACATAAACTTGAAATTTCCACAACCCCAATAAACTTATCAATAATTTTAAAAAGTATGACCTAATAAAGGCATTTTTAAGAACTGGTATACATATTACCAACAGCACCTATAACTGGTACATATTAAACATGACAAATTGCATGTTGCAGTAGGTCATAAACTTTCCCACACCTACGATTTGATCACAAATATGAATGGCAATAACTGAAGGGCAGCAATTACCCAAATGCTACCTAAACATATGAAAAAGTTCCTCATATTGAAAGACAAAATTACAAAAGTTGCCTTATCGAACACATTCTGCCACTTGCCTTCTATAAGAAAACACATGAACATTCACTGTGTATGACAGTCAAACTCAAGTTTCCAAAGTTGTTGGTTCCTTCCAGTGTATATTTCTAACCAGTCATATTCAACCTGAGACCTGTAGTTATGATTTTTACTTATTTTTTCCTTAATATAACAAATGTAAAAGGAAGTTTTATTATTTGCACACATTTAATAAATTATATATCGTATAAGTGGCACAAAAGAATTCCTCTTAAAAAAAAACCAAAACAAAATACACCAAGTTAAGAGTCAGAAAATGGCAGGACCCAGACAGGCCATTAACCACTGCAGCGCTGGTATTTAAGAACTTATAGTGCATATAATATTGCATACAACTTTGAAGGAGTCTCTGTATTACTAAAAGAGAGGAATTGATTCATCCCTTTAGATACATTGAACTTTGCTTCCAATGATCTTCCCTCAGTTTATTTCAGCATACCGTAGATGGCAGTACTAACTACATATGAAGTTTTTTTTATGTTGAAATATTTAAAACCTTTTATTACTTCTTTACAGTTTTTTTCCATGTTAACCATCCTGCTTCTTTCTTACTTAAAATAGTTCTTTGTCTCAATCCCTTTTTATCTTTTTCTCCTCTAATTTCCTAACCTTAACATTTTTTTTTATTGTAGCACCTTTTCCTTGCCTTTGCAATTCTAAATAATTCTCAAACTTTGGTTGTTTAATTTCTTCAGTTTCAAATTCTGTGTCATAATTAGATAATCACATCAAGTCCTTGAAAACTAAATATGAACAAAAATGTTAATGTCTTTAAGAAGAGTAATTATGTGATGGTGCTATGTCTCTGAAGAATTAGTAAGTCAACTATCTGTTAAAGGAGATTTTGGAGAACAAGACCAAAGTGGGATCATCTGTTAGAAAACATAGTTACAGCTAAAAATGGTTATGCTTTAAAAATAAAGGCAGGGAAAGAAAATAAGGACTTTAAGGAAGCTGTGAAAAAACAACTGAGTGGATAACCACTTTCGTGAACACACGCTGAATGAATCCAAGTGTAGGACAGGAGGGGGATCATGAGCACGACTTAAGATTTTGATAAACCTGAAGATAATGACAATCACTAATATGAGTTGAGCAATGACAGAAATAATTTTAAGAGCATATGACTTGCTCTTGATTAGTGAAATGTTTCTGATAAAGTATCCAATGTAATGCCAAGCATTTCTCAACTGCAATAACATAAAAATCTTAGGAGAAACTTTATTAAAAAAAAAAAAAACTTTCACAAATGCCTCGAGAAAATTAAGTTCTGGCCTTTGTTAAGAAAAAGAGCCAGCCATGTGGCACAGATCTGTAATCCCAGCACTCAGCTTGGCTGAGGTCAGGAGATCCCAAGTGTGTGTGTGTGGGGGGGTGTTATTTATTTTACCTCAGTGCAAAGGTCCTGTGTTCAATCAATAAATGGTAAAGATTAGTGATTATTATATCACATACAACTTGCATTTAATTGCTGCCTTCTCAGTATTACGTAATCATAAATTTGAATTTTTGTTTACTATAAATCTAAAAAAATACTTTCTGTAAAAGAGTGAGATTAGTTTTCACAGCTGCAAAATCTTGATTTATAAACTTGGGACTATTTGATGTAGAAAACTAGGAATATTTAAATATTGAAGGGAAAAAATTTGCTCGTTTAGGTTTTATGTTTTAAATGCCCCAGGAAGCTTATTTTGCTTGTTAATTTGGTGACACTAAAACTTTGCAAATATGTGATTATGGTTTACCTAGCCAGCAACACTAAGCGATTGTACATTAAATTTGAAAAAAAAATGTGAGCATATTCTTCCTGGTGATTTTATTGAGTGCCAGCACAATGTACAGATGACTGAAGAATAAAACAATTTTTAAATAAATTGCCTAGGCTAAAATCTAACAGCACCATCATTAATTTCTCTCTTTTCAGTATTATCTTTCATTTATTTTCATATTTAACAAAAGTTGCAAGTTGTTTTTTTTTTTTTTCATGCCCTCTACACCTGTACATTTAAACTCATTATCTGTAAACATACAGTTTCTTCCATTTCAATTTAGTTCCCATTAGAGATGTTCACCCTGGCTGACTTAGATCAAGTTAAACTCCCTTCAAGTCGTAAGTAGTCTATTTTCCTAAAAGCCACTAGTATTTCATCTCCACCAGTCAGCTTGGAAAACTAATAGTGTTATTTCAATAGGTGTGTGTGTGTTCACATATGTAATATTATACTGGTTAGTGGTACCCTCGCCTGAGCTGAATCTGCTATGCTGGATGATATATTGCTTGTAGGTAGAAATACTTCATATATATCTGTTCTTCCCAGACGTGGTACAATGGAATGGGCAGAGCAGATACTGAATATGTTTGATTTATTGCACATTCCCTAGTTATTCAGAGACATCAATTTTAGTCAGTCTCAACCTTTTGCCCCATCCTACCATTTTGCCATCTGATTTTCTTGAGCGATCTTAACGGATACAGGAAAGTTCTGCTTTAGAGATGCTAATTCACCTTGAAGTTACTGCACAGAAACTATTAATTGAAAATTCACTTGTTTTGAATGGGATCAATGTCAGACCTCTATTTTAGGTGTGGGTTTAAGTCAATACTCTTGAATGACTAGCAAATATGGAGTCGTGTGCAAAAATTCCCCTCCTGAAAATTTCCAACACTTTATTATACCTTGTGAAATATTTCAATACTTCAGGAAATGTAATTTCAACTGATAAAATTTAACATTACTTTAGTTGTTGGCAATATGAAATAACTTTTTTGGCAGCATGATGTGAACTGCAGCTTAAATTTCAAATTGTGGCATGTTATTAATATTATAAGATTGGAATTAATTTCCAGATCAATGAATCAATTCTACCGTAATATTCTGTCTTTAGATTTCATATCACACTAATTTTGTGAGTGAATTTTATAAAAGAAAGTTGCTTTGTGTTGGCAAGCTCAATATCTGAGGTTTTTGTCCATAGCTTTTTTTTTTTTAAATCTAGGAATAGAGAGAGCACTTCATGAACTCATGAACCATACTGATTTGGTAGGCAGGTCACATACATTAAAGTGAAAAAAGAAATGATCTTCTCTGTAAATAACCCCGTGCAAATCCTTTACTCAAAGCAGAAATATTTTACTACAGTAATAAAAGCAGCAGAGACATACAATGATATGAAGTGTTAAAAAAAAAAAAAAGAACCTGGATCATTCTCTAACTTTTGGAGTGACATTAACTGATTTATTTGCAGACTTTCCTTGTGACCATGTATGTTAGAAAATAAAGAGCAGCGTTTAGCATGTAACTAATTCAGTGTGAGTGTTATCTCTCTCCCTCACACACACATGGTTTGTTTTCTCTTTTGGAAATCATTTTATTAAGTGCATTTACATTCTCTAATTTTATTGTCTTAGTAAGTTGTATCTGTGGGTTTTGGGGGGTTGGTATTATATTTTCACACTTATATACGCATAATGGTTAAACACTTAATGCTTTCACAAACAGTTGACAATAGAGAGAGGGTAGTTTAGGGCAAATGAGTGATTTAAGCCCCAGAAGTCTGAAGAAACAATACACCCTGAACTGCAAGACTCACGTGACAGAGAAGGAATTCGAGCACAGGCCGATCAGTAGTTAGTCTCTGGGTACCCCACACCTATTTTGATGTGTTGCTAACTACAAATCTAAGCTGTATTCAACGTCCTATCACTTTTTAAATTTTGACGTAAGTTTTGTTAAGCTCCGTATTTATAATGTATGTTGCAGGAGGAGTATAGAAAGAGAATAATGAAAATTTCTTGAATGATTTTACTAATACAAAAAGAGAGCATATTGGCTTTCTATGCTTCTCTATGCAAACACAGACTTTTCTCCATGAAGGACACCTCAGACTGCTCAGTCAGCCTGGGAAGCTGCTCCTTCCCATTTCTGCTTGTTATCTCGGATTTTGATTTTTTGGTCTTCGTATGGGTGAGGTGAGAAAGAGAAGGTGCCATTAAGAAGAATCTGAAGAAAAGAGAGTCGAGAAGAGAATGAATTTTTTTCCTACAAAGTGTGAATTGACAAAGTATTGTAATATTCAGCTTTCTTGTTGCTGAGACTCAACACCTAATGATAAAATGAAGAGAAGTGCCTATGTCTCTTGGTTTCAAGAGATTCCTTCTGTCCATGACTGTCTGGCTCCAAGGGAAAAACATCAAGGTGGAAGGACAGCAGGCAGAAGCTGCACAGCTGGGAAGCAGAATAAGGGAAGAATGGCAGAGAGAAAGAGGAAAGAGTTCAGACAGAGTACCCAAGGCCACACCTCCATCGCCTATCCAGACCCACTCAAACTTATGCTTTACTAATCCCCTATAGGGTTCCAAAGCCAATCTAATGGATAGAACTAAGATTAACCACCACAACTGTAGAGCGGTGTGAGAAATGTGACCTAGACGCACTTGTGCTTAAAAAAAGCTAATATTGGAAATTCCAGCTTATATGAATATATATATATATATATCAATCCATCAAGTTAAATACAATTATTATGTATCACAAACAGACTCTAATAAAACTAATTATGGGAAAAACAAAATTACATGTGGGAGACTCTTTCTTGCCAGAGTTTTGCTATGATTTTACATGATGTGAGTTATGATTTTATAAGGGCAGAGATAGTTGGTGGTACAGACACTCAAGGACTGCATCACCTACCACAGGAGTCAGACAGTCTTCAAAGACCAAAACAAAACATAACAGTTGGAGGAGAGTCATGAAGTGAAGGGTAGCTATAAGAAAATACCCAATTTTAAGGTAGAAACACTGCAAAAATCTTCCACAAGCAGATCCAGGAATGATTCTTCATAAAAATTTAAGTCATTATGAAAAACAGGAAGTGTAGATACTCGTAACTAGTCTGAATATTGATCTAGTGCATGAGTAGGTTTTGCATGTGGTTAGCATTGTAGATTTGGAGATACTGAAGGCAGGGCATGAATGCAGGATACGCATGAAACATTATCAACTGACAGAAGACACATCCAGCCAGAATATACATAAGAACAAGAAAATAGTGATACATTTGGAAAACAGAAATTTAGAGAAAACAGGATCAGAAAGTTCTAAAATGTTACCATTAATATTTTTACAATATTGGAGTTAAATTTCAATAAACCTACAATTTTTTCGTGTGCTACTGAAATTGAGTCAACTTAAAATTGCAAAAAAAAATGACAATGAAATGTAACTAAATTACAAAGAGTTGGTAATCTATTCTTGTTCTGATTACTGATATATCACTTTTGTGAAAATGTATTTACAAAGTTGAACAGTTTGTCATTTAAGTCAATTATTATGTCTTTAATACATTAAAATTTAAATTTGTGTAATGTGTATGTTAAAATCATCTACAAAATAGAAAGAATATAAGTGAGCATAAAATGTGTATTTGTCCATTTTAGCAAGGAGATCTTAATTACCACAAAATGACAAATATGTTTTTATTTTATACATAAAATTTTACTAAAATTTTGTTCTTCAATTTGATTTTTAATACTTCTGGAAAATACAGCAATTGTTTTCACGACTTTATTATCTTCCCACAGTCTTATTTTCCTTACAATTAAATTTCAGGCAGTTTTCAAAACTAAGAGTATTTTTCCTGATTATATAATATATTCATGGTAAAATAAGTTATTAAAAACTTAAATATTTAAATAATTATCATATTGACCCTCTCGATTTTTTATACACATGAACATCTTAACACTCTTTAAATATATTCACCTGTTCCTTAAAATTTATAAACCTGCTTATTTTCTTAAAGAAGGGTTTTAAGTTTCACATTTATCATTATATTAAAAAACTCATAACTTCTATAAGATTACATGTTTGGGTTATTCATATTTTTTTACTGTTATTAGAACACACAATAGAAAATATCCTTTCATTTAAAACTTTTGAGACACTCCTTTTTAAAATCACTAAATACATAACTAGTGTGTCAAAAAGGATGATCATCAAGGTATTTGATGAACAGACCAAATATTTTTAATCCCTCCATCTTTCTATAGTACTTTTCTTAGTAACTCTTTATGGTTGCATGCATTTTTCCTACTAGTTGAAAACAGTGATTCTATGTGAGTTTCAACAAAAAATATGTGTTTTGAAGTCCACTGAGGACATTTCAATAAGAATAAAAATATTTGTTAGCATCTGTTTCCATTGCCTATATCAATAATCAGTCAGTCTGTAATTTCCATAGAAATTTCACATTGATGTCTCTCTATGACCACGCATTCTAACCATGCATCAATGGAAGAACTGCTTCTAGGGGGGTACTAACCGCTTCTGTGTCAATGTCCAACATTTATAATTTTAAAATCTGAGCCCAAGGAGTGTTTTGTAAATTACTGGGTTACTTGCGAGTGGTGATTGTCTGACTGAAAATGTGACAAAATTTGGGCCCTGGGGGTGACTCAGCCCTTAGACCACTTAGGTACTTACTAACTTTGATGTTCTGGAAATAGGGTCCTTCTTGGCTCTCAAAGACAATGTGTGAGGTTTGGTGGTCACTTCTTACCTTTCAGGGGACTAAGTCCAAAAGGAAATAAATCCCTCAGTATGTTAGGAAGGTAGAATGCATACTGAAAGATACTATCAGATTTTTAGATGACAATTTTCTCAATGTTATGAAATATTCCAGTACTTCCAAAAGATAAAGGAATCGACGGAGCTGTAGCACCGATCCTTGGATCAGAGCTGCAGAGAAGCACACATGGTCATGCAGTGCCAGCTGCCTTGCATACACTGAACTTACCCGGAGCCGAAGCTCATCACGCCCCTCAGTGCTGGTGCCAACATGCTGTCACTCAGAAGCCCTTAACTGGAATATGGCAGGCCAGGAACTGCTTGTCTTTTTATTCCTACCTGGAACAAAATATACTGTCAGTCATTTTTTCCATGTCCTCTCAAGTACAATGTGCTATCCATTATGTTATCTTTCCTGTCACATAAGATATTCACTTGTCAGAAGGCTCAACAGGAAGGGAAGCGGCAAACTCTTCACCTCTATAATCTGCACCCAGATGCAAATATAATTTGTACCCGTGCAAGTCAACAAAACCATCTATACTTTATCTCCTATATTATGGTCTTTATTTTAATGCCACAGCTCTTATTCTTTTTTAATTGATGTGATAACTTAGGAATAATGATTTTTGAAATATTGTTCTTAGTGGAAATCAAAAATATTTTCAAACACCAGAAAAAGCCAATGTTGAAAATCTTACTACTTTTCCGTCCTCACACCATGGAAAGAATCTCACTAGGAACGAGGATTTTGTGAGGCAATTCCTTCCATTCCATGCCTGCCCTACGTTGTGCTTCCTGACATGTGAAATTCTGACGAAGGACATTGGTTGCTTCCCAAACACCAAGACTGTTATGATATCTGTAATGAAAACAGGCAACTTGGACACATGGTAAAGTCATAGGCTTAGCAACCCCTACCGAGCCAGGCTGCCTGGATGAACACAAGGAGTCAGGTGGTACCTTCCATTCCCCACAAGTGAAGCCACTTCACATTCCTTGCACTCAGTCGCATTTCACTCAGGTGTACAACGGAGTCATTTAAAGGATTCTAAATACACACACACACACACACACACACACACACACACACACACGATGCAGCAACATATTCAAACTATGTTTTTTTTTATTTATTTTATTTATTTTTTGTCTTTGTCTTTGTAGCCCTTTTCTGGGATTTGGAGTTTGAATTTCCCTGCGTGAGTCTTGTCATTTTCTGATATTCTTTTTGATATTCACTGCTTGTCAGCATCTTCAAGATTAGGACTGGCTGGTCAACACTCCCCCTTTCTTAATTTGCCTATCAGAGTACCTTTGTTATACTCAGTTGCTGCTGATTGTGTGTTTGAATCTCCACTCAATCCTGGAAAGTCCTCTGAATAACTACTGTGGCTCCACGTGTTTTAACATATTCATTTAACCCTATCAGTCCCTTGTGATGTCAAGGTAAAATTACTTTGTTGCATCCTGTTACTAGTTTTTTTTTTTTTTTTTTTCTATGCAGTATTATATGAAAGGTTAAACAAAGATAGGTAGGGATACAAAATGCTAAACTTCATTGTAAACCCTAAATTTTGCACTTATATATATCAATAAAATGGGGGAAAAGACAACTTGAAATGCTTTATGAAATTCTCTAATCTGAATGCATACTGTTCTTTTAAAATTTGGAATTTTCTTTTATCATTTGGAAATCTTCTGCATTCCCTGCATTTCTATTGCTTTTTACACAGTAAGCAATTTTCATGAGGTCTCATATAATAACAAAACTTTTTTGTGTGTATATGGTACCAGGAATCGACCACAGAACCCTCACACTGAGTAAATTCTGCACTCAATCATTAGCCAAGTTGCCTCATCTGGGCTTGAGTTTGTAATCCTCCTGTGTCTCTGCTTCCCAGAGTTTTGTGATTACAGCTCTTTAACACGAGGCCTGGCATCAACAAAAATTTTTTTTTAATATGGTCTGATGTCAATTAAAAATAGGATGCACATTTAAATTAGGATAATTTAAAAGAGTCTGAATAAAGAATATACTCTTTAAAAGTGTGGGCAGTAATGAAATCACAACAGAAGATACATTAGAGTCATTCTCTCTCCTGGTCTTCAGGGACGAAGGCAGGAAGTCGATCTTGGCACAGAGAACAGGTCAGGAATATAGACAGAGACTCTTGTAGGGGAGCCACAACCTCTGCTTGGGAATTGCAGGGAGCACAAGAATGCAGGAGAGAAGGAAGCCTGAAGATAGCACCCGCCGGCTTGCTGTCTAGGTTACTTAACAGACCAACTATGTTGGAATCCCAGGTTCATGAAGGCCTGCTGCTGGGCTCCATCTCCAGAGTTAGAAAATAGATGGGGCGGTGGAGGGGGTCGGGGGGGGGCGCGGAACAGAGAGTGGATCTCTATGGAGAAATTCAAGTCCAGAAAAACTTCTTCATTGTATCTAAGAGCAAAAGATTTGTACCTTAAGTTTGAGTTTTAATTCTTACTTGATGGTTACTCTGAATTACTTATCACTTATGATTCTCACAGTCCTTGTTTGCATAATGGAGTTAACAATACACATACAACAGAGTTTTGTCAACTTAATTTATCATCAAAGCACACATGGCCACAAAGGGTTTAACAAAAGAGCAGGAGAAATTCTTCACCGAAAAAAAAAAAAATCAGCAGACAAGCATGTCATAAAATGATGAATTTGCCATCAGTTCTCCAGCACAGTTTACTTTCAAACCTCTGTACTTTTCTAAGTTTTGTTCCCTCTGCTTAAGAATAATTCATCTTTCTTCATCTCAAACCTGCTTTGTCATACTTCCAGTCCATGAGCTGATCAGAAGTCCCTCTACAGCTCTTAGAAGTCCTCTACAGAAGCCCCTCCACTGGTTGTTTTTCAATGGCACACAGCACTCCACAAAGGCAGGAGGCCAGGCCAGGCCTTTCTCTCTATTTGACCATGAGAATTTGTATCCTCAGAAAGTTACTCATGGTCAGATTCTCTGCAGATAGTTGCCAGCGAAGTGAATAGAAAAATGTGTATTTCTAGAACAATTCTGTCACTGTGTAAGAAAAAAAAAATTCTGTTGCTTCTCCCTTCTACGTTTAAAGATCAGCCTGTGACAGCCAGTATGTGGTAGGGTACGATCACCACAGGATGTCAGGACACCACAGAAGAGCTCCTATGGAAGGACAACCAATACCTGGACAACTCCCTGGGACCTCCTTGCAGGAAAACTTATGCTAGACCAAATTGATTATAAGTAGAAAATTAGCGCTTGACTGCTAGCTAACTATGACAACAAACACCTCAATTTCATCTCTTTAAGTGATTCAACAGTTGAATTTCCAACATTTTCTTAATGACTAACTAAAAGTTTCCCACTGTGATTGAACACTTATTCTGATTTGGGAATAAATAGTGTTTTCTCGAGGTGCATGAAAATTAAACACAAGATAGTAGATCGGACAAAGTCTTACACCTTCCCCCATCCCTTTATATTCCCTCAACAAAATCACACTTGGTTGCAATGCTTTTGCCTTGACAATATTTTCTTCTGCAACAAAATAAATGTGTATAATTATGTAACACTCAGTCCATGAGACTTTGAAACAAAACCAAATGCTTTATCCACTATTATGGCCTTTTCCCACACACAGTAACTAGAAGTTCTTTCATTATTATTATTATTTTTTTTTTCTTTCAATAGAGTTTTCCTGTTCAGTCCAAACTGGGACTGAACTCACTATGTGGCCCACAGGCTGACCTCAAGCTCACAACAATTCTCCTGCGCCGGTCATCCGGGTGTTAGTTTTTCAGGTGTGTAACACTATGCTCAACTAATTTTTATGTGGTGTTAGGAAACTGATCCCAGGGCCTTGCATATGCACAAGAACTATAACCACCGAGCTTAGCCCCAGCCCCAGAAAGTTCTGTTTATCAATAGTCTCTTCATCACCTTTGTTCTTTTGGTTTCATTTTCTTCTATCATTCTGATGCAGTACTATACATTATTTAACCAGAGCGTTCTCAAATTTGATTTTCAAAACTTTTGGTATTATTAAAGAGATTATAATGTATAATTTCTTGCACGGGCAAATTAGTTTCTAAGAGATAAATCTGTAGGACAAATTTCTTCAAGGGTATGTAGGGGAGGGGTCAAAAGGTGTATATATCTGTAACTCAATGTTGTGATAAATTTCTTTACTTGAAAATCAAACCAGGGGCTGGAGGAATGGCACCACTGTTAAAGTGTTTGTCTTGCAAGTGCGAGGCCCTGGGGTTAATTACCCAGCGCCACAAAAAGCAGGTGTGGTAGCATACACCTCCAATCCCAGCACTCAGGAGGCTGAGGCAGGTGGATTACCATGAGTCCATGGCCAGCCTGGGCTCCATATGAGTACAGAACCAGCCTGGGTTAGAGAGAGAGACCTTGTCAAAAGAAAAGGAAGGAGAAGAAAAGAAAAAAAGAAAGACCAGTGTGTGCTCCTAGCAGCAATTTGAGACTGAAGGTAGAGGAAAAAAGGGGCAGACTTAGCTTGTTGCCAGTATGATGCTTTAAAATGTGTATCTTAATGTCACTGTCTTTAACACTTAAAGGTTGTGATATAATCAGTATCTTTTTGTAAGTAACTGTAAAGGGATATTTTTTCATCCTCTTGTGAAGTCTCTGATAATCTACTTTTAAAAAAATTCAACTACAGTTTGAAGTATTATATAGATTTTAAAAATGAAACAAAACTATTAACGACATTAGTAAAATATTCTATGTTTAAGATTAAAGAGCAAAGAAAAAAAAAAATTTGTCCCCAGGTTGCCTTAGTCCCAATCCAAATATCACAAAGTGATCCCACAGTGCCCTCTGGTGGAAGAGTGTTGTATTGCATATTCCCTGCATAAATGTTTAAAACGGCCGTCTGAAGGTTTGATATGGGAGTCTCCCTTGGCTACTGAACCTACCCAAGTATTCTTGGCTTCACTATAATAGGGAAATAAAAGTAAAGGAGTTTATCTGATAGCTCTCTGGAGAGAAAGCCTTCTAGAAAGTCGATACATTCCTGGGACCACAGTTTGCACAGCCAGTGGACACATGAGAAACGTCCCCACCAGTAGCAGGGGACGTTTTTCCCGGCAGCGGTGGATGTGGCTGTCCGCCGGCCTGGTTTTCGTACACTGGTAGCTACCAGAAGCTGCTCATCCCACCCTCAATTACGATGGTCTGTACCCGGTGACGGGAGGAGAGGCTACGAAGTCCCAGTCACCACGTACACAGCTTTCTGTGTGGTTGACGGGCTTTTGCTGAAGTGCACTGCCCGCCCACTCCGATTTCAATTTCTTCTCTTGCACAGATGCCAGACCCCACAGCACTCTCCATACATTTGGTCTATGCTGGTCCGTGCTCTCGTCTTCTAATTAGAGGAACAGGAAGGTGTCCAGGGTGTAGCCAGTAACTGGATGGAGCCCTCATTCATTCCTGTGAGAAACACTGCTCAAGTCTCTACTGAATTCTAGCACTAATTGTGGCGCTTAGAATATGGATCACAAGTAAAGCACACTCAATTCCTTTTCCATACAGAGCTTTAATCATAGTGAAGAACACAAAATTAAGATTTAAAAAATGCACTATGTATAACACACTCATAGCAATCGATGCCAAGGGGGGGGGGGGAAATGAAACATAAAACGGGTATAAGAAACGTATGTGCACAAAATGCTAAAATTCATTGCAAGCCTTAAGTTTTGCACTTATACATATCAATAAAATTGGGGGAAAAAGAAATGCCTGGGAAGGGATTGTACTTTTTCAAAATGGAAGTGAAGTAAGTCCTTACTAAAGAAAACCGAAGTCCAGTGATGAGGATGACAGGAGGGAGGACTGCAGGCCTTCCATAACAGGCACAGCAGTCTCCAAGGGCAATACAGGCCTCGGTGATTCCAAAACTAGCAAGAAGTAGAGATTTGGGGAAGTGGATTAAATCTGAGAAAGAGAAGTAGGAGTGATTGGAAAGTGTGGAGAAGGATAACATCTAAAGCTGAATAGGTTATTTTAAATTGGAGACACTATCTTTTATTCCAAATTAAAGAGGAAGCAAATGGGACACTTCAAGTAGAAATCTGACAGGACCGGTCTGACTGCATGTTGAAATGCTCCTAGATGAAAGTTAAACACAGAGGAGCAATCAAGAAGCAACTGGCAGTAACAAGAAAGGAAATGAGTGTGACTTGGGCCAGAACCAAAAAGTACCTAGAATGTGAATCAGATTCCATGAGGGGTGTTAGGAAAAAAGAGACAAAGAGTAACTCCATGAAAAGTAGAGTTGGTACTTGCTCACACGAAGACAGCTACGAGCCTAGTAAATCTAGGGAAAGTATTAAGAGCCCCGCTAGGAAAATGCCATTTTTAGTAGTCACACAAATGAAGGTATCAAATGGAGGTAGGTAAAGAAATCTAAGATTCAGGGGGGAAAGTCTGCTTGGAATTAAAAATGTGGTAACTATTAGAATATAGGTGGTGTGGTGACATCTGAGATCTGATGGGACCACCACAGAGGGAAGGGTGGCCAGGAAAAACCAGAAGTCCAGGGATGGAAGCCACAGGTCCCCTAACTTCTAAGAGTTTTGGACATGAGCTAATGAAATAGAATAGAATGTAACTACCTTTCACATTTATGAGAAAGGTACAGCAAGCGATCCAGAAACTGACTTTAAAAATAGAAGGTATTTTTTTTTTTTAATGCTACAGGAAATTCTCGTAGGCTAAAGACCAAGCACTACTATGTTAGACTTAACACAGAGCTCAGCTTGCAGGGGACGATGGCAAGAAGTGGTTTATTGAAATATGCTTCAGAAAACAATGCTCGATCATAATTACGAACATTTTGTAAGGGTAATAATTAAAGAACCTTAGATATATTCACAACAAATATTTGTCAAGATCAACCAGGTTTTCTCTGAAAGCAAGGCTCAATAAATCCAAAGACTGAAATCCAAGAGACCATATTCTTTGACAACAACATGGTGGCACCTGCCTGTAATCCCAGCATTCCTAGCATAGGGAGGCTGAAGCAGTAGGGTTACTGTCAGTTCAAGGCCAAACTGGATTACACAGCAAGTTTTGGATCACCCTGCACTATTAGAATAAGACCTTGCCTCTATAAATAAACAGATTAATTAGTAGCAGAAAGATAAGTATATACCCCAAAATACATCTCTATATGTTAACATCTGGAAATGAATAAAAGGCACTGTTAAATAATAAAATATTTAAAAATAAATGTTTATGCTGAGTGATAGCAAAAGTGAATATGATAACTTTTGGAATTCCTTAGATCCTCTCACCTTTGTGATAGTCTACATTTTCAGGTTCAATACCATTTATACCAAAGTACTTAAAAAATGGCCATGTATATCAAATCACTATTTTGTCCCTCATTTCTAAGACAAATTTAATAACACATGGTACTACACTGGTAGACTGAGCAGCTTTAACTGTGCACTTACTCATCTAGGAAATCTTTAGCACTTGGCAAATGACCCAGCACCTGTGTGGGGCTTGGTGCACTCCTGATGATTGGGTGAGAAAAGCTGTCAACAATCAACCACATAACAACATGAGAGCGCAGCTGCGAGATACACGGGACTCCATATGGCTGAAAAAGGGTGCGCGGCATGTAGGATGCCATCAGTTAAACTGTGTTGAATTAAAATTTTATTTCTGCAATAATAATGAACTTACAGAAAGAACACAGACTTCAATAGCCCCTTACAGCACGTCTGAGGCTAGCTGCAGCCTTTTTCTGGATCCCACTGTGGCGCCTTCTGGTTACAAAAAGGAAACATGCTCTTTACTACAAGTCTCCAAGTTACCACATTCCCAATTCTCCCATCAACCTTGGGTTCTGGAAATAGAGACTGATTTGTGGAAAGTCTAGGAAGGACCTCACACACTACGGACATCAAGGAATGTGGCAACATAGCTAACCTCTAAAGCCATATACTATGTTCCCTCTTTTTGCAACAGAATTAAAGCAAAAGTCACAGACATTCCATTGCAACTTGAAATATGCCTTAACTGAAGCACAACATTATGTGAAGCAGAACTATGAATATATGCTAACTCATTATCATTTTTTATGATGCAAATGACAGAATGAATAATGATTATACACATAAAAATCCTGATTTAGGAAGTGAGTGCATATAGCTCCATTTGATTGCAGGTTTATAAACTGCTTGGAAAAATGGATTTTTCAATCCACGATATTCCCCCCAAAATTACAAAATAAATTAGTTCTTAATTATACAGATACCCTCATTTTTACAGCTACCTGTGATATTAATGGCCAATTTCCAGAATCCAAAACTTTTCCTGTATTTTATTTGTAATGTGATGTTGAGGTAATAAAATCTAAAATGATTAAAAGCCACATTAGATCTTTATCCTGATTCTCAGTTCTAAAGACTAAATTCCTCGAAGTTAGTATTTTTGTGATTAGTTCATCTTTCAAGATACCATTTTTATCTGATTGTACATGAAAGTAAACAAATTGGCTCAGAAATAAAGATACACATCTAGTGTGCTTACTGAGGTTATTTTATTAAACTGAGCATTCCTGGAAGTGATTATGTCTCAGACATATTGGACTTTAATCATAATGTCAACTTCGTCATAACTTCATTAATCTGGACCGTGTCTATGAGTATACTTGCTGCATGAGTATTCTGCTAGTGAAAAAATTTTTTTGTCATCTTGACATTATCAAACAAGGGGATAGTTGCAGAAAAAAAAGGGCAAAAAGAGAGAAAAGATGAAGTTTGGTGCATGCAGAGTGCTGAAGATGTTAAGGTGACCTTAAAACTGCTACTGTTTGTTCATTTGGGGTGGTTTGATCATCCTTCAAGGTTTCTCACAAAGTTACTTTCTTAATGAATACTAGGATTTCCTCCTGGTAGTTTTCTTACATTTACTAAGCTTATGAATATGTCACTCTATTTTAATAGTAATATTCAATTAATAAAGCTTTTCACTCATTAGGACGTTGCAGCTCAGGATTTATGTTTCTTATTCCTGTTACTCTTTTCTTTACAATCTGCCTTCATTCCTAATCTCAAATATTTCTCCTAGAAAATAGAATATCTTCTTGTGTGTTTAGATAAGAGCTTTACTGGCTGACTGACTATATGCAGGGAATTTTTAAAATGTGAAGTTGAAAATAGAATAAAAGTAAAATTCAGAGCTAAGTTAAAAGTCAAATAGTCACCCAATTTGTGGCTTTCCTCTTCAGTGGTTAGATTAAGTATCTGGTGGCATGACACTCCGCTTAGTCCATTTATTCTCACTTCTTTAAAACTTTAACAATATTTGGTCAAATACAGTACGCAGTGGATAGAAGTGATTTTTTGAAATTTAATGGTACTAACTTTATGGACGGTGCTAAAAACGTAAGATTATGTTACTGTTCTGATTAGAAATCTCCCCTAGGGCTTCATTTGGAAAGTGATGGGGTCATGGGGCTAACTAGATCAATGGGATTAATTCACTGATGATTTCCCATGTGGCAAGGAGGTGGAGCCTGTTGGGGGAACAGGTCACTGGGAGTGAGGCCCGGAAGGGTGTATTCTCATATGAATCCATCCTTCTGTTTCCTTTCTGCCATGTCATGAACTGCTTTCCTCCCTGCCAGACCCATTCACCACTGCTGGCTAGCTATAAACTGGGAGACACCTTGGAAATGTGTGTAAAGACAAACTCTCCTCCTCTAAGCTATTAGTGTTAGACATTTTGTTCCAGAGCAATGAGAAAAGGGGTTAAAACACAGTATTTTCAGCCTAATCTAAAACACAGGTAGTGCTATATAGGACCTGATTATAGCATTAAGTACAATAATAAAAAAAGATAAATTTATCTGATGACAATGAGAGGAACAAGGTGAAGAATAAGATGACGAGTTGTGGTGGCACAGGCCTATAGTCCCATTGCTGCGGGAAACCGAGGCAGGAAGGATACAAATTTGAACCAAGCCTGGGCCACTTGTGACTTACAGAAATTCTGTCTCTAAACAAACAAACAAACAACTAAATTAATAAGTGGATTGTAAATGCACTGCAGTGTGAAGGCCCTGGGCTGGAACCCCTGCACCACACATTCACACACGTGTGTACTCACACAAAGATCATCATAAATTTCAAATACTATTTTAAGTTAAAATTAACATTTTAATAGTGTCACCCAAATGATAATTATAGTGCAAACTGCAATATTATCTCTAATTGAAATAATATGGTAAGATGATAGGCCAAATATTTCTATAGTTAGGGCAAAGAGTATCCAATACTACAAAGCAAGATGCTTAACAAAGAACCTCAACTGGCCTACATAATATGTAAGAACACATTTAGATGACTGACAAAAATCTCACTCTAGGTCTACAAAAATATCTATAGTGATGAGAAATCATTATAAACAGAATCAAAACCCCATGAACAGAGAAAAACAAGTACGAAAAACTGATCTTTGATCAAAAAGCAAGAAGAATTCTATGAAGAAAAGAGTTATTTCCAAGAAATGATGAACAACGGGGTGGTCATATGGAAACAAATAAAGGAAAAGGGAAGGAAAGCAGGCAGACCTTACACCTTACCTCAAATTTACTTAGTGAATTGCACAGACAGTGTTAGACATACACTATACAAATGTGGAAGGTGACAGAGAAAACTTAGGTGGTCAAATGTGGGAAGGAGTTTTCAGGAAAAGTACCAAAACCATGAAAACTAAAAATAAGATTCTTGTTGTATTGCATCAAAGTTACAAATTCTGCTGTAAAAAATGCAAAAAGTCAAAGACAAGCCACAGTTTGGGTAAATTATTCACAAAGCACATATCCAATGAAAAACTTTTATATCCAAAATGCACCAGAATTCTTAAAAAAATGAATAGATCAAAATGTACATGACATCTTGACATCTCGCTAAATAAAATATACAAATAATGAATAAACACTTCCAATGTATGCTCAATATTTTAGTTAGGGAACAAATGTTCAATGTCAAAATGATGCTTAATATAATTTATCATTATTGAAATGAAAATTAGAACATGCCTGCAATATGCCTGCAATCTCAGCATTCTGGGATGCTGACTCAGGAAGCTCACATACTTCCTAACTTATTGAGACCTCTTCTGAGAAAAAAATAATCTCCATTATAAATGTATAAAATAAACTTAGGAAATGGATAAGTAATGGTTCTGGCTTAAATTTGGAAATGAGTGGACTGTAATATTTGGGGAACAGAAAACATGTGAGACCTTTAAAGCAACAAACAGCAAAGACACATGTTTATAACAGCTCAATTGACAATAGCTGCAGCGTCAAAAATGTCAAAATATCTATCAACAGACCAGTGGACACAAAAAAATGTAGTATATGTACACAGTGGATTACTACTTTTCTATAAAGACAGACAGATTTGAGGTTTGTGTAGGTAAATGTTTACAACTCAAGGCCATCATGCTTAGTGAAGTGAGTCAAACACAGAAAGTTAATACCGCATGGATTCTCTAACAAGAAAAACCCAGAATACAGGCATCTGTAGAATAAAATAGGTGTGATTGCAGGAGTCAAGGGGTGTGGGGAGAGTGGGGAAAGGCCAAAAACTGGAAGGGAAGTAATTACAATGTTGACATGATACATATGTGCACAAAATACTCAAGCTCTTTGTAACCATTATGTACTGCAAATATATATTAATAAACATGGGGAAAACCTATATACTTTTATTTATGAAGCTCTTTCCCTGTGGAGTGCAGGTTAAACATTCTGGCACTGCTCTATGTAAATAGTCAATCAACTATGTAAGTAACGACCGATGGCAGAATCCAGGTTTCTCAGTGCTGAGGTGGAATTTTCCAGATAAACAGAAACTGGAAGTTTGCATGAGTCATATAGTAATGAATTAGAATTATGGACATCAGAAAGAATTAATTTATTTTATAGAGATATTTACACACAGATAAGTAAGTGCTTGTACCTGGATAAGGAGAAACAGATGTGTTTTCTTATCTACCAAGAGAGCATAAAAGAAAGGGCATGCTTAGCACCCACGTGTTGATTTCTAATAACTTTTCTAATGAAAACAGTTCGGATACATGGGAGGAAGGACTGATATTAGGTGATGGATAATAACTAAGAAATGTAAACCTAGAGTTAGTAGTGGCAGCATCCAATGAAGGATTGAAAAGATGAAAAGGACATCATCACTTAACGGAGCATTTCAAAGGAGCACAGGATAAAGGTTCCCACAGAGCTTCTAATGGCTTAAACTGTGATAATAGCATCGATATGTAGCAGTGAGACAAAACTACCACGGAAAACAGTTCAAAATAACTTGGGTGAATAATCTGACTCAAGAAGGTAAGGCATAGCTCCATGATCAAGTGTCTTCTCTGCAGTTACCTTTGTAGGAATATGGCAAGAAAAGGAATGAAGGCAAGGGAGACTGACTCCACTGTGGAGAAGCCTTATAAATACTCCCTAAGTCAGGTAGTCAAGGATGATATGTCTATAGGTATAAGTCTAGAACTGACCCAACCAGGATGACTCTGAAGAGAGATAAAAACTAATTATAGTATAGTATCTTTCATGAGATGTTGGAACAGAAAAGGAACATTAGGTAAAGCTAAGAAAATCAAAATAAAATGTAAAATTTGCTTAATACTGTATTAATATTGCTCGATGACTGAAAAACATTGTAAAATGTTATGGAAAACTGGGTGTAAATTATATGGGAAATATCTGTACAATGTTCATATTTTTCTGCAAATTTAAAATTTTTTAAAATAAATTTATTTTTAAAATGTAATAGCTGTTAGGTAATTCTGAAGTAATGGTTAAATTTAATCAAACTGAAATTCTAATTACTTTAAAGAGATTAAGTGAATCTATGAAAAGCAGAAAAAAATATAAAGCGTAAAAAATACATGCTATATTTAATTAACATGTTGAGGGTTAGAATGTAGCTTAGCACTTGGAGCAGTCACTTGCCTGGCAATAGGATCTGAGGTTCTATTCCCCATGAGCACATAATCAGGGTATGTGGGAAAATTCCTGTAATCTCAGAACTTTGATAGTTGAGGCATGGGATCTGTCATTTGTTTGAGGCCAGCCTGGACAATATAGTGAGTTCAGGCCCAGCCAGCTCTAGAGACTAAGATTTTCTCTAAAAAAAGAAAAAAATGTAGCAAAAATTAGAAATATTAAATATTAAATATTGTAATACCAATATTTTCATGATGTTAGAAGACATGGCTTTTTAAAATTAGGAAGCATAAATTGTATGGATCACAAGGAAGAAGAATACCCTGAAGATTATAAGATGTATTCTGATACTAATGTAGACAGACAGGAAAAAGACACTTGACAGAAATAAACATTAAAAATAATAACATATTAAAGTATATCGCAAGATTATGTTCTCAATCATAAGTAGCAATAAGTAAACTACATCTTGAATGGGCTTAAGAATTCTGTACCCATCCATTCTTCAAACCAAAGTTAAAAAGGTGTTTTGCAAAATTAAAACAAAAGCAAATACAACTATTGAGAATTGACTACCAAGGAAATCTTACTAGAGAAATTTATAAAACATGAAATTTAACAAAGAGGACAGAAAATTTGCAGTGAAAGAATGCCATGCAAGGAGAAATGGTTAGCATAAGTAGGCAGATTTCTGAGCACAGCAAAGCAGCTGTTAACTTCATAGAACAGATCAACACAAGGAGAATGAAACAACTTTAAAAAACGGATAGTAATGCATATGCAAATACAGTTGATCAAAATATGAAACTTCTGATTGTTTTTATACTTATACAATGCAGTGCTTGCTCTTTGTGTCTTTGGGTATCTTAACTGAGAACATGACTCCATTTTTAAAGAAAAGATTTTCAAATAAATGAATATGCTGTTAAAATCACAGCTATGAACATCAGAAACATAACACCTCGATACATTTAAACGTGAAGTAGGTTAAGAATGAAAAACTTGCGTACTTGCTGGGTAAATACTAACAACAATGAAATTAGTGTGGCAAAGTTAATATACTAAAAGACAGACTAGAGAAAAATGTTACAAGCTTTGGATTTTCAAATTAGAATCGTATAGATTCCAAAACTTCCAAGCATCAATTTGAGGAAAGCTGTGTTTAAGAAACAGTTAATACACTCAGGAGGCTAAAGTAGGAGGATTGCCCTGTGTCCAGTGCCAGCGTGGTCTACCTCATGAGCTTAGAACCAGACAGGGCCACAGAGAGACCCTGTCTCAAACCAAAAAAAGGAAAAGAGAGAAAGAGAGAGAAATAGGTTCTAATAGGCTCATATAATTTGAATATGTAAATATTCAAAAATATTTTGAGTAGTGTCCTAGCAAAGATATAAAAGATAAAGCATTTGATAATATTTAAAACTTCTAACAAAAACCATCAGCGATTAAATAAAAAGGATTTACCTTTAACACAAAAGAGTGTACATATATCAAATCTACAGCCAATAATCTACTCAATGAAAAAAAAAAAAAAAAAAAACTTCAAGGTGTTTTCTCCAAGAACTGCAACAAGAAAAGGAGATCTACTTTTGCTACACTTAAATACTTAGTTAAAAAAAATAGGCAAGAGAAAGAAATAAAGAACATACAGGGCTGGGAGCATATCTCAGTGGCTAAAGTGATTGTCCTAAGTTCATTTTCCCAGCACCATACAAATGCTAGCTGGGCACGGTGGCATACACCTGTTACCTCAATAATCAGTAAGCTGAAGCAAGACAATTGATATGAGTTTGAGCCCAGCCAGGCCTTTCTAGTGAGCTCAGAACCAGCTTAGACTACAAAGTGAGACCCTGTCTCAACAAATAAACCAAAAAAAGAAGATATAAATAACAAAGAAGTCACAGTTTTCTTTTTGTAGGGTGTATGATTTTTAATACATAAAAACCCAAAGACTTCCAAAATGAAGTTAGAAGTGATAAATTTGCTAATGTTGCAAAATACAAAACAACACACAGAAATTGATAATATTTTTATTCAACAATAACTAATTTTATGAAAATGTCATCAAGAAGCCAAGGCTATCCATAATGCCTATATCAAGAGATATGTAGAAACAGATTTAACAGAGAAAATGAATGGTCTCTACAATGAAAATCACAAAATGATGTTTGAAAAAGGCACTCATATAAAAAGGAGTGGCATTCTGTTCATAGCTTGTAAGAAGTGAGATTGCTGAAATGCTCAAACCCTCCCAGGTAAACTTCAGATATAATGCTGATTTTACAAAAATAAAAAATATTTATATTCAATAAAATCACAAAAGACCCTGAAAATCTTTAGCAAAATTAACTAGCTAGAGACATCACAATACTTGACCTAGAAAGAAACTACATAGCTACAATAAAAGAAACTATGGTACTGGCATAAAAATCAATTCGTAGGCCAATAGAGAAACCAAAAATAGAACTCTGCATCAGAAGGTAACTGTTCACCAAAGGTATCAAGGGCACACATAGGTGAAAAAATTATCTTATTTAAAAATGGTGCTGAGAAAACTTATATCTATATCTAAAAGAATAAAACTGGAGTCTTATCTCTCACCATATACACAATCAACATCAAATGTAAAAGATACCCAAATATAAGAACTGAAATTATAAAACTGCTAAAAGACAACATATGGAAAATGATAAAATTCAATGGCGTATACAATGATTATTTTAGATAACCCCCCCAAAAAAAAATACAAGTAACATAAGTAGGTAAATAAAACTGAAGAAAACCAAGAAGCTTCTTTAAACAAAGAAAATATTCAACAGTTTAAACAGGCAATTGGAAAAATGGGAGAAAATGATCAATTCCACAACGCATATCCAAAATACATAATCTCAAGCAACTCAACTGCAAACAACCAGTAATCTGATCAAATAAAGGATTAAGGATGCAATAAGGCCTTGTTCAAAGGAAGGAATTTAAATGGCCAATACATGAAAAATGACCATCAGGGGTCAACAAATCGAAACCATAATATCAACCCACCACACTTAAAATGGCTGTCCTCAAAAACAATGCCAGTGTAAGAATGCCAATGAGGTAGTAGGAAAAGAGGCACTCATACACAGCTGAGGACTCTAAACTAGTGTAGCTACTATGGAACAGTCTATGGATTAATCAGGGATGCCAGACATGGAAGTATAATCCAATCCTCGCCTTTCAGTATTGGGTCGATATTCAAAAGAAACAAAGTCCAACAGTTACTTCTACACCTATTACAGCACTATTCACAATGGTCAAAGAATCCACTGAGTTACCTATTGAAAGATGAATAAATCAGGAAAATGTAGTTTATACACAAAATGAAATATTATTCATACATAAAGAAGAATGAAATCTTGCCCTTTGTGGTCACATACATAGAGCTGGAGGAAATTAACTTAATTGAAGTAAGCCAGATGCTGAAAGACACAGTATGATCTTATTCCTATGTGCAAGCAAAGAATTAATTTCACAGAAGTAGAGAAGAGGCTCATGCTTATTAGATGCTAGGGATGGTACAGAGCAGAAGATGCCTAGGGATAACAGCTACCAGGAAATATGTAGGAGTAAATACTAGTATTCAAAAGCACAGTAGGATATCTATAATAAAATTTTTGACTGCAAAATTTTCAAAATCATACACATTCAAGGAGATAGAAATGATATTCTGATACTATGATCATACACTTTTGGGATTTCTACATTTTATTCCATAAACATGCACAATTACATTAATTAAAGACACTCTACAAGGTTATAGAAATTGAATACTTGTGGAAAGAAAAGCATAACTTCATGACAATCGAGTAGAAAGGTGAATAATGGAAGATGAACATTAGAAATGCAGATCCAAGGAAGGAAGAAGATAAGTTGGAATACTAAGGTTATAAGGTGGAAGAATAGGACTACTGAAGTGGTATTTTTTGTGTTTATCCTGTCATAACAACTACCTTAAGTTAGGAGTAGAGAGAAAGGTCAAATGGAGAACAGAGAAAAGGCAGAGTTAAACAAAGACTATAGGATGCCAGAGGGGATTGCACATGGCAACAGAGATAAGGAGTCAAAACTAGAATACAAGATAAAAGAACTCCTGCCTGGTGATCTGCAGCTTGTGCTGTTAAAGAAATTAGACAGCTAAGAGTAGATTTGGAAGTTAGCATAAACAGGAGCATAGCCTGGATATTGTAGTTAGGTAAATCATTTCCAGGTAGAAGTGATATTTTTGAAGGGCGATTAATGTCCAGAGTCTGAAAATGTTTAAAAAAGGAGGGTGGATAAGGGAGTCTCGTTGGTGGAGAGAAATGAAAATAAAACCATTAGTTTAGTTTAAAAAATGTACTCTGTTGTCAAAGAGTGAGACCTTGAATTTTTCCCCAAAGGGAGAAACATATAGCTTCTGCTGAATGCATTTTGGGGTACTTGGATCTTCTCTAGATGTTGTTTCAATGTAATTGGCGTGTGTGGCCAGCAGAAAAGCATGCACGATGTTAGCATGATTATTTTTCTTATTTGATTCTATAATCTTTGTGGTCACATGGGTAATGATATCCCTTCTTTATAAAAGTAATTATTTTTATGAATCTACCTAAGACAAAAATGCCTAAAGCATTGAAAAATAAGGAAAAAACATTGATATTTCTGCCTTCAAAATTGTTAGAAAGCTACAGACATGTGAAAATACGGCATGATTACATAAATACACAGAATTTATGGTAGATATTAAAAATGAAATGCAAAAATCAAAGAGGTTTACAACTTAACAGCCTCATTAAAAGTCCAAGGTGAAGTTATATGGATTTGTTTTGAGCTAAAAGTAGGAATTTAGAGAAAATTAATTTATATGAAATGCATATGTAATTTAGATAAATATTTTATTTACATTTTACACTAAAATACCTAGCTGCACAGAAAGCTCAGGGATTAAAAAAAAGTTAAAAATCAAGTTTACTTGCTTGAGACTAATTTGGTGTTCTAAATAAATTTAGCCTAAAATTTCTATGTTATTTCTATATGGAAATTATTTGATGTATGAAAATGTTGGGTTGAGGCAAAAAAAAATAAATAAAGCCCAACTAGACCTATACTATTTCTTCTTTAAATAATTTTCTTTCTTAATCTGTACTAAAATCATCACCCTTTCTTAAGTCCTTTCAAACTTTTAAAAATTATGCTGAAAAGCAACTTTTTAATGTTTTGACAACATGAGATAGGAAGCACATGGCCTAGATATCGCCACTATATTTTCTTCATTATGTATAGTATTAACATTCCTCTTTTCACCACACTAATGAGAATTTATGTCCTTTAGGTCCTAATTTTAATCATCTGAAACGCTATAACCATAAAGAAAAAAAAAATAGAACAAGAGCACATAAAATAAAGATAGAAGGGACCTGGAAAGTCCCTTTAAATATAGACCTACTGCATAAAACCCAAGTATTTCTATATTGTGATTTTTTGGGAAGGAAGTTAACTAAAACAGCTTTCCTATAGCTCACTGCTTTAGCTGTTTGCCAATATATCCTCAGCCTGCTGTGTTGAACAGTCACATTATGCATTAGGAATCTAGGATGGATGGTTTGCAACAAGCAAATCTAGATGCATTCCGGGATCTGTCCCTGAGGCACTGTTGTTTCTCATGTGTTACAACCTAAAAGCCTCATTATCATGTCTTCAGCAAGAATCCCATAAGCCAAAAGATGGAGGCATTTAAAAATACATGTTTTTAATCTTTCATTTATGTTTTCCCATAAAATATATTAAAATATACATATAATATATACAGAAATTATATATATATATATATATATAATTTTATTGAGGTTAATATTTCCTGGATTTCTCCAGGAAATATTAACCTCAATAAGATTATTTCTTTAAAACTCACTTAAATATAATATCATATGAATAGAATTTCATAGTGTCATGTGAAAAGAACAAGCTAGGACCAGATAGACACAGTGTAATGTGAAAAAATGAAATTTACAGATACCATGAGAAAGAAGACACACACCTATATAATTTATACATACACACACACACACACACACACACACACATACATGGAAGCGCACAGTATTCAGACAAACCTGGAGATTTGAAAACACTGACTTACTGAATGGCCAATGCTATAGAAAAGCCATTGCATGCAGAGGAGATGGTATAATTATAGTAGGAAGATTAAACACACGTGTTATGGGGACAAATATATCTTAATATATTGAATATTATCAATTTAAACATGTATTCATATAATTTTATTAAAATTTTTGTAGCACTTTGCTGAGCATGGAGTCCCCCCACCACCAAGGATGCCTTGGAGCAGTACAGTATCAATATCTCCCACTAAGGATTAAAGAAACAGGTAAAACAAACCGTGAAAATCCCCTATACAGTTATATTTACATACACATTTTTAGTTATATTTAAACGTATTCCAGGGCAGAGGCATATTTTCATCTCTTGATTATTACCACATCAGTCTTATTAAAACTTAGAAATATCAAACCCAAGAATTTTGAGGCAGATCAAATATGCCTTATCAACTGAAAAATAGTAAATAATAAACTTAACAATGGTCTAAAATTGAGAGTCAATGATCATTTTGTTTTGGAATTTTAGTCACTCAGAAAATATGATAAATTTGCTCATTTATATTAAAGATCAAATGCTTCCAAGAGCATTAACAGTAATTAATTCAAGAAACATCTAATGAAATTTATTATATCACAAGCACTGGGAGCTTAACATCCTGAAACAAACGTTTTTGCCTCATGTATTACCTAGCTTACCGATATCATGGTGTGCTAAATGTGACAGAGGGGAGAATGTAGGAGAGGAAACTGGCTGCAAATACTTGCTCTCCTGCTAATATGAGAGTCACATCAGCTAAAGCATATAACATAGAATGCTTGCCAAATCTAACAATCCATTATATATAGTTATTGTAAGTTTTAGATGTCATAGCTCATTTAAAATGTAGAACATAGTTATTAGCATGCCTCCCACTAATAATGGTAGCACTTTCATCAGTACTTTGAATATAGCACAACTATATTTCCAGCACTGTTGAGAGGCTTACCCAAGAGGATCACGATTTTCATCCTAACCCAGACAATACAACAATTTAGTGAAATCCTATCTCAAAATTAAAAATTTAAAGGGAGAGGGAGAGACATAATTCAGTGATGAGGTCTTCAATTGTCAGTACTATAAATAGATATCTACTAAATAAGGGAGTATAATATCATAGAATGTGTCTTACAACTAGGTAGAAGGAAAGCATCTCTTAGAAGCAGGTATAAGCAAGCTTTAGTGTTTAATATATCTAACTTGAAAAATATCCCTTTGTTTTGCTCCCAATAACAAAAGTAGCTTTATAAAATGGGCTGAATAAATGAATTATAAGGGTTTCTAAGACTATGAACATTGAAATAGAATGAGCATTTAAAAGGATGCCAAGAATTTATGTATGACTAATCCTATGGAGGAAGAAGAGTACTCTGTGAGTGACTAATGTTCACTTGGAGTCCAAAGATGGGGGAAATTAGTAACCACGAGGCAGTTAACATGCATTGCTAATAAACAATTTCTTATCCATTTAAGGTAAATAAGACATTGTGTTAACCTACTCTTTTGTCAAGACCAGTGGGATAAATATTAGATAAACTCGTTTGGTTCCTACACAGTGTCATGTTTGCTGCTCCATTATTTTTGAAGCACAATCCCTTCAAACATGGAGCTACAGTCAACCTCTTAATTGACTCTTACTTTTGTTTCCATAACTACCTACATTATTTCAGTTATGCAAAAGTTACAGTTGTAAATACTATCTAGGAATTTATCGTATGAAGTGTGAGACTATACATTTGATCCCCAAACACCACATAAATATCTGGGCATGGTGGGGCAAACCTGTAATCCCAGCACTTGGGAGGCTGAGGCATAGGGAATGCTGTAAATTCAAGGGCAGCCTGGTCTACACATTGAGTTCAGGACCAGACTGGACCACAGAGCAAGACTGTGTCTAAAAAAGAAAGAAAAATCTATTATCAAATCATATTTTTCTACAGCTAGACATAGAACTTGTGCACTTTCTAGCACCATCAATTGGCAGAATCTTTTTGGCACTACTAGTAACTGAACTCAGATTTTTGCACCGAGCTACATTTGCTATTTTATGTTTTAAGACACAGTCTTATTAAGTCATTAAGTCATCCAGGCTGGGCTCCAACTTGCAAACTTAAAATCTTATCTTGGTCATTTAGAATACTGAGACATCAGGTATGCAGAATCGCAACCAGTTGCCATTTAGAGTTTCTGTATTTCTTATTATGAACCTGCCTATTAGGCAACTGTGGCTGTCATTCTGAATTTGCTAAGTAGTTTTTTAATCTTGACTTTTTAGGCAAATATTAAGAAAGGCCTTCTGGCCTTATGTTTGGGTGGAACAAATATTGGGTACTTACTTAGCAGTGAGATGTGAACATAAAAGTGACCTATCTCCCAACATTCTAATGTGTCTGCACCCCAACCTCAATGGCATAATTAAGAATTGCTATCTATCTTATTCTTCACCTGATAATGATCAAAAACAACAAAAGGGGTAGAAATTACTCATCAATCTCATTCAATTCTCAACCTATATCAAGTGTACATCAAGAGGACCTGGAATGAATGTGTTTAAGTTTATTCCAAATATAGCTGAGATTTTTAGTAAAAATAAACTTTCTGTAATTAGGTACCCAATAAGCATTTAGTCTGGAAGAGCTAGAACAGACCAAAGAAGAACAGCTAACTGTTGTGGAAATCTCGGGCTGTTTTTTCTTTTTCCTTCTGCAACAGTTGGGACCAGTAAACTTTAAAGAACAGAAAAGATGTCTAAGAATAAACAGTATGGAAGCTGGACATTACAGGAGCAAAGGATTTGCAAGTAAAAAAGAAGTGTTGAGACAGGTATAAAGGTAAGGCGGGTAAACATGAGCAAACAGAAAGGGGAGCAGCTTAGAAATAAATTGGTCAAGAACAGAAGACTGTACTAGGGGATGAGGCAGGCTATGTGATTCGGCATTTGCCTATTGAAAATCCTTGGTGCTCACAGAGAACAGTTTATTTGGACTCATAATAGCAGTGAGTTTAGTCCCCAGCTAGTGGGCTCCAAGGAAGGCATGACCTGACAGAGCACGTGCTGCAGGACTCCCCGCAGCCCGCAGCAGCTGAGGAGGAGAGCAGGACAAGGGATGTGTGTGGAGACAGAACAAGTCACACCTCCAACCCGTCTCCTCTGACTAGCCCCATCTGAATACATGAGAATTTTGGGATATTATTTAGGTTTAAATTATAACATTGACCTAATCTTGCCTTTTTGTGACTCTATAATGCCTCTGAACCCATGAAGATGGAAAAACTTAACTTCCATAACTTAAGGTATTCCACATACCTGTCAAAATCAATTATTTCTCCTTTGTCAAGTGCAAACCTATTCAAAAGTGTCATGTGTGTGACATAAATGGCATTTGAAACACTATTTATGACATATTGAAATATGGTTGGTGCTTAATAGATTTTATTTGTCCTATATATTTTGTTATATATTTGTCCTATATACCATATTCCTTAATATGGGGCTGCATGATTTAATATATTTTAAATAAAGTGATTATATAAGCCTTCCTTTGCATCTTATTC
Source organism: Ctenodactylus gundi (assembly GCA_004027205.1). Lineage (NCBI taxonomy): Eukaryota > Metazoa > Chordata > Mammalia > Rodentia > Ctenodactylidae > Ctenodactylus > Ctenodactylus gundi. The sequence goes on along the minus strand of PVKB01002732.1, from coordinate 187,635 downwards.
TGAGAAAAATGCTAAATGTTGATGCTGAAAATCAGTTTAATACCTGAGAGAAGACTGAAACCTCTGCAGAACCATTACGTTTTCTTCTTAGGTACTTACATTTGGGGAATGTTCATTTAATTTGGGTTGTTGACCTCAAAGACAGATAAAAGGTGACTATCTTATGTTAATAATTCTACTTGGGCATTTAGAGAAAAATTAAAAAGTGAAGATAATTTTTAAAACAGGGAGATGTATTACGAAAAAAACCCACAAAAATATGTAAACACTATCCCATACATAGTTACATGTATTAAATTTACCATTGATCAGTTCTTCTCTTTTCAATTTTCTACACTGATAGATTTTGTTTTCTCCTTTTGATCCACTCAACATGGTAAGAAAATATGCTAATCATGTTTTGCTAGATGTACGTCGAAGACCTTGGCTTTCCATTCTTTTAAAGGTAAATTTTACTCAAATTATTAAGATATGTCTGTACTGTTTCAGGAAGTTCATAATTTAGTAGTAAAGAAATCTCATTTCTATTTAGGTCTTTGGGGTTAAAATGCAAGTTACTGTCTATAAAAGACTAAGCTATTAAAATAACTATGCCCATAAAAAGATTATTAAATATATGTTCACTAATTATCTAAATTCAATTCAATACACCGTAGTCACATGGGGATGTGTAATGGTTTAGAAAATTATCATGGATAAAAATGAGGAGAATAGAGAGGAACCCCCTCCCCCTCTCCATGATGGCCACCCATGGTACAGGCTCTTTTGGCTTTGAAGGTCAGAGACAAGGAAAAAACTTCTTTGTAACTCATGAACTCTTAAGAGAAAATTTAAATGACACAAGAAAAAGGGCAGTAAGTTCCTCGCAGCATTCACAGTAATAGTGAACTTTTATTCCCCTCTTTTATTGGTACAGGCTTTTCATGAAAATCATTTAATATTCTTCTCATTACACTATTACAGACATGACACCTGTTTCACAGATGTACTATTGATATAAACTGACCATGGAGAGGCCTATAGACGCAAGACTGCAGATGACAATGGCAGCACCAGGATTTGACCTCTGGCTGCGTGACTCCTCCTGTGAAGCACTTCACCCTGTGCTGAGCTGTGCCCACAGAACTGGCTGGGGAACCAGGTCAGTGGGTATTTTAGAGTCAGGATCCATGGCCAGGCTGCCCAGGGCCTATGCCTTGTGATCTAAAGAATCTTAGGCAAAGGCTTCAGTGTCTGTCTGCCTCAGTTTTCCTATGTGTAAATTGTAGACATTCATAGGGCCTCCTTCATTGAGCTGCTGTGAGCATTGCATGTGTTGTATTATGTTAGCAACTAATATCACCATGAGTAATATTAGAAGGTAACCAAATCATGGAAATATATGTCCATAACAACTAGAAATTCTGTTGACCACAGAGAAAAATGGAGAAGGGTGATGCCTATCAGGCACCTCCCACTTGGGTGCACATCAGCACTACTCCCTGACCATTATCCTTGGCTATCCTCACACTCTGATAGCACAGTGCACACGTTGAGAAAGGAACAAAGTATTTATTAAAAGACAACAATGTATTGGAAGACAGCTTAAGTAATTTCACGTTGGATGATATAACCTCACAGTGATCCTAAGAATCATATTATCTAATTTTTCAGATGAGAAAATTAAAGTATAAGAAGTTTAGGAGACTTTAAAGTGAGAGAATTAATGTTTATACAAAGTTAGAACAAGAAACTTAACCATCTAAAAACTGTTGCTTGTGGTTATGTTTTAACTTTTGCCATTTCAAAATAAATGAGGATATATACATCAGAAGTGTGCAAAATATGAAATACAATTCAAATAGTACTGTTATTTTTTAGATTAAGCATACCATTTTCTGTAAACTGACAAAATAGTCTTTTACTATTTGATGAAAACTATGCTCTAAATATACTGATATAGTAAAAATACTTTATCACAAACTTTTAGATATTTATATTTGTAAATTTTTTCCCATAAGATATTAAATGACATAATTAAAAAGATATTCTCCAATGCTAAAATGATTACAAATTGTACATGGAACAGTACTTTTAACATTTTGCATGTGATAAAAATTATATTAGAATACAAAAACATTTTATTATATTTTAAGGGAGTCTGTTCTTAAACCATGAACCCAGTTTTGAGTAATGGCAGTATGGTTGTGTGCTACATGTGAAGGTCACACATTTCAACTTCCAATGAAACTGGATTTCAACAGAGCTGATTTGGTTAAAAGACAGAATGACACATCTAGCAACCCCTTTCAGCAGAGCAGACACTAAAAAATTATTTTGAGGTATTTGTCATATAATTCAGCTTTTACTTCGAGACACATTTTGAGTAAATGAGAGACTTAAACAGACCACTTAAATAATTAAGAGAAAATTTCTGCAATTTAACACTTCTATAATTATGAGCCATCCAAATTAGCAGCAAAAGGGAAAAAATTAAAGGCAGAAACAAAGAGCAGGTTTAGTACTACAAGAAGAAAAAAGATGGAAAACTTAGCCAAAGAACTGAATTGCAGAGTTAAGAATATGTCAACTACTCGTGCCATTAAGAACTGTGCATCAAGCTGGGGCATGGCTAAGTGGCAGGTCACTTGCATTGCACATAGGGAGCCTTATGCACTGGAAAAAAAAAAGTTCATTGAACAACTACTACTACATAACACCAGATGCCACGATAAGGTTGTAAACTCACAGGATTTGGTATCTGTCATCCTGGTTTTGTAGATCCTACTATTAGTATGTGTGAAAGAAACATAAGTCAAGTAACTCCTTGAATAAATAATGAATTGTGCTGTGTCAATAAGCAAAACATCCCTGCCCCTTGTAAAGAGATTAAAACATAAACTTCACTGATAGGGCGATAAACAACCTGTGGTGAAGAGCAGCATGTGAAGTGTTGAGGACAGGATTCCGGGGAGGGGACAGTGGTGCATGTGAAGAAGAGGGAAAAGGACGGGGTCGCTGCAAGGCAGTTTTAGGGAAAACACAGGAGATGGGAGACCAGCAAAGTCTGATTCATTTAAGATCCTGTGACTAATTTAACTGTCTTTTATACTCCTGGTCCTTGATTTCTTCTTTCCCTGGCCAATGAGGAACCCCAGGAGGGTTTTCATCAAGAATATGAGTACCACAGTCAAATGTGACAGGAAAGAATTTCACATAAAAATCTGAGATATAATGAAAACACAATTAACCTCAAACTCCTCATTTAGTAGAGGTTCCTGTCCATACTGCCTTTGGTAGTAAGATGCTTAACCGAGGCAATTTCAAAATTTCTCAGTACAGTTCACCAGCTTGCAGAATGAGAGCACAGAACACTGCTGCCTAATCCCTACCTGTTCCAGGGGACAGCTTCTCCTACTGCCCCTTCACAGCTTCTCTGATCAAACTCACCCTCTCTAAATGGGAATAAGTCCCAGTCATTAAGGAGCCACACTGTCCAATCTCTGAAGTGTCAAACCTTGTATGTAACACGTTTCCGCATCTTAGCTTAGTTTTACTATTTGTAGAAAGTTGTTGCGGAGAGAAAAAACTGTGTATGCTTTTCTGGCTTCCTAGAATTTCCACTCCTTTTCCCTCTAGTTTGCTAACTTTGCTTTCTCCTCTTAGAATCAGTGGAAAGGTGATACAGGAGGCAGTGTCTCCTGTGTGGATGGAAGAGAGCTCATTGCTGTGTCAGCAGCAGAGAGTGAAAGGAAAGGCTAGTGCCTATCCACCAGGAGATGTCAACAGGTAGCACTTAGCTCAGTCGGATTTGTAAGAACTCTTTAAGGATTCTAGACTTATTTTAAGGATAATACACTCTACCAAAGAATGTTAGGCAGAAGGTGTGAAACATATTTGCATTTTAAAATGATTATTCTGGTGTTGAATTACCTCAACTGGTTGTGTGGAAGCTACTTAGACAGGGTTCTAAGTGCAGCAGGAACGAACTCAGTAATAATAAAAAACAAACAAACAAACAAAAAAACCTTTCTCCCCTTCCTGCCATCATAATAGGACAGACAAGCTTTAAAAAAATTCAGGAAGAACTATTTCCAAGGATCTTTAAGAAAGCTGTTTGAATAGAAAATCTGAGTAAGGGTGATCCTCAGAAGTTCCGTTGGTGGTGGGCTGAACACTGCCAAATGGTAAGCAATTGAGAAATCGTGAAATAAGCTAGACCCTGGACACACCAGACATAAATTCCTAAAGGGCCATCCTGCCCAGGTATTATGTGGTGCTGGGGACCAAACCTGAGGCCTTTTGCCTCCGAGGCCAGCGTTGAAATCAATGAGCCACGCTCCCAGGCCCTTAAGTCATTTTTTTTTTTTTTTTAAGGAAGTGCCTTCTGATTTGAGTCAAGAATAGTTTGAAGCCAGCTTTCCAAAACTGAGCATGGGCAGAAGCCAGCTCCTTTGAATGACGACTTTCTACACTGTATATGAGACAAACCACTCTCCTCACAGAGAAGTGTAACTCCCTAAAAAGCGGCACCTGATCTGTGAAGAGCATAAGGATAGCTTATCCCTGAAGACTGCCTACACCTGTGAAAAAGAAGCCCCACTCCTCCTCGGGCCATCCAATTAGCTAGAAACCCCCTCGATATATACCTTCCCCTGCCACCAAATGACTGGGAGGTAGATCTGAGTTTTCTCTCCTTGATGATTGTCTTTCAATAATAACTTTAAAAATCATAACTTTGATTTCTACTTTTTCCTGGCAGCATCACTACCAGTATTCATGTAATACCTTAGGCCACAGGAAACAATACCTTAAAAATGGGCTTGTGGCATCTTGATGGAATTGGTATTTGAACAGTCTTCTGCTTTTATAAGAAACTGGTAGAGGGTCTGATTTACAGCCTTCAACTTGTCATCTTTGTTGCTAATCTTACCAAGCTTTTCAGCTGTTTTTATTCATAACAATAATGACAGTTTCAAAACACCAACCTCCAGAGACAGGAAATTTTGAAATTCTATTTGTCATTTTTTCTAAACAACTTCTCCAGTCTCAGTATTTGATAGAAATCAAAACACTATGTAGAAATTGATATAATTAACAATAAAATATAATCCTAAAAATAAAATACACTAAGAGGAAAGACTCCAAAGCTTCCTTAAACACCAAAAAAGTGCATTATTTTACTTATATGTAAAATCTAAAAAAAAAAAAAAAAAAAAACTTGTGGAAATAGTTTAGAGACAGTTACTGTGAGAAAGTAGAATTGGAATGTTGCCGGTCATAAAGTGCAAAATTTTGTTTGATGGGAGGGGTAAATTCACGAGATCTATTGTATATCATGTGACTAATTTATGTGTTCTATTTTTATAATGAGATTTTTATGAGTTTTCACCATGGGATGATATCTGAAGCAAAACTCTGTTAACTAGCTTCATTTAGCCATTCTGAAGTATATACACATTTCAAAACATGACATACACAATGGTAAAAATATACAATTTCTTTGTTCACTTGAAGGAATTAAAATTTTAAATTTCCTACAAGAAATGTGTAAAACTAACAATTTTCAAAGTCAGTGAGGGCCTTTGAAGTAAACAAACTGATTCAAATTCAGTGGTTCTTGAAGAGAAACCAGGTGTTCAGTATTTGCAAAAGAGATAATTAAAAAAAGAAGAAAAACAAGTTAGGTCACAGGCTTTATGTTATTGAAGCAGGAAAACGGCAAATTTATGAGAGCTACTTTTGTATGTGTTTTGAATTTTCCATAAAAAGCACCTTTAAAAAAGTAACAGAACAAATATTCTCAATTCTGATGATCTCAGGTTTTGAAGCTAATGAGTTACATTATGGCATAGGGCTTAATTAATTGGCATCAGATCTTAAAAATTAGAAAAACTGCCTTTTAATGTATTTGTAGCAAAGCACCCAATTTGCTTTGATAAGAATTCATGCACTGATTTGGAGGTAACTAGACAAATAACACCACCAAGCTGAAATCAGGAGACACGAAAAAGGAAAGGTAATCTTTGACTCATGTAACAGAATAAGCTAATTTTTAAATATATCTTCATTCCATATTTCTTTTGTGTACTTAAATTTCAAATTGCAATTTTGCTGCCTTTGTGGCATAATGAAGGATGGGTCACAAATATGTGACTATATTTTATAAATAAAAACTATGAAAAATTGTGGATAATGTACTAGAAATTCAACTTTGTAATATAATGTCAAATGAGAGAATTTTTACAATAATCTGTTAAATTCTTCACTTTAAAATTTTTGTTGCATGTGAAAGAATGACACTTTTTACAGTAATAAAAGGCATATTTTCAACATTATAAAGCATACAAAAAACACTATTCAGCTAAAAAGGATTTATCATTCAAAACATGACTTCAGATGTTGGCCTGGTTAAAAAATGATCTGCTTGTGTTGACTCTTCCTGGAGCCTTCCCACCTCCCTTACACATTAAGCAGGGCTTTGCACGTGCAGTTCTTCCTCCAGTCTCTCATAAACAGTGAGATCTGGTCCCGTTTTTCCCCTCCCGAGAGTCCACCTAAACACTCCTGGAAGACTTAGAGCATCCCCTTGCCTTGTGCCTCAGCAATTGCAATGAAAGTTACAGCCGACCATCATGAAATTTACTGATATTTCTATATTATTTGTTTTCATAAGAGATCTGGAATAAAGTTCATTCACTCTCACCATTTAATGTAAATGACCTGTGTTTCTATTTATACCTATTTCTGTTATAACAAGTTGCTGAAAACTTAGTGGCTCAAAAGAACAAAATTCTATTTTCTTACAGTTCTGCAGTTCCGAAGTCCAACATCAGTCTTGCTGTGGTGGCAAAGCTGCTTCCTTTAGGAAATTCTGAGGCAACAACACGCTTTCCTGCCCTTCTCAACTTGTACTGGCAGGCAGCAGCTCTTGTCTGTGGCCGTCTCTCCTCGCACATTACCCTGTTGCTTCCTAACTCCCCTCCTAGTGACCTTGTGACGCCCTCCTTTTATAGATTATTATGCTCATGCTCCACCCACCTGCATGATCTTGGGTACTCGCCTTATAGAAAGAGCTTTAATTAACCACACCTGTAAGACCCTTTAGTGAAGTCACGAGTTCTGAGAATAAGGCATAGACATATTCGGGGGACACTAATACAACCTAATACCAAGATTAAGGTGGGAGATAAATTAGATAAATCCAGTACATCTAGAGCATAGTTACTCTTCCTGAAATAACACTCTTATTTTACGTAAGTACATAGGCTAACATGGTTATCTTTTTAAAACACTACTTAAGTTGAAACTTGGTAGGTGTTTTGATGAAAACAAACTGACTTCGTCTGATATATTTAACAAATTGCATTAACTCATCACTTGCCTGTAGTAATCTAAACTTAACTTGATGATCTAGGAAGAAGAAACTTGAGCTCCTGATACCTCTTTGTGTACAAAGTCCCTACAGCAAAGGTCAGGTGACAGCTGTGGTGAGTTTTTTGTAGATTAAGGGTAAAGTTTTGACCTTGAGCTGAAAAGAACACTCTGATATAAAAAAAATGTAACTCGGCATAGAATAACAAAACTAGAGTACATGAATATATATATATATATTCTGGTTGCGCTATAAGAAATTTCCTCACATCACAAGAATTTAGAAATAATGACTTCTGTCTGTGAAAATTTGTTTTCAATTATATTATGAGAGCAGCTTTTACTACAGGCAACTAAAGAAAACTTGACCTTATTATTATTATTATTATTATTATTATTTACCTAGTAGAGAAAATGAAGAAGTCATCTTTATCTTTCCTGTTCTACATATTAGAGGTTTTGCTTGGTTTCATGAGATCTATGCCAGAAACTGATAATATATCTTCAATGTATCATTTTTAGTTTAAATCTGAATAGGCATTTAAGTAATAAAATCACTAGCTAAATTTTTATTTTGTAGCAGTATTCATAATTAGTCAATATGGAATGCTTTAAAATGTCTACAGAAGTGATTTTTAATTTGCTATTAAAGCAATTGCTAATTAACTCATGTAGCTAGTGAATAAAACTCACTTAACAAGTATATTTTAATTTGTACTCCTTTCCTTAGCAAGGTTTTTCTTTCTTCTTCTTTCTGTCTGTCTTTCTTTCTTTTTTTTTAACTTCCAGATCAAAACCTCACAGGCTTAGAGGAATTCTATCTATTCATTAGCTTTTTAATTTAATTAAATCTCCAGTTGGTTGTTGAACCTAGACGTAATTATTGCATTCATTTTAGGATACATTTCCTAGGCTAGACGCTTCTCTGTAGAGTCTCTGACATGTTTTCTACACCTCTTCAGACCTCGTGCACACATATTTGAAAAGCATATTAATCTTCCCTTTCTTCTCTAAACAGACTACGAGCCCTTTGAAGCTAAGGACTATATCTTACGATGTCCTTGAATTTCTAGCACACTGTTTGACTCAGAAAAAAACAAAACAAAACAAAACAAAACAAAACATGGTGTTTTAGAAAATATCTATTAAGTGGATATCTCAATGCAGCTCAGAAACAGAAATTTTCCGAGTTCTTTCATTCAAGATCTCACAAGTCTTATGTTTAGCAATGATATTTTTATTTGTTTTAGGAAACAGAAAAGTAAAATGTAAGAACAGTCTCAAAACACCTCAGACAATTAAAAAACAACCCTAAAAAATGTTCTAAATCTGTGTTTTTCTGGGCACAGGAAAAGGCTGTTTCAGAGCCATCTGGTAGACTTCTCAAACTACACATTTTCCCTAACCTACCCTTTCATTAGTAGTTTTGCATTATTCCCCACATACACACACTCCTGTGACACAGTACATATTATATGTATAGCCAACACGGCTACACTCCATAGGCACTATGAAATTGTGGGTGTACAAGATGGACATTAGCCTTAATCACATCATCTATCTTTCACTTTTTCCTGCCCCCATATATATATTTTAAGACATAGCCTCTCATTTCACTTTTTTTGGTAAATCTTATACTTTTATGCATAAAAAATTAACCATGTTTCTTCATTCTGGCTGCTATTTTGAGTGCCATGTGGAAGTTTCCGTATTTCTCTATCTGTATTCTGCAGTAAATTTCAGGAGTGGGCAAATCAAGAGTTGATTTTTGTTTTCATCCAGAATTGGAAACTGCAGAGCAAAGGACCAGGACCAGCAGCGTACTGGCATAGAGCAGCCCACTAGTGTGTGCTATGGTTTGGTTCGTGAGGGTCCCCAAAAAGCCTCGTGTACTTGGAACTGAGTGTTACTGACAGGCAGAGCTTGGCTGGAAGGTGCAGAAGCTTGGGATTTGATCTGGAAAGTAAGCATCAACTTCTTGAGATTGGTGCTTCCTTGGGGCAGAACTTTCAGGTGTGTGTTTTTGACAGGAAGTCAACAACAGGTCAGGAAGTAAGGAAAGGGCTAACCTACCATCCTTGGGGAGGGGGTGGGCAACTACCAACTTGAAATAATTTTTGTTTTATTTATTTATTTATTTATTTATTTATTTATTTATTTGCTTGTTTGTTTGTTTTGAGACAGGGTCTTGTCCTGCAACCTTTGCAGAGCTTGAAGTAATTAAATAAAGAAAGAATAAACATTGTTGATATTTCTTTCTGGGAAAGCTCTAGCGTTGGTGGAGTCTCCAGAAATCGGCTTTCTCCTGCTCTCTCTTGTTTTCTGTCCACAATGGGGTGAGCATCTCTCCAGCCTCTGTCATGTGCTTCCACCATTGCCAGCTGCCTATGAGTAGACTGTGACAACTTCTGAAACTGTGAACTAAATAAATCTTCCCTCCCTTAAATTGTGGATGGCAAGTATTTGCCTCAGCAATGAATTAGTAACTAAGACAGTATGTGCTGTATATTATACTCTAAATGTATATTTGACATCGTGACTGCTCCCTGAGTCAGCATGTCAAAATCTCCCCACCAGGCCTTTCTTATAGCCTCTACACACAGGAACAATTAAAAAGTAGAAGTTCAGTGTCCTTTAAAACACTAAATTCTGGAGTAATTAGCTGATCAGCAATAGATTACACATACATATATGATTTAATACATATATGGTGAGCGAGGAAAAAAAATATAAGTGAGGATCTAGGATAAAGGGGAAAATAAAGGAGGAATGTTTATGACTCTACCTTATTCTATTTTCTTCATTTCCACGCAATTATCATTTTATAATATTTATGTCATTATTTAATATATATCTCTGATAGAATGTAAGTTTCATAAAGCCAGAGATTATTTTTTTCCACCATGTCTCATCTGCACATATATTTTAAGACAGCAGAGTGCATGGCACATAACGGGTGATGAAAATCACTGACTAACTACCAGGGCATGGTTGCTGGTAATTTGCCATATTGTGTCTTATGCGTTCACCTCTCCAAAGATTGCTGGGCTGACACAGCTCACTTCCCCTGGTGGACCAGTTCCCCAGCTGGACATGGGGTGCAGCATGTGTCCACACTCCCTGTAAACCAGAAAGAGGCAACGAAGTGCAGAGCTGTGCAAAAAAAAAAAAAAAAAAAAAACCTCTGGCCTCCCAAGCTGGATCAGGCTTGGAGAGGCATTCGTCCACCAGCTTTGGTCATTTTGGCCAATGAATAGATCCAAACAACACCTGCACTATAACTTCGCAACACATTGCAAAGGGCACGATTATTCACAGTGCTATCTATGTATGGAGGCTTTACAAATAAGCTGCCAGTACATAGACACAAATCTATCTATCTATCTATAGATATAGATATATAGCATTAGCAAATAGACACAAAATCCTGTATATTAATATATAGTTGAACATAAGCTATTAAGTAGTTGCTATTTTTATTGTAATCACAGAAAGGTTACCAGGTGATTTTCTTTTTTCTCTTTCTTTCTTTCTTTCTTTCTTTCTTTCTTTCTTTCTTTCTTTCTTTCTTTTTTTTTTTTTGAGACAGAGTCTCACTCTGTGTATTGCAGTCTGCTCCTAAACGCACTATGGAGCCCAGTCTGGCCTACAGACTCACTGCAATTCTCCTGCCTCAGCCTCCCGAGTGCTGGAATTACAGGCACACCTAGCTTTATGTGGTGCTGGGGAATCGAACTGAGGACCTTGTATTTGCAAGGAAAGAACTTAAAACACTGAGCCATTCATCCAGCCTGAAAAAAATGACTTTAAAGGTAAGTTTTTCTCTTCTTTCAGGGTAAGATTCAGCACTTTACATTTGCACTATATATTTTTGGTGCTTTTATGAAAATCCAGAAGCTATCTCTCTAAGTATTTCTACAGTTTGTTTTTATGCTGTTGGATGGATGCTATTAACTGTTAAGATATCAGAGGCAATACTATAAACATTAAAATAAATAATTAAACTAAGGAGGACAAATTTTTAACTTTAGGTGATTTCTTTTACTTTTCAATAATTATCTGGTTTAGATTCAGCTTCCTCAAGTATAAAGTTTGGAGAAGATTCATCTACTGAATAAACATTGTTCTACTGAAGGTAACAACTTCATGGTTGTTGGACATAAGTAAACTTTTCTGGATAGAAAGCAATTGGTGTAGTACATAACCATCACTTGTTTCTTCCTAAATCTAGCTGCAAGTTCTGCATACAATTCAATACATTCCTGTTTGAATAAAATGACTTAAATATGCCCCACATTAAAAAAAATATGAAACACATGCTTTCTCTGAGTCTTTCTTGTTGCTGGAATACTGACAGATGATTTGGGTGCACATTCCAAGGTAAGTGTGCTGGTTCCCACATCAGAAAAGGATTCAGAGAAAAAGAGGTCATCCATTTTGCTGGTGAGGTGGCAGCAGAAGTGCCTGGCTCTGGATAAAACTGGTGTTACAAGCAGCCTGCTTGCAAGGAGGGGGCTAGTATAGTCTCCCCTCATTCTTTATATCCAATTTTATTGATATGTATATATGTGATGCATAATGTTTAAAGTGAATTTGAGTATTTTGTGTATGCATATATTGTGTCAAATTTCAGCCCCTTCCCTCTCCCTTTTTGGCTCTCCCAATCACTCCCAATCTTCCCCCATTTAGTTCTATGAAATGACTGCATTCTGCCTTTCTCATCTTAGAGAAACCATTCAATATTCAACCTTTTTTGGCTAACTCCACTAAGCATGATGATCTCAAGTTGCATCCATTGAACTACAAAAGCCTTGAAACTGTCTTCATAGAGAAGTAGTAGTCCATTATGCACATATACCGCAATACATGTGTCCATTGGTCTGCTGATGGGTATTTTGGTGTCTTACACATTCTTGAAAGAAGTTTTGGAATCTTAGTACAGCCATTTCACTGTCCTTCCTAAGCATTTATAATCTATGGAATAAATAGACCATACTGAAAATGTCACCCCAAGGATAGAACAAAGCTGATTAAACACCCTGAGTAGTAAACTGTGTGAAGTCAAATCTCAGAAGACAACAAATGTTTTAATGTTCCTTCTACTGTAACTATTTGTAAAATACTAGAAAGACCAACTTGGAAAGAAACTCCTCCCTCCAAAGCTAAAGTTCAGACCATAAGGAACGCATATTGGCAAGCCCCCGGGTGACAGAGAGATTACTGATATTCTCAGAATACAAACACATCGACAGTAGAAGGATCCCTGTGCTTGGACAGGAAGAAAGCTTGGAGCCTCAATGGCCACATCAGGAAAACGGGATTCTGGACACATCTGGGCCAATCTTCTCCCTGTTCTCACACCCTACTCTAGGACAGGAGCTAGATTTCCTTAAGAGCAAAATTTCTCACTACTTTCTACAGAAAGAGCTTAATGCTGTGTTTGCAATGAAGGAGGAAGGTTTGGGGGAGCCACATTATCCTATACAGTGTGTTGACAGGTTAAAATGCAGGTGCTTGGCAGCGACTGAAAAATAGAACAAAATACTCTAGTTAGGATTTATGTATTTACTCCTACAATCTTGGCTCTCATGTCATTCATGTTTTATTTTAGATGCTGTTTGCAAGTATGAAAACACTGTATTTTCACATCTTACAATCTTCAGGAAATATGCTTGTAAAGAAAGTATCATGATTTTCAAGTAAATCCCATGCCAGTATCAGAGAAACTAGTTGAAATAATCAGACAGTATTTAAACACAGTTATAATCCACATAACTGTTATATATTGAAAGAATATTTACATGTTACTTGTGAATAACTATTGGAGATATATCTATTGATACCAAGAATTATTTTTAAGATATGATTTGAATATAGCATAGATAAAACAAGTGATTTGAGAACAGTTAACATACATATTGTAAAATTTTAATTATAAAATTGTATTTCTAAATAACATTTCATCATATTTGGAAAATCATAATATTACTGTTCAATTCATACTAAATCCTTGGCTCACAGAAAACTTCAGCATTTAAAAAAATTATTACAAATAATGTGTAGGTAGAGTTTAAAAGAAAATACTGGACAATTCTGACATCAATGAAAGAAAAATTCTCTCTATTCTGGAAGATTATGTACTTTGACTTGGGTGATAGAGAGGGAAATAATAGAAAATTGGGTAATTTGTATCTAAAAATAATCTTTGTGCCAAATTTTTCACTATTTAAAATTTTGTTAGAAAAATATTACCAAAAAGAATATTACCAAAAGAATCCAGCGTTGTTTGAGAAAACCAGCCTCTCTTTATGTTGCTGAGTAGTTCAAGTTGGTACAAAAAATTATGTAGAGTAATTTTACAAAATGTCAAATGCTTTAAAATTCAGTATTTCTTTTCAAGCCAAAGTTTCAATTCTAGACAACAGTTTGACAATTGTAGAAAGATGAAAAAGACAGTTATTACACTGTATTATTATGATATAATAAAAATCAAAGAGACAAAATGTTAATCAATACAGATGGAAAAAATCCCAAGATGTTGCTATAAAATAATGACATAATTCCTACCCACTAAAGTGATAGTGCGCAGCAATAGTTTTGATATGAATAGTTGTACACAATAATTCATGAGAATAAATAATTCTATTATAACCCCATTGCTGTAAATAAAATATATGTACATGTAAACACAAAAAAGCCCAAGGCATAATTCTGAACATTTCACTCACAGCTGTCATGCCCCTCCGGTGGGACTACAAGGAACATTTGCTATTTTCTAAATATAAGTGTATATTATCTAAATTTTGAATTGAGCACATGTTACTTCTACAATAAATTTTAGAAGTCAAATTTTATTTTAAGGAAAAACATGCTAGTGACTTAACACACTTCTAATCAAATTTTAATTTGTCAGCTAGAAAAACATTAGTTCTGCTTTCTGATTAAATGTTTCCCAAGGTTATTGGACAATGAGTGTGAATTCCAGTTCTTCAAGTTGAACATGGACATGCGGTACATGGCTAACAATATTGTACTATAAACTTAAGATGTGTTCACTGGATGAATTTCTTGGTATTCATTTTGATCATGAAAATATTCTCTAATGTTCTGGAGAGAGAAGAAAATGATACTGTTGCTTTAGCTGGAATCATATTTAACTTAAATCAGTTAAGGAGATAGCACAGTAAACCATAGAATTATCCAAGGAAGAGGGAAAGAGGAAAGAAATATGCAGATTGCAGCAAGTGACAAGGGAAAGTTATACACCAAAGATCAAGCAGGTGATACACTACACTCAGAAGGCTTCTATTCTTTTGACTCCAAGCAACATTTTTACTGGGTAGTCTGAATATTAATCGAAATAATAAACATAGGTAGTGAATCTCCAGGCCAAACTTCAAATCCATTATAAGCACTTGGGTAATAATATCAGAAGAGGAAGTTCATAAAAAAGAGTTTATGATGTTTTAAGCTCATTAAATCTATCACTTCTTAATGAAAATTCATTTCCCAAAGTATCTCTCTTAAATATAAAACTTTTATTAATATTTAAGATTTAGTATTCTATATATACCAAGAAACAGTATTTCATTTTCATACGGTAATACATGATTTAAATTTTAACTTTCATATATGAATTTCGTCTTTTGATTGCAAACTTGATGAATAACTAGTTCACAGAACATAATATATCACATTTTATAAGAGGAATATTATTTGTTGGACTAGGTAATGAAATTCTACCACACAGCTCCAGGGCAACATTAAACTGACAGAGCTGCTCTAATAACAACTTTATTATAATTACATAACCACATTCCTTCTAAGTTTTGTCAATAATAAGGCACCTACATAAGCATCTGTTTTTACAACAAGTATCTAAAAATAAAAATGTTCATTTTGTGCTGCTTTGTAGCTAGATATATTGTTACTCTTGTTCAAAGTAAATCACCATTTTGATTATACAAACATAATGGTTACATTCTGCTAGAAAACAGACTTGCTCATCTAGTGAGCATCACTATAATAAAACACAACTGCTTTGAAAATTATTGTACAGACCAGTTGATTAGTTCTGGCAAATTATATTTAATAAAAAATTACTGGTTGTCTCTAAATGTTTGCTGTCATTTGATGTTTTATTTTCATTCTTTAAGACTTGATTGATGACTGTACTCTATTATGGACTCCAAATCTCCCGTCTTTCTACATTGATTGGTTCAAGCTTTTCTGACCTTCAAACATGCAGATCAAAATGATTTCCCTGAAAAAAAACTGACCTGTTTCCAAGTATATAATAATTGTATAGTATCTAATACATCTACACACATAGGATTATATTTTGCAAACATGCACAATATAAAGTGTCAAAGACACATGAAAAACAGATCTGATTCTGTCACAATTCGGCCACTACATTTACACAAACGTGTGAAATTATTTTCTGAGCAGTAAAGTGACACTAATTCATTTATTTTCATTTTTCTCATTAATAAATACTAACATGATTTTTAACAAGAGCTGTTAAACCTACACTTTCAGTAATGCTGTTGTTTCTTTTATTAAGATACTTAAAAGTATTTCAATTTGATAGTTTCATTTTCTCAGGTCTAAATGGAATCTTTTTTTCCCCTTTTTTGTAATAAGTTTGTATTGAGTGCCTTTTGTGCACAGAAATGAGAAAATATCTTAATCTATTTTAGTAAAAATAAAATAAATATTGAGCTCTGAAATCTAAAAAAAGAGTAAACCAAAATAAAGATCAGTTATCTCTGTAATGATACCAACATAAAAAGCTCCTGTCCATCTTCCTCTTCAAACATCAGAACAATTTCTTTAAAGGAATGTCAACCTGACCCAGGTTCCAGGGCCCAAGCTAAATGTTTCTGCCTTCGTTTCCCTGGTAATAAATCACTCCACAGTGGCGCACATGAGGAGCTACTCTGGTAGTAGCTATATTCTCTCAAAATTTTAAATTAATTTGCAAAATTCCATTCATATTTCGTTCACATTTCAACATATAGAAAATGAACAGTGATAACATTACTCTAATTGGAATTATAGTGCATATTTATTCCTATAATTGAAGTAACTGTGCTTCAGTGACAAGGAATATTATTGGAAGCATAGATTAAAATTGTCTATGTTAAAAACTAAAAAGTATAGCACCACCTAAGGACGTGCTAGAAAGAGATTAGTCCCCAACGTTGGTTGTATAAGATTGAGTCCACTCCCAGCACACAATGAGTTTTGACTAGTGATGTATCCTCACTGAACTTTCGTTTTTCTGCTTACAAAAGTCAGATATAGCTGTAATGTGCTAGTCCAGAATGCAAAAATGGCCATCAGACCAAGTGAGTTACTATAGGAAAACCAGGCCCGAGGCTATTGTAAAATACTCGCTTAAGACAGTATCAACTCATCTCTGACTTGACAAAAATAAATGCTAGACATGATGTATATACTATACATTAGTAGTGAATATATATACATGTATTGCATTCTAAAATAGCAAACTGGAACATAAATTGACAAAGTGGGCCCATGTTCAGTAAGGAATCCATATGAAATACTATTTATCATTAGTTTTGTTTTGGTGCCTTATTCACTTAAAAACTGACTAAGAACACTTTTCAGAACATAGATTTTGCAGATATGTATATCTCATTTTCTGGACTATAAAGTTAAATAAAAATTATATTGATACCTAATAGTTTTCTTGGAATATTTTATCTTTTGCAGCAAAATACCTAGTAGGACATTCGTTGGGGTTACTAATGGTGCCAATTGAGGTCATATTTTAGATACACTTGTCAGAAGAGGGTCATTTGAGTGGAAAATCCTCGTCAACAACACAAGTTGAGTGAGCCATTCCTGTCACTTATCCCCTGAAATGCCCTGTGAATTTAAACTACAGGATGCAAGAGAAGGACCTGAATAAAATAACCTTAGGGATGAAGTTCAAACTAGGTAGAACCAAAATAATAATAAAAAAATAATAGAAATTGACATTTGTTGTTTACTTTTTTAAAAATTGATAATCCCAATAATCCCCAAACCCTAGGAAGCTAATGTTGAGGATAACTAGCTTGAGACTGGTTGACTTGGAGATGTTCTGTTTTGAAATAAAACCTAATAATTAGGTTGAAGATGTAGCTCAGTGTGAAGGTCCTGTGCTCAATCTGCAGTGTCATGTAAATCAACCAACCAATCAATTAATCAATAAATGGGATGGAGATGGAGATGTAGCTCTAAGTGAAAGTCCTAGTCTTGGTCCCAGTATAATAAAATAAATAAATGTGAACATATTAATTATATGTGTATAAATAAATAACTTTGAGAGTATTTCAACCAGAATTAGAAAAAAATTACTGCTCCAAAGTTATCTCATTTACATAACAAATTATAACCTAGCTCTTATCTGAGTATTTAAGAACATATAGTAAAATAATATATGAATATAATCATGTTTAATAGGAGCATTTTTTGTTACAATTAAATGATTTATTTGTGAAACTCTATCGTGAACGATAATAAGTATGATCATAGGTTGTGTTTTTTAATATTTTGATAATTCAGAGGCCACAAGCCTTTAGTTTTGAGTTTCCAATATTGTTCAGACCAAGGCTCGAGCTAGTTGTGGTTGTTGAGCTGCCTCCAAAGCCTTCCCTATAGAACTGGTATTCTTGAAGTTTATGTTAGCAAGCTAGGATCTGTTGGCAATGCTGTTACAAAATCTCCATGAAATTAATTACGATGTAACTCAAACTGCTCTAAGGATAATATTCTCAGTACATTAGATTCTGTCCTTTCATGAGGCCCTTCAGAACACAATCATTGTGTCAATGTCAATACAGCTTTGCAAATGAAAAAAAAAAAACAGTAAATTACTCCAAGAATGACAAAGAATAACTCAACGTGGCGTTGGGAACATAAAACACACTAAGAGAAGAGGCTGACTAATTTTAAGGCTCAGTAATTATCTTTGGGTGAATATTATAGAGAAATAGTGCCAAAGCTATCCATAAAAAAAGGAAAATTAGCAACAATATAAAAAAGTCTTCCTTTCATAATACGAAAAGGACTTTCACAAATTAGGGTCCCAAGTCAGACAGCCAAAACGAAAGTTGTATAAGAAACTTCAGTAGCACTTCATATAAAATATGAAATTCCAAAATGACCATTAACATAAAGAAAGTATGGCATGTCTGTATTTGTGTGTGTGTATGTTTACATATAACATTTACATATACATATATACTGGTTATACATATTCTGCAGTAATAAAAAGCAGTGAAGTAGAGCCAAATGCTAAAACACAGATTTTGAAAGCACAATGCTATGGGAAAGAAGTCAGTCACAAAGGATTACATAACTTACTGTATCATTCTTATGAAATATCACAACTAAGTATATACATTGAGTTAGAAAGTTTATTGTGATTTCTTGGAGCAAGGGTATGAATGGGGAAAACGCAGATTGCTTCTAATAGTTTCCTTCTTAGGAGAATAATATTATTTTGGATTTAAATAGTAGTGACAATGATTGCATGATTGTGAATATTCCAAATCTTATTCAATTTTGTGGCTTGAATAAATGAATGTCAGGTGATATAAAATATATCTCAATAAAACTACTAAAATAAAATAAAAGTTATAGTATAATTACAATTACATAGAATGAAAAAATAATAATGTATTCTGGCTCATCAACTATTTTAAAGTATAAGTAGTAAGTAGATGTCATTGTGAACTTGCAGATGGTGGTCACATGGACACTTTACAACACTTGTCGATATGAGCAGCCGTTTGTCTTTTGACCCGGCCTTCCCAGTTGCAGGTGTGTAATAACCACTAGTAAGAGATGGTGAAATGTGGAGCAGCTGGACTTCTCATGCATCGCTAGTTGCAGTAAACCTTGGCCTCGCTATTTTTAGACACCATTTGACTACACGTAATAGCTGAATATGCCTAAAAACCTTGACTACCATTTCAATTCTTAGGTACACACTATTGATTCTCAGTAAGATGCATAGAATAGATGATCAAATTTGTAGGTTTTTTTTTTAATCACCACAACTAGAAATCACACAAATAATAATTTTCAATAGAATGGATATATATATATATATATATATATATATATATATATATATATATATATGATTTCATAGTGAGACATTAGTCAGAGATGAAATAGATGCATTACAATGACATATAAAATAGAGATCAATCTCTTGCTCATAATATTGAAGAACTACAATGGGTAAAATATACCTAATTTGCTTCCTTTTCATAGATAGTTCCAAGACAGTCAAAAGTATTTTGTAGTGAAAGCAGACAGAACAACCTTTAGGAAGAGTGAGAGGCGGTGACAACAAAGGCCTGAGAGGGCTCCTTTAAGGGAGACTATGCATTACAACCTGACCTGCAGTCTGGTAACAGTAGTCTGGACAGTGGAAAATGTGTTGAATTTTAAACCGAAGGAACTCATTTGAAAATGAAAGCATAGTGAAATATATACTTTGAATATATTAGCCACATTAAAATTGCAATGCCTGTAACTATCATCAGACAACGCAGACTTTAAATGCGTACTCTTTTACTAACAAAAAACATTTTATTACACTAAAAGTGTAACCGTGCCAGAAAAAAAAAAACATGGTTTTAAACATGCAATGTCCAAAAGAGAGTCTTAACATTAAATATATGAAACAAAAAAAATATAGAAATGAGAAATAGATAATTCAACAGTGGTAAGTTTCTTTAATAGTCTCTTCCAATATGAATAGAATAAAAAAGTTCAACAAGAAGAGAAAAGCTTCAAAATGACTTTGAAATATTCAGAACTTGCACACTCTATGGAATATCCTTCATTCCCCTACTAGAATACACATTCTTCTTATGTTCACATGGAAAAGTCTACTGTATATACTATTTATTAATTATATGATAAAATATCCCTCAACAAATTTTAAAAAAATAAAATTAATATTTAAATTTTAAATTAAGTCTCTTTACTACATTTGGATGGAATTATAAATCAATGATGAAATAAAAAATACATAATAAGAAGGAAAAGCATCATGGACGATAACATATCAAATGCGTATTAAAGGATAAACAATCCTCTTTTAAAGAAATAGAAATTGGATAAAAATGAAAATAATATTACCAAATGATGAAATCTCAATGATAAGGTGCATTTGTAATTTTTATATTATTAACAAGGTGAGATACAGGATATTACATTTATTTTTAATTGTAAAGATTAAGAAACTCTTGATTGCATTATGATGGAATGGCTGTATTATGGGGCACTATGCTCATCAGTGGATTCATTAACTAATGTTCATAGTTGGCTGTGCTGTCAGGAGGTAAGGTTCAGTTGGGTGTGGACCAATGGAAGTGAACCTTTGGAGGGTATGTCTCTCACTGTAGGTATTCTCCTAAAGTCAATTTCCCAAACAACATGGAGTGAGCATCTCTGCACAATGACACGTTTTTCTCATGATGTTGGCTTGGAACCAGCTAACCATGGACTGAACACTCTGAAACCATTATCCTATAAATAAAACCTTTTTTTCCTTTAAGTCATGGCTGTCAAGTATTTAGTAGCAGCAATGAGAAAGTTCATTAGTACAGAAGATTGGTAATAAATAAATGTAGTCATTGCTCTAACTGCACCTGACCACATATTTCAAGAGCTTTCTTGTAACTGGTTTGTGGGAATAATTTGAAAGGTTCAGAGAAGTGATCTAGCAAAATCCTAAAATGTTCCAAAGAGAGCCTGACTGGCAACTCTTGTGGAATTTAGAAGACCAGAATGCAGATAGGAATAAGAAAACAAAGTTTAAATTTTAAAGCTCTATCCCTGTTTCCTTGATTTCTATTTCTTACTAGGGAAATAGAAGTGTTTAAGGTAGAAATAGATAAGCACCCAAGAGTGTGCCTTTCATAGCTCAGAAGCAAGAGCATTCTTAGGGGATGACACTATACACAGGAAAGCAATCTGGTGAAACACAACAACTAGAATACACATAGTCTCTGCCTTAGTTACTTATTCAGTAACATGAACAGAATACCAAACGTCCATAATTTAAGGGTGGAACGATTAATTTAGTTCACAGTTTAAGAAGACCTTACACAATCTGTTCATGAGCAGCTGGGAAGTGCAGAAGCATCTGGAAGAGGCTGGAAAGTTGCTCCCTCCACTGCAGACAGAAAGCAAAGTAAGGTAGGAGCCAAGTGAAATGAGGAACAAGTTGATACCTGGAGACTTAGACAAAGGCCAGAGGTTTCTCAGGAAGAAGATGTATCAGTGTTTCTTCTTTCTTCCTGCCAGTTGAATCCCCAGAACCATGGCGGGTGCCCATCCCTCACTTTGTGGCCCACAAGTCAACAATGCACAGCTGAAAGGTCTTCCCTGGGCACACACAACCCTCCTCCAAGTTTCTCAAGTTAACACAATCCCTCCAGGTCAAGGCCAAACTTTCGCTTCCTTCAGCCAGGTCCTAATTCCCAACAGCACGTGGTTCCTCAGTTATCCCACCACATCCAAATTATGAGGCTTATCAGAGAAATGCCAATAAAACAACTTTGAGGTTTCACCTGACCCCGGTGAGCATGGCCAACATCAAGTACTCAAGAGACAACTGTTGGTGAGGCTGTGGAAAAAAAAGGAACTCTACTCCACCGTTGGTGGGAGTGCCATCTGGTACAACCATTATGGAAAGAAGTTTGGAGGTTCCTTAGAAAGTTCACAAGATCCAGCTACTACTCTACTGGGCATTTTCCCAAAAGAAATAAAGTCAACGTACCAAAAAGACACATGCATATCCATGTTTATAGCAGCACAGTTCATAATAACTAAATCCTAGAAACAACCTCCCTACCGATTTACATAGGAATAGTTAAAGAAGACGTAGTACCTATAAACAATGGAATAGTATACAGTCATAAAGAAAGATATGAAACCTGTGAATGAAAATGGGGCCACTTTGAGTAAGTAATGCTCAGTGAAATGGACCAAGCACAAAAGATGGACTATTGACTGGTATCCCTTTTATGAAATCCACAAAAATAATGACATAGAAATGCTCTGATATGAATGGCAGCAGTGAAAGAGAGGGAATGGCCACCTTAAAAAGGAGTGAACCTCTGAGAAAGGGGCAGGCATAGATGCTCACTGGTTTCCCAAAACTCATGTCTCTAATGTGTTATAGAATTTAGAAATCATGTATTTACAAATATATATATATATATATATATATATATATATATATATATATATATGAGACTTTTGGGGGACATTCCACATCTGAACCATAGCACTCTTTGACCCATTTGCTTCCCTTTTAAAGATTCTATCTTTGTCTAAGTATCTGAAATACATTCAAAATTATAACAATATGCATCATAGTGTTACTTATGAAAAATTTGCTTGTGCTACATATTTAAATATGAGAGATACATAATTAAATAGCAATCAATCAAAAACCGTATTGAACCAATAAAATTAAATTTCTAAAAATTAACACTATCAAATTCTCATGCCTCAGGGAAAAGTACACGAAATTAGAAATACAAATAGGTAAGGGAATGCATCATGCCACTGAGTGAAAATGAGACAAGAAAATGATACGTACTGAAAGTTACGATTTCCTCATATGTCTCAGACATCAAAATGTCTAAGCTAAAAATTTAAGAAGGAAAATAGGAGAAACCGCTGAGAAATTATACTGAAAATTGTATAATCATTAGCTTTTCTTAATGATGCATTGCTCCCTGCTAACTTTAGGCTGATATCTCAACTGTTGAACATTAAACATTAAACCTTGGTGATGCAACAACTCAACTCTTTGGCACAGGATCCAGAGTCCTTGGAAACATAACTGCTCCTTACAGCTCCAGTCTCCATTACAGTCTGTTCTCATGAATTTAACTTACACCTTGGCTACCCTGATCATTTTGCTCTATGCTGATTTGTCTTCCTTGCTGTACACTTCCCCCTTTTTGCCTCAGAGCTTTTATTTTGGCAATCACGGATAAATTCTACCTACCCAGCCACTCATCTACTATTGTTCTACCTTATACAAAATACTTCAAGTCACTTTTGCTCGAGACTTGGTCCAATCTAGATATCAACTCTTAACAAATTTCTCCTATTCTACCTAAAGCCTTATAAAGAAATGGAACAGTTATTCTAATATTCTTCCTTTTACTTTCAGCTAATATCACTTTCTAATGAGTTTTTCAATAACAATGCCATAGTTACTAATAAGTTATTATCATTACCGATAATCATGTAACATAATAAATGCACTTAATAGATTAACTATTTTGATAGGCAAAGGCTCTTCTTTTCAGCGGCACTGTAATGTAAACGTTATTTTCTCTATTTTCAAACAAAAGCACTAAGGCCCAAGAAGTTCAATTTACTTAAGGACATACAATCAAAAATGATCTGCTTTAGAATTCAAATGTAAGTGCCTGGCACCAACAATTCTGCCTGTGCATCAAACGCCTTATACCTTTAAGGTATGAGCATTAAGAACAGTGCT
This sequence comes from Ctenodactylus gundi, assembly GCA_004027205.1. Lineage (NCBI taxonomy): Eukaryota > Metazoa > Chordata > Mammalia > Rodentia > Ctenodactylidae > Ctenodactylus > Ctenodactylus gundi. The sequence goes on along the minus strand of PVKB01002732.1, from coordinate 163,721 downwards.
TTAATTATTTTTTATTAAGTTATCATCATGGAAAACGAATATGGAGAAAATAGAGTTTGGAGAATATGGAGAAAAGATAGATACATATAAAGAAAGCAGATTAAAGCATCTTTGGGAAATACAGCCAAACAAATGGAAAAACACGTAAAACTTAGAATAAACACAATACTGAGGAAGAATGTACAAGGCTCAATATAACAGTGAGAATAAGCTACCAAGAGAATTTCTGAATTGCTTGTCCTTGGGGACCAGTTAAGTGGGGCAGAAGGCCATCTGTTTGGACAGGTGGGTGCTAACTTGCATAGCATGAAACCGCTGAACCATATGATCTCCTGATTGGCCCCTGGTAATATGATTCCATTCCAATGAGGTTCATCACTTGCATATGTATTGCTTCTTCAAGAGCAACGTGATACAGAGAATTCTTAGCAAATTATCTACAATGTTAAATCCATGAGGAATGCTTGGGATAAAACATTAATAAAAGTGAGAACATGTTTAGCCCTTGAAATATGTTTAAGATCTTAGCTAGATATCCAGTGTCAGATTTTGGCCCAAATAAATTACATTACACAAGTGCAGAAGAGCCAAATATTTTTGTCAGTCAATATTTATATTATTATAATTCATGTTAGTATATAAAGAAAATGGAAATTTGAATAAAATGTATGCATGTTGATCATTACTAATAAAAAATTAATCCCAAATCTGAAAACTCCAAAATCTGAACCTTTGGAATGCAGACATAGTACACAGAGTACAGAAGATCACACCGACAACCTATAATAAACTGCAGTCAAAACTTAAACACACCCAGATCACAATTATTCCATAGAACTTTATGTGGAAAATAATGGGAACTGGAAGGGACAGGGGGAGGGGCCAAAAGAGAGAAGGGAAGGACTTGTAACTGTGTCACGATATGTATGTGCACAAAATATTTAATGTCAATGTAAACTTTATGTTTTGCACCTATACTTATAAATAAAATAAGAGAAAAAAAAACTTAAACACACTGGGTCCGAGGGTCACAGGTCAGTGATTAAGGTACATGCCTAAAAATACAAGGCCCTAGGTCAGACTGCCAAACAGCACATAAAGTGAGTGTGGTGACCCATGCCAATATCTCCATCACTCAGGAGGCTGAGACAGGAGAATCACCATGAATTCAAGGCCATCCTGGCCTATATAGAAAGTTCAGGATGAGCCTGGACTACACAGCAAGATGCTGCCTCAAAAACAAACAAACAAATAAACAAGTTCAGACACACTGAAAATAATGTGTAATGTTATCTTTAGGCTATGTACATAAGAGTTCTATAAAACATAAGTGATTCTCATATGTAGACTGGGGTTTCATTCCCCCAATATACAACACTATGGATATGCAAATATTCCAAAATCCCCCAAATCCGAAATTTGAAGCACTTCTGGTTCTAAGCATTTCAAATAAGGAATAATCATCCTATACTCATTTTTCATAGTGATTGTTCAACTCTTTTAATTCTACATAAGATTCATAGACGTTAGTAAGTAAAGTAGTAAATTTACTACATTAGAAAAAAAATTCTTATTAGAATACTGAAAATCTGCTAAAGGTTGAAATTTCCAATTAATTCAATCTTAATTTCTTGTTAATCAATAATTCTGTATTATATGCTATTATAGAAAATCCAAAATAAGGAAATACCTTATGCCTTGGTAACAAGTCATATGGTATTAGTATCGGCTTATTGTGCACAATACTTTGTTACAATTTTCCTGATTAATTTAGGAAATAATTATATGAACACAATGGCTACCAAAAATGTGAATAATAATAACTAACCACCATTATTAGTTAGTACAGTCCGTGGCCTCAAAATAAACTACAAATCTAGAGTGATCGAAACATTGTCTCATGCAAACACTTGAAGAAAAGTTACTGAAGACAGAATTTAGAAGTCATCCCACACATTTGAGCCAGCTATTTTGAAAAAAAAAAAATAGCTAAAAATATGCATCAGAGAAAAGAACAACTTTTTAATAAATAGCGGTAGGAAAATTATATAGCCTCAAACAGAATAAAGTTAAACACCTATATCTCATCAATTGCAAAAAAACCCTCAAAGTCTATTAAAAACGTAAATTTGAAGCCTAAACCTATGAAATAATTGGAGTAAAATGAAAACATATTGGATTATTGGAATTAAAACTTCTGCACAGCAAGGGAAACAATCTTCAAGTTAAAGAGAAAACGTAGAGTTTGGGGAATTCTTTTAAATCACGTATTTGACTGTATATTCCTAATAATGTTTAGAATACACATAAACTTTAAAAAACTCATCCAAACAAAAACAAATATTCCAATGAAAGTGAACGATTGGCATAGATTTTTTAAAAGATGACATTAAAAATGCTCAACGGATGTATGAAAAATTCAATATCACTAATCATCAGAAAATCAAAAAACAGAAAAACGAAATTATAATGAGCTATTACCTCACTCCAGTAAGAATGACAATATTCAATAGGACAAAGGTAACATATGCCAGTGAGGCACTGGAGAAAAAGGAAGCCACGCCCACTGCTTGTGAGAGTATAAGCTGGATTGTGGAAACAGGAGGGGTTTCATTATAAATTAAAAATACAAACTATGCAACAATCCCACTTCCAGTTACCCTGCCAAAGGAAACAGAATTAGTATGTCGAAGGGACATCTGTATTCTCTTATTTATGACAACTCTTGTCAAAATATCTAAGAATTTGGAGCAATCTGTTTATTTTTTGAAGAATCTTTTACTTTGACATTATTATCTTTATTTTAAATTGAGGAATTGATTTTAGAAAATAAACTTACTGGCCAATATTTATTCAAGTAGAACGTGGAAAAAGCAGTATTTGAACAGGATTCAGGTGTCTGCAAGTACTATGATCTTGGGACAAAAGATGAATTGGATTTTGAATTATTGTAACTTCAACATATATATATATATATATATATATATATATATATATATATATATACATATATATAACAATTTCTTAAAAACTTCTACATAAACAATATGTCTACATTACATGTTTTGAATAGTATTCATTTACAAGTGTGTGTGTGTGTTTCTGTAAAAGACAGGGGAACTCATTCCATTGTGCTTGAATTCTTTACCTGGATGACAGGGTACTTCAAAAAGCCAGCTGCACAGGATTCTGAGGAAATGCATAGGCTAAGTCTCCCCCCAAAAACCTCAGCATAGTACATAAAGTCAAGTAAACATCTTTAAATCAATGAGCAGTGAAGTAAAATTACCAACTTGAAATGGCACAGAGAGCCTGCCAGATCGTACCTAGGTCAATGATATACATTAATATCGTAGCAATTATTTCCATGACCTTCTAGAAAAGTGTGTTCACCATTGAGTGGATTTCTTTAATTCTCAGTAATCCCATGCCATTACATTATTAATATATCATGAGTAATGCTAAAAGTCACTGTCCTAAGTACTGTATTTTAAGTACAGGGAGTTATAGTTATCAAAAACATGATTTGAATTTCATTTATGTGAAATTAGAAAAAAACAGTATTATGTCTTTTCCATCATATTTGTCAGAATACTTAAAATATTTCTGCAATGCAACCATTTTTGAAAGAATAACTGTTTCCCCTATTTCCTCGAGGCCAGTTTTTAACCCTGAAAGACACGTGAGGCCCCAAACCCTCTTTAATATGCACTTATTTCCTGGTTTTTGTGAAAAGTAACTATCAGGTCCACCAAAGAACAAAATAAAAACACATGTCAGGGATGGAAACAGATATCTTAGTCTATTCCAAAACAAAACAGCTTCTCATGATTTAAATTTTCATTAAATATAAATATTTGGTATTTCTTAATCCTTTAATGGCTATATAGGCAAGTTTATTTTTTAACTCTGTTTCAACAGCCTGGAAGCAGAAAGAGGGATTCAGCTCAGATATTTCACTAAGTAGTCTCATAGGTAAATTGTTTAAATGGCAGAAAAAAATTCACTATTTCCAAGTGAAAAATAACAGTTCATTAAAAAAGCAGACTGCCAACAAATATTTGAAGGTAATTAGTATAAGCATCATGAATTTGTAAACTAGAAGATATATACCTCAACAAAATACTTGGTTCCTTTTTTTTGTAAACCAAGATAAATATGAAATTTATAATATAGAAATATTTTGCGAATTAAAAGTCCCATACTAAATCCACAAACAATCCATCTGATAAGATATATCTTCCATTATTACTAAAAAGTTATTTCTAAGAATTCTCTGTCAAAGTGATATCCTAATGAAAAATACATGTGCATTTTTATTATTTAAATTTCTTTTGGCTGATTTATATGTTAGTTCTGAATGTTCTAAATGTTCTGAATTTTGACATTCTTAACATTCTTGGCCAATCAGCACAGTCATCTAATAGATTGTTTACACAAACACACACACACACACACACACACACACACACAGAAACACACACACACATACACACAAATATACATATACATAAATGTTTTGGGCACCTTCTTAAGAGCTAGATTTCTTATCATTTTATTTTACAGGAAGGATAGAAGAATGGAAGAAAGGATGGATGAAAGTGAGGAGAGAAAGTTCTAATGAGAAGTTACTTATTGTATTCTCTTAATTTTCTTAATTTCTAAATGGATATTTATTTTTATGTCAGCTCACCTGTCATCTATTTTAAGTTTCCTGCAGGAAAAATATGTTAGAGATGAGATTCACTGGCTAAAACTTACATAACATCGTCAATTCAGTGAATTTTATCCAATTTAGTGAAATCATTCTCAAACACACAGTTATTTACTGTGTAATACTCAATGAAAGGCTTTTCTGGGCATTATTGAAAATATAAAGGCAGAAATAAATACAATAAAACTTTTATTCGTTTTTTCTATCTTATTTTTGTAATTTCTGTTTTATTCTTTAAGGCTCCACACATATTATACTGAATCAAAACACTTTAAATAAAATAATTCAATTTTAAAAGTTTCAAAAGCAGCTAATTGCCACTTAGAGTCATTATGAGTTATTGTAAGTTAAAAACTAATTTCATTTTTGCAAAATACTTCTCAAATGCTTCACAGCTCAAAACTCAGAGACTATATTTGCCATTTAAGTAATGCACTCTGTGCATGGAAATATTACCAATCCTCTGTAATTGTTAGATATAGACATTTGTAATTCTAGTAAGTACACTGTGTCTTTTCTAGTGTACACTATCTTTTACCATTTTCTTTTTTTAATTACTGAAGGTGTATTATCAGCACATTTAACTGTTAACTTAAGACAAGTGTCATATTCTCATAAATATAGATGAATTATATTTTGCTTCCATTTTGGAAAATTTGCTTACTGAATTTTGAGATCTATTTTGCTATGTGACTATATTTTATAATTGTTATAGTCACATAATAGCCTGGCCTTTTGTTCCCTTTGGAATGTCCTTTAAAAAATGTTCTCACTTCACAGGTGGGGAAACGAGATCAGAGAAGTTAAGTAATTTGCTAAAGCTGCAATTCCAATACTGGGCTTTAGGTTTCAAAGCTTATATTCTCTCCAGTCCTTGTCATCTTCCAAGAGAAAGCTCTGTATTGCCTTTCCCATTTTGGAATGCCAACTGCTAAACGTGTATGTAAAATTCAATGGCCACAAAGAGTTCCATGTGAATAGTGACTAAAGAGGTCATGACATTTGTTTTTTAAAGGCTTGGGGGAGTTATTTTTATTACTTGTTGCAGAAATAATGTGCATACTACAAAATTATGCATTATTCACGTAAATAAAAAGACATAGCCTTAATGAGTCACGATCGACAAAAACTGTTGTAACAAGTAAAAATAAGACATGAATTCAAAATAGGACATTACAAGGAAAGAAAAACTGAATTATAAGACATAGACCTTTTTTCCCCCACAATGTTAACATCATCTTCTACTTTAACAAGGACATCTGGTGTGATTACAAACATAGCTTTTTCTATATATAATTGTTATACTTCTCCTCATAATTCTAGGCACTCTCTGACCAGCTTTATGAGGCACTTAAGAACTGTTCAGTTAGCAAGTTAGGTCATTGGATTGTTTGGGATTGAGTAAAATGCCTTTGAGAGATCAGTTTGTAAATGGCAACAGCCACATTACATTCACTCGAGTAGTTCTACTGCGGATAATCCAGCCAATGTGATTTCTGTAGACAAATGTCTTACTAATATGCATGAAAGTTTCATCACATACTTGGGTAGCTTTTCTATAATTTACTTTTATGGCTTTCAGTTTCAATTGGATTTTATAGGTCTAATGGCTTGGAAAACAATTATGGGCAACAATACTTCAGAATTGACCTTTTAAGAGAGTTACTTTTTCATTGGTTTTTCTAGCAAGTCTTCTAATTGAATTTGTCAGTAACAAAAATACGAGCTCTAACAGCTGTTGGCTTATATTTTAAAATTGTTGCTATTACACTAGAGAAATATTTAAATGTGTCAGTAGGACAAAGACGAACACAGTGACACAAATTCAGTGTTTCTGTATGGAAAGCTTCACACTTAAATTAATCATGCTTCTTTTGAAATAATTCTTTTTTGGAGAATATAAATAAAAAAACCCAGCAAACTGACAATTGAGTTCTGGGACTGCTAAGAATATAATATTGTGTGTGTGTGTGTGTGTGTGTGTGTGTGTGTGTGTGTGTGTGTGTGTAGTTAAATTTTTATACAGATATTGTAGAAGTTAATCTTAGCTTCGATTCTAATATGGGGTTCACTTTGAGATTTTAATTCTGTATGTAAAATAATTAATTCTAGGGAACATATTGAAAGAAGAAAGAAGACGTAAGCAAGAAGAAAAATCAGGAAGCGAGATGAGAGGCTCACAGCTGTGGCCATTATCAGGGAATCTTATACACTATATTCTCAGTGGAGTTCAGAAACTGGCAATGTTTTATAATATAACATACTATAATGTTCTTCTGAAAAATTTCATTTTGCTATTACATCAGGCAAAAATTAGAGGTCTTGGTATATTACTCCTAAGAATTCATGCTGAATGGGAGTCATACACTCTTCTCTACCAGTTGTCACTTCTCTATGTGACGATCTACTTGAATTTCCCAATTCTCCTGAGGGAGCCTCAGGCTACTACATCCTCATTTCTCTATGTATATTTTCATTGGAATCTCAGTACATACTGAATAGTATCCATCTCAGTTCAGACTTATACACTTGATAAAAGCTTAATAAGATTTTCCAAAATATTGATGGTAGCTTGCAGGAGTATCCGATATTATTATTTTTGCAATAGTTTACCAAGCATTAGAAAATGTTTTTAAGCTATTAATGACAGTAACATTTCTTTCAGAACACATTTACTGTAGTAATCCTTTAAGATGGGTTGTATTTACTTGGATAAAACAGCAACGTGTGTTGAGAGGGAGAGGAAGAATCTTTCATGTAATAGAGTTACAAGCAACAGGTACAGAGAAAACGATGCATTGTAAATTATCACTTGAAGCTGAAAACTAGAAAGAGGGCAAAAACAGAATAGTGTCGCAAAGCATCTTTTCAAAAGGTCGTTACTAATTTTGAAAGCAAAGATATAATTTTGAAGTACAGAAAGCTTTTTCTAGATTATCTGTTTGCTGGGAGATGATGCTATTAGAAATATTATTGAGAATGGATTCTTTTGTGCATATATAAGAATTTATGTAGACTATATTTTTGAGAAATTTTATGTTATAGATTACACATCTTCATACTCATGAAAAAATATACACTGCATCACAAACTGTTCATTCCAAACTACATTCCCATCAGTAATATGTACTAAGGTTCCCAGTAACACACCTCTTCATTAAAAATTAGTAATGATGCTACTTATTTCTACTTTTGTCAAAATGGTAGGCACAAAATTTTTCCAATATATTTCATCTTGTCTTCATCTTACTGCTAGCATAGTTTTACATAACGATTGGGAAATAGGTTCATTACTTTCTTCAGCTTGGCTGACTTGGCTTCCTTTATCATGTTTTGGTAACCTTTGTGTAGATTGTTTTATTTGTGAAGGCCACTTACTGTTCAGAATCTTCCATCTGAGTGCTGCTGGAGCAGGAGACAGCACTTAGTTGCAGATATAGCATTAAAGTATATCCTAATGATAGGCTGATTTACAGATATCTTTATTTTGGGAGATTAATTATTCCAATATAAAGCATTAAGCTGTAATAAGAAAATGAATCATCGGCTTTAAAATACCTAAATAGACTAAAGAACACAAGAGATTCCAGAAGTATCAGCAAATTGGTGGACAAAAATGAAGAATTTGGCAAGAATGGAAGAGGAGAAAGAGGAGAAGAAGGTGAAAAGGGATGGTAGGAGGGGTGCAGTGGGAGGAGATAAAAATACAGTAAAATATTTGTTTGAGTTAAAGATTAGGGTGTATCTATCTCTTTGATATAATTCAACAGATATGAAGCTGTGCAGCAGGAGGGGCAGGTTGACGTCTTAGATGAACCTGCCACTTCTGGAATTCCCTGACCTCTTAGATTTATGATTTCTGATATATTTCACGCTTATTATGTAACTAAAATATCAGGTGCAAGTCTTCAACATTTAAGCCGCAGAAAGTTATCATTTTCAAATATACCACGACTATGTTAAAACATTTAAAACTAATAATCTAATATGTACTCGGTTGATGTACATAAACTTTCACATGCGCTTTCCTATAAAAATATTTAGTTCTTGAGATCTCAAGGGAAATATTATTTGAAAGAATTTAACTTGTAAAGATGGTGCTACTTCAAATCACAGATTTCTCTATGTAGACTTATTAAGGGAGAAAACTTACCTTAAAGCTTAAATGTTGGTAAATTAAAAAGAAGTGTCTAAATTTCTGCTAAAACCTGGTTTATACTTCAATTTTCTAGTTATTAAGATGGGAAAAAATAAGTGTGCTTTCAGATCACAACTCTTACGGAACTTAAAACAAAAAAACAAAGTGAAACGGGGGGTAGGGTGGAGAGGTTGGGAAGCGTGGGTCAGCGGAGGAACAAAAGGAGAGTGGGAAAGTCCTTGTCACCTTGACAAGATACGTAGGTGCACAAAATGCCCAACTTCAATGTAAACCTTAAATTTTGCACTTATACATATCAATGAAATGGTGGAAAATAAGTGTAGTTTCCAAATGTCATCTTAATTTAGTTCTTATGAAAATTTAAGCACAGATAATGTCTGTAATGCCTGACATAATTATATTAAAAAAAAAAACATAACTTCAGCATCCAATGGTGACTACAGACTGAAGTTTCTAACTTGGTTTTATTGTCTGATGAAATCAGACATGTGTATAAAACATGGACATTTCTTACTCTGACATAATTTATAAACAAACATTAAAATAGAATGTTACTACTTTATTTGGATGTTTCTCTCCTTACAAATAAGTGACAATTTTAGCTCAACAGAATCCCAAATCTACTTTCTCAGGTTTAGATACATTTCAATCTTTTTTTTTTCATTCATCATACCACTAGAATATCCTAATGATTTGCTTGTCACTTAATTATTAATATGACTCAAAAAGCCTAAATTTTTCTTCAACTCTTCCCACTTACCAATCTCTTGCTTTACCTGAAAGCTATTCACTGTCAATGCGGCAATTACTATCTCTTCTGTGAATATTCATTAGACTTATGCCAAATAATATTGTTCATCTAAACTGTGTCAAGCACAGGGGTTTTTTGCACCTCTTTTTTATGCATAAAGTACAGATTCAGCAACACATTGGAAACGTAGGGCTTGGGGAGATAAAAACCACCAACACCACTTCTGGCCCCTTGTGCCCTACCTTTTACCCTTGCCCTATGCATTTTCCTCTCCCACTCTCAAAAATTCATCCCTTTCCTAACAGTTAATGCCCCCTCTTCCTGACCTCTCTCTCTGCTATCTTTTTGTTATATTATTTTTGTGAATTTCATAAGGACACCTGTAGATAGCCAGTCTTCAGTGTTAGCACTTCTTTGTATCACATATTCTGGCTGCTCACAAACAGACCCCTGTATCCCTCATAACACATGCGTACAACCTGTAATAAACCTAGCTTCCCATTTCACATAAAAAGTAAGACTATCTCACAAGGCTAGTTTCCAGTTGTGGTCAGTGGCATTTGAAACAATCTGCCAGAAGTTTCTGAATACATTTAATAATGCATAAAAAAGCAGACGTTCACATTGCACTTGTGAATTTCACCTGAGAGTCATCCTGTAACCCTCATATACTAACCTGAGAATGAAAATCTGAGAAAGACTGATTTACAAGAGCAATTATTCTGGATCCTTCATGACATAGAGATCGCAAGACTTACTCCATCAGGATATTGGAATTTTTTAATAGTTTATTTATGGTTAGCTATTATTACTTTTAGTTTTGGTTTCATATCTCTCACTTACTTTCAGTACAATATTCTCAGATACAGTCTTCTACAGTGGTTGGGCATTTAACGTCCCCAAAAGGCTTCAAGTGTTAGATCCTTGGTCTTTAATGACACAAGGTTAGAGGCAGGGATTTTGGGAGCTAATTTCCTCATTTGATGGCTTGAATGGGAGATGAGTACTGTAGGGCAAGGGATTTAGTGGGAGAAAATATATGGTAGCCAGCACATCCTTGGGCACTCTGTCTTGTCCACAACTCTCTCCTCTCTAGTCCTCTCTCGTTCTCTGTGCCCCCTGGACACCAAGATGTGAGCAGCTTTATTTATTTTTTTTTTTTTCATCCTTCCGCCATGGTTCTGTCTTGCTCCAGGCCTACAGCAATAAAACTGACCATCAAATGTTGCACACTCTGAAGCGGGGGACCAAAATGAACACGTACTCCTTTAGTTTGACTTTCAGGGGTATTTTGTCACAATGACAAATGGCTAGAACATAATCTAATGTATGAGCCTATAAAACAAACAATAAACATATATTTGTTGCAGAAAATAATAGTCACTTTCCCTCTAACATTTGGTACTATATAACAAAAAGATTGCTAGTTACTCCAGCAAACGATGAAAGGGAAATAACGACAAATAGCACCTGTCCTGCCCAGGCTGAAAACCCACTCACACAAGTTTTATACAGGGGGTACTTTGTCCTAAATTATAAGAAAATGCATTAAAATGATTTATTGTACTTTGTGTAGACTAGGCCATCAAGGCTTACATTGAGAAGTTTTATTTTAGCCACTAGAATGAATGTAATGATCTAAGTGGATCCCAAACAATGAATACTCATTTTTAAAAATGATTCTTCCATTATTGTTTGTTCCCATTATTTTACTACTGTAGAGCACAACATTCCATGGAGTCTATGATGGTCGCTGGAATGCTCCTTTAATGTGCTGCATGTCTCTACTTTTTGCCTCCAATCTTACACTGTTTTTTATGCAAAGCTGTTGGGATGAGACTATACTGTCTCAGAAAATCATAGCTGACCTGGAGTATGTACTCTCCATTTTAAAAGTGAAAAAAGATGAAAATTATATTATACATGCATCCACATATATATGTATTTGTACTGTGTAACTTTAAAGATTTGTGACATTGAGAACAAAGTATCATCAGATTTTCAAATATATATTGTTTATTTTGGATTATGGTTTCACCTTTTTCAGCCTAAGGTCAGTTGGCTCCATGGTTGTGAGACTGAAAGGAAGCAGAGATCATGGCTAAAGGCCCTGACCTCCTGGCTGCCTACTTTATAGCTCCAAGAAATGAAAACATAAAGGGTGAAAGAGCCAGAGGAAGGAACCTGGGGTAGCTATAGCCTTTAAAGTTATGCCCCAATAGACTGCTTCACACCCTAATAGTCCATTCATCCACAAGTCATCAATGAGCTGTTGGCAAAGTGAAAGCTCTGATGACATCACCCTCCATGCCCCACTTCAGAATGTTGGTTCCCTGGGGATCAAGCTCTCAGTGCATGTCTTTGGGGATCACTTCATATTTTAATGACCATATATATATATATATATATATATATATATATATATATATATATATGCTTTGTTCTGGTAAATCAGCTATGATTAATCCTTTTACATTTGGAGACAATGATTTGCATATTTGCAGTGTTTTCTTCAGAAACTAGGAACAACAATGTTTCAACAGTCTTTTATCATCGTAAACATTTTAAATATTATCACATACCAGCAATAGTCTACACAATGTTCCCAGAATAAAAATTCTCAAAAACCTCAAATCTCAGTTTCCATATAGAAAAGCCATATCTCAGCTATATTACAGTTTCTCCAAACACTTTTGTAGTAAATGGGTTTCCTAGGGAACCCATACCAGACAGAGCTGTTTCTGTACAACATGCATATTTTATACTGAAAAGAAAGAACTCCTTTCTCAGTGAAATAAACATTCTGTATCTAATTTCCTTCATGCATGTGAAAAAGAGGAAGTGTTACATCTTTTCTATAAATAAACCTAACGTGACTTTTTAAAATCTTATTTTAAAAGCCCTTACATCTATTGGTATTCTTTAATAATTTTCACTTCATAATGATCACTTATTTTATATACTTTATTGCTAGATTTCACTGAATGTCTTTTTCTGCCCAAGTGTGAAAGATAGTATATATCTCTATACCATGTATATTCTCATTAAGTCCTAAAATTACTTTCATATTAACCAATTCACTGATTTATTATTATATTGCATTACAAATTGAAGGCAATGTAAACGTGCTGCATAAATCTTGAAGTTATAAAAAACCGAGAAATAGAAAGTCCATTTACTAAGCAATGTGAGTTTATATTCATGTTAGATAAAATATTGTTTGTAAAAAATACTGCCTTATTCTTGTGTTGCAAAATACCTTCAGTGTCAGGACTACAATTTGCAGTGGAATGATTGTAAATTGTTTTAAATACACATTTTCTTTATTATTGTAAGATTTAAATGATATATATTTCAATTATGTTGGATGTAGCTAAATCATATTCAATTAACATTTTAGCTATCTGTATTTCCTGTTTTATATTTATAATAATATACTTCCACCAGTTTAAGAACCAATTTCAATTATTTCATGACTATTTGATTTGTAAATGTCATAAAATATTTCCAATAGAAGAAAATAAATAATTTAGTAAACTATAGCTATAAGTGTTTGCTATTATCCTTGTTTAAAGTACTCACACTTGTATAAAAATGATGTTTTAAATTTATTCTATAGTCAATATAGACAATAGCATATAAATAGCAGCTTGTAATTTCTGTGTCTCACTTGGAAAGAAAGTTTTCTCATGAACAAAAATTATTTTTTGTCATATGTATTGCTCAATGTGAACATCTGGAATCTTAAGAAAATAACAACATTAGAATATAAACGATCTATGACTACAAACTCAAAACACTGTCATTGCAATTGTTTTCTCTTTTTGTTTTCTTCCTAGAGACAGGGTCTTGCTCTCTAGCTTGGGCTCGTGCTGAAATCACTGTGTAGCCCAGGCTGGCCTTGAACTCATGACAATCTGCCTGCCTCAGCCTCCTGAGTACTGGGGTTATAGGTGTGAGCCACCATGTGCAGCTTTATTTGATGCTGGGAATAGAATTCAGGAACTTGTGCTTGCAAGGCAAGTTCTCTAACGGTTGTGCCTTTCCTCCAGCCCGTTGTCATTGCAATTGTGTAATGAACTCTCATTATGGCATACGTCAAAGGAATAATGATATGCTGTATATTATTTAGCACTGTGACAAGATACCTCAATCCACAACTCCTAGTATCTCATTCCTGATGCACTTATATGTTAAAACTTTTATCAAATTCTTCATTAAATTTTATGACCAATAAACAATTTCACTTGAGAATAATAAATTCCAAATTATGTGCTTTTAAAATAAATATTATATAAGCTACTTAATGAACAACATTGAGCTGGTGTTAGTAGATTTTGCAAAATTTGGTTATATTTTGTCTGACTTTCTGGTATGTGAGATTTAGGATAGATATTTGGGGGAGCACATTCCAAACAAGATTCGAATTTTAGATTGTTCTCTGGAACTTTTAAAATTTAAGTGATGTTTACCTCTCTCACTCTTTTTGAGAAATAAGAAATTGGATATTTAAAGACTTCCCAGTAGAGAACTGTGCTGTGATACTCTCTCAGTGACCTTAAAGACTTCAGGAAATAATTTATTCATCCCAACTCAAGTAAGAAAGGCTCTAAAGAGACCACGAGGGGGATTACATATCTCTGCTACAGGCAGGGGAATATTTTAAACTCACACTGAGAAATACAAAAGGTGAGAAAAGATCATAACAAAGGGTCTCTAGGCAGGCTTGAAGAGATCTCAAAAAAGAAACTAAAAGGAAGCATGATTCTTAGTGTTAATGAATGATTAAGCAGTGAATCTCGGAAGAGTTTACTACTTAAATAAATGATGCTGCTTAGGAGATTTCATGGTATTTCAGAAGCAACCACAAGTGTACTGACGAGAAAGAACCAGCTTTAAATACCTCCCAGCCCAGGCCAGTACCATTAACTAAGAACATTGCTGCTTTCCCTAGAGTTTCTCTCTCTACACCCCAAAGTTCAATACTCTGGCCCTGGCTTCTGCAAGCTGGAGAAAGAAGACTGGTGTTAGGTTTCAAAGAGAGAGAAAGAAAGAAGTTAACCATTCCACCTGTCCTGAACTATTGGAAGAAAATGAGGTTTAATTGTTTCCAAAAATGATATTGACATAATGTGACCCTCTGTTTTAAATATCTGAAATAAGGGAGAACACATCCAAGAACTCCCAGAAAGTGAAGGCTCCTGCTTAAGTTTCTCAAGAAGCAGGGAAGTAACTATCTTCATATAATTTGAACAAAACAATGGTAAACAAGACCAAAAAGTACTTTTATTTCACCTCCTACTCTGTGCTTACTCATGAGAATAGGTAGAATAGCTAACCTGCCTTCACAGGGGGCACTGTTTCCCTACACAGCTGCACAGTTAGGATGTCCGAGCCCCACCACACTTTCAGTGCAGTTCCCACAAGAGGCAGTATTATCTGTCAGGACTGATGTAACCAATGTGTGGGGTTACATTTCAGGTACATTACACATTTACAAGAACTATTTCCTCAGAAAAAGGAAGTCGTGGTCCCATAAACAAGGAAGGCATTTGGGTTACTGATGCCAAATTTTAAAAAGAGATGTGAGCAGAGTGAAGCTGCAGCACACCACAAAACCTCCAGAACATCTCAGGTGACAGAGAACTCGCTCCAATCGATTTTAGCATTCCATTAAAGCCAGCCAGCAAACCAGGGATCACAGTGTCTGCAGTAATCAAGCATTCCTCCAGAGACATGGCCTTGGTGGAATAAACAAAAGGGGGTAAATCCTTTTATTAATTCAACTCATTCTGGCCATTGATAGGAATATAGAGTCAGATTTCTGAAAATATCACACCTGATGGAAAACACCTTCTATTAATAAATAGAAGGGGAATATGAATGTTCAATTTTATTTAATCATATATCTGAAAGCAATCCAAATTTCCTCTTCCAGTACTTAAATACATATTTTAAATGAATGAAAACTTTCATTCTGGTATTCAAAACAGTACTTCACAATAAAAGAGTAAGCATTAAGGCTGGAAGGAATGAGGGGTGAGTAGGATTTGACTGTTTCTGAGGTATAACAAAACCCATCCCAGTTCACAAATGTGACCCAGCACCATGGACAGACATACCAATGTGTTACTCAAGCAATATCTTGAACAGGCTAAATTTATGTACAAACATGTCAATAAATGATTAAAATGTGGTCAAATTCAAACAGGAAATACATCCCATTAAAATTTAAAAAGAAATAATGAAAGAATGCATGAATTTGATCACTATGCATAGAACCATTTTCTATGAGTGTAAGAAAAGTTAAAAAAACCTATTTTCTAAGTTTTTGGGGTTTTTTATTTCACAGCAGGGTAGATTGTCTTTTAGTCTATAGGAATGGAAAAGACAAAATGAGATTTTCGAGAAAATGCTGTCAACTCAATTTCAATATATTAAAGGTTAAGAGACTAATATGCTACCAAATAACTATGCTGACTTGTTTCTCAAGAATAATGTGTCAGGAGGATGTATTGACCTAAATGTCATGAGCTACTAATCATCTCTGAATCCATAAGAGCAAATGAGTTCAACCATGAAAGCCATGGATTCAAAAGATATCCAAGATTTGATCATGGGGATGCTAGTTCCTGGAAGAACTATATCATTGGGAGAAGGGTTAAGAAGAGGTAAATATATTGAGGATGAGGTAATGAGAGAGGGAAAGAAGTGAGCACATCTGGCTATTCATTCAACACAAAAATTGCACCTGAGAAACATTAAGGTTTGCTCGTGGCCTTGTGCCTCAAACACTACAAGTGGGTTATATAGTGGGATGACAAATCGACATGCCGCACTCACATCCCACCTCGTTCTCAGTCTTAAACTCTATAGTTTGTAAGGTTTTTACAAGCAATGTTGAACTTTATGTATAAAAAAGCTGATTTAAATCTCCCTCATGTGTGGAAAAATATCTAGCTTTTTTATTAGGAAAACATGAGAGAAGAGATGGAGAGCTTTGATATTTAAATGTCAAATGAAGCTATCCTTTCTGCACGGAGAAAAACAATTCTTTCAGTTTTGGTTCATACATGCAGAAATAATGAGAGCTAAGGGATTTCTTATTAGAAAGAAGTAACTTTCTCTTCTCATAGTGTGACACATGTAGCCCACCACTGAGGATTCCATCGAGCAGAGCAAAACCTTTGTAAGTTGTTAAAGAAGTTGTAACACAGTTATGGTAAATGTGTATATGAAATTAGAAAGGAAACTTAAAGAGCATTCCACCTGGTATGAGGTACCTCACCAAATTATTTGGCTCTTTGATTCTCTACAACCATCTCTGTGGTTTTCAAGAAGGGGAGTTCAGAAAGAACACAAGGTGCAACTAGAAGCCTCTTCAACTTCCTGGCTCAGTACATCTTGTGTATACTAACTACATTAATACACACATTTTTATGTATAAATGTGAAGAAAACATTGTTGCCTTGTAACCCACAAAATATCCATTAAACATTCTGTTGCAAATGACTGAAAAAAATCTCTTGGGTGCCCAATATAATTCCTGTAAGTTGATTAAAAAAAAAAAAGAAAGAAAACACTGGGTGTCCCTAAATTCCTGTACACCTTCTCTACCCACTTCTTTTCATTGTGTCTCTTAAAAATGTATTGTGTGCATTTTCTATTTTTATTATTTAGTCTATAAAGACAACACTAAAATTATGCAATTTCCCCAAAACTGGTACTCCCTAAGGGGAAAATCAGCGCTTTCAACTAACTCAGAGAGTGTTCCTTCAAAGCTGTGAGATGATCATAACCAAGAAAAAAAAATTATCAGACACTGTGGTGTCAGGAATGGAAAGTGCAGATTAATTAATGATAACTTGAATTTAAAATGTATAATATTTTGTAAAAATGTGAATATGCATATATATTTTTTTGTGTATGGCAAATGAGAGAGAGAGAGAAAGAGAGAGAGAGAGAGAGAGAGAGAGAGAGAGAGAGAGAATGTTGCTAAGGATTAGAATTTTTTTAGAAGTACTAGGACATGTACTACCTACAAATAACAGAGAAACAATGCATAATTTTTACTATGTCTTACAGTGCCAGTGGGCTTTATTACCTTTCGTTTGAGTATGCCTTTATATCTCTTCATCAATGTTCATTCAACTGCTAATTGTGAACCAAACTACCAATGAACAAAACCCCCTGAAATCTAACTGTAAGCAATACAAGAAGAATTACAGAATTTAAAACAATTACCATTTGTTCTTTCAATGCTTAACTTAACTTTTACCTGATTATGTTTTCATAGCACTTCTATTGTCAGAACTCCTGAATGTAAAAGTAAGTTTATAATGTTTTCTGTTAAAATCCTTGTATAATTAGGCAAGCAATGGTGCTGACATATCTTTATTTCTCTCATTATAGATCATAGTTATGCCACAGATGTTTACTAAACTGAACCACAGAAAAAGAACAGGACTTACCAGTGTATGGCCTCCCTCCACAGGAAGATTAATGGCTGGAGGATGAAAAGTGTCAAACTTCCCAAGGTTTCCCTGGGAAAGAAAATGAAAGACACCTCTTAATGCATAATTTTCTGGCAGGTGTATTATGGCAAGTCTAAGCCAATTGATACAATGAAGAGGTAGAGCCGTTAAATTTGACAATTTAAGATTAATGAAGTCGACAAATCAATGCTAAAGGAAAAGTGTTATAAATTGGATTCTATATTAGTTCTATGATGTGAAGGATCATCGTACATAACAATTAAGGAATATATACATTCTAAAATACTTTCCTGATGTAAAAGTCCCACTTTAAGAAATTTTAAAAATTTAAATCCATAGGCACAGGCAAAAACTTCCTAAGTAGGACTACAATAGCACAGGAAATATTATCAAGAATTATCAAATGCTATTATGTCAAATTCATAACCTCTGGCCAACAAAAGATCGAGAATCAACCTACAGAATGGGAATAAAATTTTTTCTGCTAGTTATATTTTTGATGTAAGATTCATATCCAAATATAAAAAAAATTAAAAATCCAAAAACCAATTAACCTAATCCACAAATACACAAATAAATTTGACAGACAGTTATCAAAGGAAGTAAATCTGTATATAAAAATAGTATACGAAGTCTTCAGCATGCAAAGAAATGAAAATCCAAAATATTTTTTTGAGACCTCAGCTTATCCCGTTCAACATAAATATCCTCAAGAAAACAGGAAATAACAAATGCTGACCAGAATGCTGGGAAAAAGAAACTCTTCTGTGCTACCGGGGTGGTGTGAATTAGTAAAATCACTTTGAACATCAGTATGCAGATTTAAAAAAAATAAAACTGGATCCAGTTAGCGCACTACATTTTATATCCCTAAATAGTATAGTATGGTAAGGTGTGGTGTGGTATGGTTTGGTGTAGTACAGATACCATGTATGATAGCATAGTACTTTAGTCAGACATACACACCAGTATTTATAACTCTGTGATTCACAATGGCTGAGTTGTAGCAACAGTCTATGTTCTCATAAACATATGAGTAAAAATGCTACATATGCACAATGAAATATTATTCAGTCATAAAGAAGAATAAAACTATGATACAGAAAAATGGATGAAAGAAGGGTCAGCATGTTAAATACCATAAAACAGTTTTATAATTGTAAATACTGTGTTGTCTCTTGTATGAACATATTTAAAATGAGTACTTTAAAAAGAATATAGGAAATAAGAGAGATAGAAGATAGAATATGAAAGGTAAGGAAAAAATGATGGCAGTGAGAAATGGAAAGGAAGCTAATGCGGTGAAAATAGTCAAAACACATGCGTGTGAGCCAATACACCAACGAGGACAGCGGTGGTCTATGACAACCAGAGGCACTAACAAAAACCAGCTCATACTATAGCACACAATCTGTTAATGACTAACTTTTGGTTTCTAAAGGACAATTTACTTTATTAAAATGTAATTTAAATCTTATGAATACAATTTTGAAATGTGGTTTTGTTTTTCTGTATTATGCAAGAAAATAAAGCAGATTCTTTTTCCTAAAGTGATCCTGCAATTATTCAGATATTCTCTAATAGATTAAAAAAGCATTAAGTTTATCAACCTATGACTAATATCTATGGAACTCTAGTTTCTTAGCCAAGCAACTGTAGTACTCAGATGCAGGTAATTTTTTCAATTAACAGCCCAGTAGAAAACATAAAAAGTCTGAGGCTACAACTAAAAGAAGCAATGGACATCAAAACTACTGTGCACATTAGGATAAAATAAGCCAATTGCTGAAGATATATCAAATAAGCAAATCTCTAAAAAAATGATCTATCATAAAACACTATTAATATTGTGAATTTGATGCTAAACAATTTAATTGCACCATAACTCAAGGGCTGGTAGTTTCACTAACTGTTCAAGGATCAAACTTGTCATTTGTTTCTGACATCAAAAAGGTCTTTGTGTAATGCTGGCTCATTAATTTTTTTAATAAAAAAGAGAAATCTGCAGTTAGATGTTATCATCTACCCCAGCATCTCCCTTTCCCATAAGCACCTGGGCTCATGGCATCTTTCTTCTGAGAGTGCTTACCATTTTTCTCCCCAAATGCTACTCAATTGTTCTAAAGGAAGACTTGGTCTCACAAGATCAATGAAGTTCTACTGTGCTCAAAGGCTTCTTTTAATACATAAATAAGTTTTGTAATGTATTTTCATATTTCTTTATATATGAGCGTTGTTTCCTATAATAAAATTTTAGTAGTTTGGCAATCTTGTATATTCCATGTATATTCAAAACCTAATACAATTGTGACACACACACACACACACACACACACACACACCACATTATATATTATACACATATACACATAGATGCTTGTATGCAAACATATATGTATATATACAAACACTATGTTTTTGTGTGTATAAATAAGTAAATAGGAGAGAAAAATAGAGGGAAAGAGAGAGAGAAAGAGGTTAGAGAGAGAGAAAGGGATGAGAGAGAGAGAGAGAGAGAGAGAGAGAGAGAGAGATAGAGATAGAGAGAGAGAGAGAGAAATGATTCCTGATTTTATCTACACCATGAGTGAATGTCTGGACTGGTCAATGTTTAAATTTTCATTGGATGACAAAGGAAAGACAATGACTTTAGTTTGGAAATTAACTCTGCCTTGGTTTTAAATTCTTTAAAATGCATGTTTATAAACTGTAGTTATGTCATGTTATCCTGTTAAGGATTTTTAGGTGACATGTAGTAATCACCTAAACTTATGTGATACTTCTTTACATGTGTGACATGTGTGGAATGTATATGAGCAAATAAGGTAGTGAAAGGCAGAAAGCGATTTTCTGGTTAGTTGGCAAAAGATTCTTGCTTAGAACTATAAGAAACAAGTAAGAATGTATTTCATTTTATGTGTCTTTAATAAAGTCAAACTTTTACAAAGTTCAGTTAATTACTGTGTTTGGTGCCATATATAAACAATTTGTTTTCAAAGCAACACAATGAGTGAGAAAATACTGTTCGTTTTTATTTTTGTAGGAAAAAAATTTTGAGACAAAGAGAATTTCAGTGACTAGCTAAATACATTCTGGTACTGTAAATTGGCAAACTGGAACTTAGAAAAACAGGCAGTATGACTTAAAGTCTTTAATTCTAGCTATATTAAAACTCTACTCATGAGTACGAATCACATGGATGACCTAGGTGGAAAGTAATGCCAGATGAGTAAATGAGAAAGAAATTTTACAACTTATCAAAATGAGTCACCGGTTTTAAAAACAAAAAGTGCAGCAGTTGCTAGAGAATTTGATTCAATACTCCTCCCTGAATATATGCCAGATCATCTTAGAATCTACATTTTCTTATAAATGAAACAAAAAGTTGTAAATCCCATATCTCTATATAAGATTACATGAGGAGAATTTAAAATAGAGAAAGGGACTCCCTGCATGGCTAGTTACACCATAATTCAGCATTATCAGACAACATTAGTACTGTAATACATTATGGTAAATGAATTATAGAACTTCAAATAGGAATACTTTTTAATGAATTTAAGTTAAAACTGCACATTTCTACTTTATGGTTTCAACATCTTAGCCTTTACATATTGTATAATCATGAACAAGGAGACCATCTGTAAACTGATTATAATTTTGTTTTGTCCTACATTTTTCTTAATTATCGAAATCAGCTCTCTATTCTTTAAGAATAAAGATATTTAACAAAGATGAAATTCAATATTTAGCCAAGGAAATACACTTTCTTTCTAGAAGCTGATTCACAAAGTTTAAGATTTATTATAAAATAGTTTTTAAGAATTACAGAAAATGTCTCCTTTTTAGAAATGGGTAGAGCATATTCCCCACATAAAGTTCAAGAAAAATGTCTCTGAGCAAGTTAAATTGCTGAATTATGTTATACAATCTGTTCTTAGAAGAACTTGGATTTTAATTTGGACTTCCTGTTTTTTTTCTTCTATATCTTCTCTGTATTTCTTTTTGTTCTTTATGTCTTTTGCTGAAAGAAGTGATCAACACTCACATATACATAATGGAACATATTTTTTAACTGCTAGCATTTGTTCAAGACCTTTACTTACATAAGACCTGCCATGATAAATTTGGAAGCCCACTCATCACTCTTCATAAATACTAGACATGTAAAAATTTTTTCAATGGCATCAAGGTTACAAGTTATTGATAAATCCCATCCCATGTTCACTGATTTTAATCCTTTAAACAGTAAAAATGACTCCAAAATATATCATAAATAAAAAGAGCTTGGGTTGTGGGGACAAATGATACTGGAAAAGAGAAAATTTTAAAATTTTGCTTTCTACTATGATTACAAAAATCTTCTATAGAAAGGGAGTTTCTGAGAGTTATAAAGATAAAAATGTAAAAAGATAAAAATGTGCACTTCTCTTGAAAGCCAGATTTTCTAATAGAAGAATATAATAGAAAGATATTAAATGTGCATTACCTATAAAATATAAATATAATAAAACACACACAAATGACATGAATGCTTTCCTAAAAGATCACAAAATAAAATCATTCAAACCATTGCCATCAATTCACAAGTAAAGCCAAAACTACTTATACCTTCTGTGAATTCTCCTAAGCCAGCCACTGAAGATGTAGCTTTTCTCCTTAGGCTAAAAAATTCCTTCAGCAGCAGCTCCTGCCTTCCACTCTTTCTCCCAGCCTGTGTCAGTTCCCTCCCTCTTAGCTCCCTCTCCAAGTTCACTCAAGGTCTTTCCCTTTGTACACCTTTTTAGACTTCCAACATCTCAGCCTCCCAGGGTCACCATTTGTTAATGGTGGCACCACTAGGCCAATCTGATAGTTCATTTTCTCCACACAAAATCTGAGAGTGTGAGTTCCATACTAATGATTTCTGATTGATAGTAACAGGTTATTTTGTCCAAAACATGGGCAGAGAGAAGGTAAGGAAATAAATAGTGGCAGTAGAGCATGCCTTTCATTATTAAATTTGCCCTTGTTCAAGAACCAGAAAGATTGCTTCATTACTTCCACCTAAAAGGTAAGACATACATGAACCTATTCAGTCATGGAGTAGAATATGCCTTACCCAATGACCACGCCAGAATCCTGATGGCCTGTAAGGTCTAAAATCAGCCTG
The DNA here is from genome assembly GCA_004027205.1 of Ctenodactylus gundi. Classification (NCBI taxonomy): domain Eukaryota; kingdom Metazoa; phylum Chordata; class Mammalia; order Rodentia; family Ctenodactylidae; genus Ctenodactylus; species Ctenodactylus gundi. The sequence continues at coordinate 140,450 of PVKB01002732.1, read as the reverse complement.
TCTCTTCAAAATCAACATTAGCATCCATAAGTCTACCCTCTTCTTCTCAAAATACACATCCCAGATAAATGTATTATTATGTATTTCAAAGAAAGACACTTTATTTATCAATTCTTTTGATCCCCAAGGCTGGCCAGTGCTGATAGCTTGCCTAAGTTCATGTCATCGCTTATGTTCTCAGGGTTCTCCGGATTTTAGTGTCCTTGATATTTGAGATGCACAAATAGAAGCTTGTTGAGAGCTAATGGTGACCGAGTGTAACTCAGTATGCTTAATTCACTGAGATTCTTTAATTGTAAGCCTGGGTAAACATTTTTAAGACCTATTTGCTGATTAAACATCAATTAAGTAAACATTAATATCGCACAAAAGTGACAGCTTTCATACAGTATGAGGTGAATAGTCATATACCAAAAAGCAAGAGGAAGAAGAAACACTTAGACACACAAACATATATACACACACACACACATATACACAACCAACTAAATTGATATTTTTTGAAATATAAAACTGATATATTCACTTTATGTTTAAAGAATTATTAGTCAGGTCAGTTTTTCTATAACAAGTGAATAAAATATTTGCCAAAATAGAAATTTTTATTTCGTTGAAAATGGTATCAATTCTCTCACATAGAAAAGCTATATTCTTGTTAAACTGCAGATTTAATATTTAGAAAATAATTTCATAGAACAAAATTTGAAACACAGCTCAGAATTATCACCTGTAAAAGCAAAACTAGCACACAGAATACTTCTTTGCATGTGATATAGCTAATTAAGTTTTTCTATTCTCTTCTTTGTCATACTTTTTCACACAGTAGTTTACCTTTTGTGATTCTACTTTCAAGTCTTCTCACATCTTAAAAACACTCTTAGAGAGTCCTTCTACCAACATTGATTCATGTGAATTTGCCAGCAACTTCTGTAATGAGAATTCCAACACTCTCCTAATCTATTTTATCAAACATTTGTCTCTTTGACTACTGTTATTATATTATAATTTCTCAGCTGAATTCCACAGCACGATATTTCTGTAGGCTCCATCTGACCATTCTGGCTGCTGTTCTTAATTACTTGTCCATATGTATCTCAGAATGTGTTTCCTCAGGACTTTATCTTTATACTTTGCTCCTTTTATTCTACAATTCTCAAAATGGCTTTGTTAGGAACAACAGTTTTAATAACAAGCTATTACTGATAAAGCGTACATATTAGGCATGTCACTTACATACCAACCATATATATTATGTATGGCATACATATATTTACACATATGAAATGCAAGATATATATATATATATATATATATATATGCATATATTAAATATCATGCATGTATATATCTCCACCCAACTTACTATTGGACAATTGGTAGAGATCTAACTCTCTATTTATCTATCTAGTAATCAAACTTACTATTGAACCTTTCTACTTGGATGTCCCAAAGATATCTTTGATTTAATGTGATAAAGACGTTCAGTTGCTTCAATTTACTAATCTCCTCTTGCATTTCCTGTGTTATTGGACAATGGCATTTATGGAGCTCTTTCTTCATATAATATTGTTACATATTTAGCTACATTATAACATTAATAGAGATACAGATTATTAACATATTGAAGTGGAAGAAACTGGTACTCGAAAGTGCTATTGTTACCTGCCCCAATTGTCCTAGTTAAAACACGACAGATTTGAAGGTCTACAAAATTCACCATCACATCTTGGAAATATTTGCTTCTTTGCACAAATTAGATACATTGAACTAAATTCATTTATTTTTCTCATATATTCTCAGAATACTACAGTTGCTTACTATCCTAGGTTGTGGACACAAAATACTTAGTGTATTAATTTCCTCCTCTCAAACCCAATGGCTCGAATTTTAGCTGAAAGCCCCACCCCTTATTCAAAGTTATTAAAACATATTATGGACCTCATCACCAACCAGTTCCTATACTAACAATATTTTCTCCTGCATTGATTCCAAAATCCATTTTCTGCTGTAGTTATACTAGGTTAAAAAAATACATATAGAACTCTGAAAAGGTGTTATTATCATCATCTTGCCTTTTGATTGCTGCATAAGAAAGGCAAATGAATAAATTTGTCAGTCACAAACTCTATGTCCATAGTTCAATTTTAAGTATAAAAGGTCTAGTTATCAAAAATGTGGACAACTTGTTAAAATACAAATAATCTATTAAAAGTATAAAATTAAAGTGCCCAGTCTATATGTACTTTGAAAAAATCAAGTGAATATATCAATGGAAATGAATACAAAGACTAAGATTTCTTTCTAAAGTCTAAGAGTTGTAAATATCTCTCTTTACAAAACTAATAATCTTCATGATAAGTCAAAATAAAGCTATTAAAAAAGAAGGGCCTATTTATCTATTATAATTTGAGGCTTTAAGTCCCTAGCATCAATTTAAGTCACAGGAAATATAACAAAAGTTGCAATGATAAATGACAAAAAGAATACAAGTGATTGTGACTGTTATTGTGAGTCTGAAAGTATTTTTAGTGCCACTTAAAATAAATCATCTTTACATAAGAGCCATTTGAGTTATAAATAAAAATAATTTGTTTTAAAAATCATTTTGATCTTTTGTCAGAGGAAATTCATTGTTTGGGCCTAAGTTCTATTATTTAGAGAAAAAAAAAATTAAAAGCAAAGATGATGATTATATTACAAGGATTGTAAAGTTCATTTTTTTTCTCCTTCTCTATCCATTTAATTTAAGTAGAGTTCTCATAAGATGCAATTGTTTTTGTATTTTTGTGTAAATCATAGCAAGGACACAACTTGAAGACAAACCCAATCAACAAATCACACTGTTATAACTGTTTGACTAACAAAGAATATAAGACAATTTTTATTAAAGATTTGAGCTTCTCTATTTAAATTACTCTACTTTCAAAAAAGCACAGAAGTACTGAGTCCATTCTTTAATTTGCTTTATTTCAAGTGTATAGTGATCATAATTACAAAGATACGGATATTGATTTCAGTATTAAGCAGCTTTGCTTGATGGTAGTGATGTAACTGGAATAGAAAAAAAAAAAAAAACAATACCAGCAATCTTAGTGTTTGATTAAGTTCTATCCCGAAAAATAAACACAGTTTAGAGGAAAAGGTGTAATGTGCAAACACGTTTGATTCAATAAATAGATAGACAGAAATGAATGTGCTTATGACCAGAGAAGCAAAACCTAACCCCATTTTGTTGCAGACTGATGTTCTTGAATTATGTACAAAAAGAGTGTCAGGGTTCCAGATTCTAATTCAGTAATATCAGTCCATAATAACATGGGAAAAGTTTTTACTTCTCTGGATGTAACTTTGAAAAACTAGCCACACTTCACTTTTGAAAATCGATCACCATATTTAAGATACACTAATAAGAAAGTCATAGAAGCAGATATGCTAGGTCCAAATCTTGTTTTCAAAATTTCAATTATACTGGGAGCCAAATCACGACAACTTAATTGCCATTATGGAAAATAGAGCAAGCATTCACTGTTTGCCCACCCTCAATTATCCCAAGTAAGTAGTAGAGATCCCAACTCAGCAGACAGCCCAGGGATGCTGGGAGAACCAGCAGAAGCTACTTGGCAACTGGAGAGCTACGGTTTGGTTTTGGAGGGCTTGCTTCTGGAGTTCACAGCGACACCTTCATTTTCAATTAGTGACCATACAACAAAATGGCTTAAACACTGTTTTCTCTCTCCAGGAGAAATTATTTTAAAAATGAAGGGAGAAAATGGAGAAGGAACTTAGCAAAAAGTAGTAAATGAAAAATTAAATCGGGCATTGACAAACCTTACTTTTAAAGGTTCTTAGTCTAATTGAATTATATCCCTCCATCTCAGTTTTACACAAAGTGCAATACACACTATTGAAAATTAGATTATCTGCATAAAAGCCATTACTGTACAACTCCACCTCCTTGCAAAGCAACTTTCCTGTAAAGTGGGTGAGATTGTTTCTCCTTCACAACTTCTATTTGTTGTTTAGATAAGGAATATATTTAAAAGTTCTTTTCTTTATGGTTAATGTATAGCAATGCTTTTGAAAGTCATATATATATATATATATATATATATATATATATATATATATCTTTCCATGAAAACTCTGGCATTCACTACAACAGGGAAAAATTAAAAAAAAACTCAAAAGAACATATTATATGAGTAGGGAAAATAGCTTTTCAAGTACTTACTGTAAATTATATTTTGTTTTTTCATGCCCACACAAAATTTTGTATCTTGAAAAATATGTAGTGATAGCTTGAGACAGTTTAAAATTGTGCAAAAAACTGAGATTATGTGCTTCAAGCATTTGTGTTTTTATTTTAGATTGAGCTAGAATTAAAATAAATTGAAATGTAAAATTCAATTAAATTCCAGAAAAAAAAAACAGACTTAAAAGAACAAAACTTTGACACATTTCCTATAGAGAATAGTCTCATCATATTGATAACACATACTGTAGGTACCTAGAATTAGGCAAGACTATAGCTATAAGCGTTTCTTTTTGGGCAATTATTTCAAGTTCCGAATTTGCTGCTATGTAACTTGAAGGGTGAAAAAGAAAGAAAACCCTTCTTTGCCTTGTGACATTGGAGGTTCTATATAATTCACTAAAGTATTTAATCTGAGTAAGAAACATAAAATATCCTAGCAATATAAATGTCTCTAAGATGAAAATTTCACTCAGAACTTCAATTTTACTAAAAGTATTTTTTACATAATGATATGCATAGAATAATTAAATATTTGTATGGAATTTTTTTATCTAGGACAAAGAAAATTTGTCTTGCAGCATAAAGTTAATACAAATTAAATAAAATATCGAATTAAAATCTAGGCTATTACTCATTAGCAGTCGCCTTCCTTATAAATCCTAAATATAACGTATGATCTCATCTGCTCAAGGCAAAGTACCATCCTTCTTAGAAGCACATCTCAGCTGACAGCATTTCTTGAATGTCTTTCTAACCCAGGGAAAGCAGGCTCTGCAGTATTGCAAGATCTTCCTCAGAAGCATTGCTATTTAGAAGGAGAATGACAATGAGTAATGGTAAGAAATAGGGCACTGTCCCCCTGGGAACACAGCAGCAGAGGTAGCAAAGTACTTAAACACCGACTGCTTTTTCTCAGAGATTTAAACACCAGCAAACAAGGCCCTGTAGGCACATAAAAGGTAAGAGCAAGTTTAACCCTCTTTTTACTTGCTTAGCGGCCACCAGGGTCATTTCTCTACACGTTATTTAAAGCTCATTCCATTTCTGCCCTACTGTTGAGCGTTCTTGAGGAATCAGCAAAAACAGAGGCATGGGGAGAGGGAAGCTTCAGAGAAAGGTCTTCAAAGTAAATTGATCTTTTAAATGTAATCTGTTAACACATGTTGCATTGCAAAATTAGTTAAAGGTAGGTCTATAATGCTGTAGAGTAGGAAGCTATTTGTTCAGACCACTTGCTGAGAGCCAAGGATGCTAGTATTCTGCTACACTACAGAATCCCCCACTCAGCACTTATGCTGGGATCTTTATTAAGATCCTCAGAAAAGACAACAGGCAAAGCTATTGGCAGTACCAATGATACATTAGCACTGATGAAGAAACACACAGAGATGGTGCTGCCGGTCCAAGGAAAGATTCAGAAAGCTGAGAATGAGTGGAGAACCTCCAGATGAAGGAGAAGTAAAAGATGAATTAACCATGCTCCTGTGTACACGCTGAATATGCAGGAAACCCTGGACATGTTAGCTTGCAGAAAGGTTAAATACACACCTCTCTACTCAACCTTGCTCGAGTGAATCTAAATATCATAACAAATTACTGCAAGAACCTTAAACATTTCAATAATTTCTGAAAACAGAAAACAAAATCGCTAAGCCGTCATTGCTTTACATAGTATGGATATGTTAATGAGAGATTTTTTGAATCCTTACAACATTTGAATAGTTGAAGAGTTTAATAGATCATAAAAGACACAATACTGACTTTGATTGGGTATATTTAAATTTAAACTTCAGGTTTAGCATGCATTATGTATGTACAGGGATATTTATTAGATGTTTTTAGTTTATACTTAGATCACCATTTACAAAAAAAGTGGGCAGAAGACACAGTTAATCTCTAAAATATAACAAAACCTCAAGGCTATAGAAAAAAAATTTTCTGGTTGTAGATTAAGGATTTTGCTTATTTATTTCTCAGGAGTGGGGAAACAAGCTCAAGGCCTAATGCCTGCTTCCCCAATATCAGCCCTTCCACTAATCTCAAACCTACACCACTTTAAATTTTTCATTTTATGGTAAAGTCTTGCTAAATTGACCAGGATTTCCTTACACTTGGAATGTCTTGCCTCAGCTGCCTGAGTAGCCGGAATTAAGTTCTGTGCATCATTGTATTTAGCTACATATTTTGAAATTACCTCTCTGCTAGCTTTTTATGTCTGATTATTTCACATAACCTGTAACTTTTTAATACAACTAAGGTATATGACTTGCATAAGCAAATGACTCAAAGCATTTACATTTCAAATGTCATTGATTTCCTAAAACATCAAGATTAAATTTGAGGAAGAAAGCAGTAGAATCTTGTATTTCAAAGTGTTTATCTGGGGGCTGAAGGAATGGCTCAGTGGTTAAAGCACTTGACTAGCAAATGCTAAGTTAAGCACTAAGTACCCAAATTCTATTCCCCAGCACCACATAACCTGGGCATGGTGGTGCACACCTGTATCCCAGCACTCAGGAGCCTGAAACAGAAGGATTGCAATGTGTCCAAGGCCAGCCTGGGCTCCATAGTGAGTTCAGGACCAGCCTGGGCTACAGAGCAAGAACTTGTCTACAAAAAAAAGAAAAAAAAAATGTTTATCTGCCCATCAAAAGAGTTGTAAAACGTTAGTTGATAATTAGCAGCAGAGAGAAGTACAAAATTCTGTAATCCTATAATGTGAACATTTTCATCTTCTATCAATGAACCTATATGGATTCAAAAGCTAACTTCAGAGTTTCTGTGAGCCTTGTATTCTAAGACTTTGTGTGAACTGTATAAATAAGTATATTTTGAAATTACTTCATAGCATTGATCTGCAGTTAAGTATGTGTGATGGTGAAAAAGAAAAAAGAGAACAAGAAAGAGAAAAGTGAGATGAAAGACTTCATTTGAACAGCAACTTGTCATAGACAAGAAAAAATGCAAGTTTCTAAAAATGTGTCCTTAATAAGGATGAAGCCACTGGCTCTGCTTGCCTGCAGCTGCAAAGCTCCAATGGCTATTTTGTATTTGGTATGGTAGATATCCAAATGGATGAACAAACACAATAGTTTAAATGTTCCAAACATGTAGAGTTGTGAAAATCAAGATGGCAACATGTCACTAGGTAGTACTCTCATATGAAACTATTGCATGTATAGTCCATTGTTGACCAAAACATCACTATGCCATGCATAATTGTATTTTGGACAAAAGTTGTGCCAATTATGATTTCAATTAACTGTACCATCCTGGTAACTGGCTATTATTTATGTTATGGTACACAAAAATAAGAGTTCAGAATTTGAGACAAACAGGTAAGCTCCAACTTCCTTTCTTACAATAATACTACCATGAAAATGAAGTTAGTCTGAAGAAAAGTAGGCCAGGTACCTGGGAAACATGATTCTAATGTGACATTCTGATTTCTAATGTGGAAAACACCCACAATGCACCATACCTGTGATGCTATACAAAAGTTATTTTCTGTGTGTGTGATCTTTTGAGTAGATTTTAATGGAAAAAAAGAAAAATTTCTTAGGGATATTCCTGAAAATAATCTATTGTGACTAAAAATAAAGGAAGACACAATAAATAGTTATCAATTTTTGAAGATGTAAAATATGCTATTGATTTTTTCTTTTCTTTCTTTTTATTTTTGTTACTTGGGTTCAAGCGCCACTGACCTATATCCCTGGCCTATTTTTATTTTTTATATTTAAATAGGCTCTCATTAACTTCCTAATTTACTCAATTTGGTCTCAAATTTGTTATTTTTTTCCTCAGACTATCAAACTCTTCTTAAAAGAGAGAAAAAATGTTGAGAAGTCTTTATTCTAGTTTATTGTAATGACTCTATATTTCAGAATGTTTTCAGAATTTAACAAAGTCAAACTTGCTTGTTATTCATAATTTTTCACATAGAAAATGATTAAACATGAATATTAAAAACATTGTATGAACAAAAATCTTCATACTGAATTTAGCTTTCAGGACAATAAAATTATTTCTATCATTTTACATTTTTCTATGTTTATAACATTATTTCATTTAACTATCATTAGACTTCTATTAGATCATTATTATTAGACCCAATATGCAGCTTAGCAAGTGAAAGATCAGGGAGACTGGCAGTTTTTCTCATGTTGCAAGGATAGTAATTAACTTAGGTGGGAGTGCAATCTACATTGACATTATTATCAATCACAAACACACAAAAGTTTTGAAGTTCTAGGCCATATTTTACATATGTATGAGAATAGGAAAAATTCTAAGTCATCTTGTCTTATTATTGCCTATTAGATTTATTATTTATGGCCATTGAATGGTCTTTCTTTTGTAACCAGTTATGAATTATTTCATTAATAATCAAATAATTATGACATTTATATAATCTCCTCAATATTGCAGAATATGATGGCAATTTTTTTTTTTCTACTGCTCTAGAAAATATACGGCCAGTGCAGGAGGATCTTTTGTTACCGAGGAAAAAAGAACTTACCATACAATTGAGGGTAAAACAAAGTCTGCCAATCATCTTTGGATGAATTTACTCATCCTTTTCTTCTATTTGTTTTATCGGGAAATAGTTCAGAAAATATCTGAATCTGTTCTGTGGCCGAAGTGGGATTTTTTATTTATAATCAAATTGTTCCAGAACTTTCTTAGAAAGGAGAATTACTTAGAAAACTACTTTAACAACTGAAAAACACCCAAAATATTGACATTAATGTGTAAACATTAGAGGAAAAGTGATTTTATATGAAGTCTTGGGGAAAAAAATGTGGCTGTAGTATTGTTTACATTTGTCACTAATTTGGAGTGAAAACTAGTCTTGATTATACAGGATCAGATGTCTCATGACTTTAAAACAAGAAACACAGATAACATTAATACCCATCTTGCAAGATGGTTTGTTATTCACTCTCAACAAGAGCATTTATATGCATACTATCTCATCTATCATTGTGAAAATAATTTCTTGGTAATTTGGATCTAACAAAATAAAACGGCTGAGGCTAGTGCATTAAATTATATAACAATACATTTTCCTATAATAATTAGTATTTAAATATGTGCCTCTTGTAAAACAATTTCATCATACATACATGCAGAGTACTACTGTATGACAAAACTCGGCTTCAAAACTTTTGCCACTAGTCTGCGCTGTTGCATAAGAAATATTTATTTCCCTCATCTGTTTTCTAAAAGACGCTACTTTCATTTACTCCGTGTTAAAAATCACCACTCTATCATATGTTCATGCTTTCTACTTTTATATTGTATTTTAGGACCAACCAGTATCAGGAAAATCAATGTTAAAAGAGAATAATATAAACATAAAATACATTATTTTGTTTCCAACCCTAAGAAAGGTAACAGTCTACCACAAAGAAGATACTGAGACATTACAAAATATGTAATATATTTTTAATTTAGTATACAAAATGTCGTAGCTCCTGGATTTTGCTAATGGTCAACTAATTTGTTTGCCAACGACCCACTATTATAAAGCTTTGTAGACGCTCCATTAGTGATTATAGATAAGCATGGTAAAGAACCTACATTCATATTAATTTTGTATTACAATGTATTTTATACAACAATTTTACTAGACATCATTAAAGTTCTTAAGTTTTCTTCCTCTTGGAGTTAGAATTTCTTATGTCAGACACTTCCCTTATACTTTACAAAAATTTTGAAAAAATATGTTTTCAAAACAATGTTCAAAATTATTTCAGTATTTGCAGAAATACAGGCATTTTAAACTCAAAGCTATGTGATAAGACTTTTTGCTCCAAATACTCTTTCAAGATTCTCTAAACTGACATTTCTACATTATAACATTCTGAAAATCCAAGAAAATATAAGAAGGTCCTCGAGATGCTTATCAGAAAGCAAGGTCTTTGTGTCTGTCTATACACCTAATTTCTTTCATTTTACCTAATTATCTAATACTTTCTTGCTGTTGTACAATTATTAGAGATAACATGGATAACAAAACATGCACCCATGACCTAAAATAATAAGATGGAGGCCTGCATTCAGAGAGTAATGAATTTTCTCAACTCAGGAAAGACGAACATATCTCTGCTACTATTTATTTACAGGTAGGGCAAGTAAGTTTAGCTAAACATCTACCGTGTTCAAAAGCAAAAATATCAAAAATAGCATTTATCTAAAAATGGCAATATATCTGTCATATGAATATCTGTGATGAACGTTCAAGGAATAACAAGTACACACATCTAAATTAAAATATGCTATAGATAATAAGCAGATCCAATAGATATGAAAATTAGTAATTCAATTTTATATACCATGGGTATTTTATTTCCATGGCTGTGTTACAACTGGAACATCTTTAGCTGTGCTGTATAATAGTCATGTGATAACGTGGCTCAGTTAGAGTTCAAATATCGCCACCTACAATGCACAGGAATTAAATATACTAAACCTGTAATTACAGTCTCTGGAGAGTAAAACACAATGCAAGTGTTCATGTGTGAATCTCCACCCCAAACCCTCAGGAAACACGTGGTCCTGGTTGTGTGTCTTGTTCTCTCTGTGTCTCAGTTTCTGTTTCTGTAAAATTCAAAATACTAATCGGTAGTTTACATGGTTCTTAGGAAAACCGTGTATATATATGTAGTATATAAATTGTATATAACATAAAATTGTATCCAGATATATAGATAGTGCAAAAAATTTCAGTATTCCTGGCATTTAATATATATGTAGTGATGATGGATATAGAGTTAATAAAATTATTAGTTTTATGTTTTTTAAGGAAAATATCCTCCTTGTATTTGCTATTTAGCATGTTTAGACTTTTATTTCAACACTGCAAACACAGGCACGAATGTAAACTCACACACACATACACACACACACAGAAACTTACATTCTTTCCAAAATATTATTTTAACTCTAAATATGATAAAAATTAAAATTTATCTTTTGATGTGGCACATCACTGTAAATAAACAGAACAATATTGAGGGTTTTTGCAAGACTTTGTGTTGTTCATTTAGATCTGAGAAACAAAATTTGTTAGATGAACATAGACAATTCACTTGGCTTTATGCAGGTAAAGTATATAATGTATAGAAGATGACTATAATTTTCATGATATTACTGCAAACATGAACACATGAGCTACAGTGGTAAAAAAACTTATTCCTCCTTTCTTACTTTCAAGCTTATCCTAATTATTTTTCTTTTTTCTTTTTCTTTCTGTTTTTTGTTGGAACGGTTGCTTTGACCATTGGAAGTACTACATTTACTTGCAGGGATTAGAAATATCCAACTAGCATGCTAGAGCACACCCGTAATCCCAGCACTCAGGAGGATGAGGCAAGAGAGCTGCTGTGAGTCAAGGCTAGACTGGAATTCACAGGACAAGCCTGGGCTACATAGTAAAAACCTGTCTCAAAAAAAAAAAAAAAAAGTTAGTCCAGTTAGTTCATAGGACAGAGTTTGAGTGTGAGTGATTGACACATGGGCCAACGAACCAAGGAAGAACAGGGCCCAACCAATGTTGTGGTAGCGTAAATGTTATAACAAGGAAGTCAGAAGACAGACTACACAGATGCTTCTGGGAGCTCTTCAGCCTTCACCATTGTCTCTAACCTGGGTTCCCAGGGCAGACTGGCAGGCTTGCTCCCATCTCCCTGCCGTGGCGTCACCAATTTCCAGTGCAGACTCCCTCCAATCCTCAGGTCCTTGTCAGCTTAGGACACTGATCAGCGGCTGACACACCACCTACACCAGGGCGAGTGCTCAGACCTTTTACCTGTGACTGGTGTTCTCCATTTGCACATCAGAATAGATACTGGACCCTGCGCTTTTGCACATGCAGACAGCCCTTTTGTTAGGACTCTCTTTTCTGACTCTGAGAGTCATTATAATAAATCCAGGCGAACCTCTGAGGTTTTACTGTTTCCAATGTCTGTGTTAGCTCTGTTCTTAAATCAGTCATCTGCTTCTTGCTACAAGAAGGAAGCAAATAAAGGATTTCCTAAGTGAAACAGACTTTTCCACATTTCTATACCGATTTCTGACAGCTAACACCTACTAGTGTTTGGTCTTCTTTGTTTCGTCTACTTTCCAAATCGACCCTCAATTCCTTTATGTTCCTTGTTCTGTATTCCTGCCCATTCCTTTGTCAACCTTCATAATCTCTGTCTCAACCTCTTGTCAAAACATGCTCAGACTCTCCCCTCTGGTGCCTCCTGCCTGTTTGTTGATCCCTTACCTAGTATAGAGGCCCATTGTTTGACTTGGTCTTTGGCTTTTGCACACAATATGAAATTGGCTTCTAATGTAATCTTTGACCTGTGTTTCTGGCCTGATCCTTGCCATGTGAATCTATTCCAGCTCTCTTCTTGTCTTTATATTTATTGATTTATTTTGACTTTCAGTTTCATTGCATATCTCAGATCCTGAGTCTTATATTGATTGAATCCTATCTCTCATATTCCTAGCTTCCTTAATGCTCACTATTTAAAATCATGCTAGGAGCTGGTGAGAATACACACACACACACACACACACACACACACACACACACACACACAGAGGAAGGGGCCCACAATATTCACCAAGGCAAGTAAAAGAGTTTCCTAAAACTTCCCAATTTATGTTTAATCCTTTTAGCTTAATGGGTCATTTTCACTAAAAGAGCAAATGTTGGTCAACACTCACACCCTTACCTGTGAACAAATCCTATTTTGGGTATTCTTTCAATGAAATGTTAACCACTCTCAAATGTATTTGATTTGAACACCACCTAGCTCTGCAAGCAAAAAGGAAACATTTGGTAGTAAGGGAGTATTTCGAGTTAGGATATTTAGACTTCCATGCTTTTGAGTAACTGGAAGGCCTGGCTTAGGGTTAGCTCAAGAGCAAAGGGAAAGCTGCTGTCCTGAAACTGGATAGGGATGATCTTTGAGAAGAAAGCTGAATTCATGAAAATATAAGTGACATAAAACCAGTGAGACAATCATAGAATAGAGGAGAAAGTGGTGATGTCAGTGAAGAACTGGAACAAACCCCGGTATCACTTCTGTGTAGCATTTGCAGAAAGCAGAGGAGCAAAGTGCCAGGGCTGAAGAGGATCTTCGCAATCGCCCCGCACAGCCTCCTCTTTTCCCAGCATGTTGAAGCATACATCATTTCTTCCTGCCTCTTATGAGTCCATACTTAGAAACTGTGGCCCTGCATGCTCGATGCTGTCAGAAATAGTAGCTGCCTTAGAACATACCGAACTGGATTAAAAGGAGAAACAGCTTCCCTGGCGAAAGAAAGAAATTATATATGTGTACAGAATGGTTACCATCTGTTCCCTTTTCCACTTTAAATCAAGTTCTTCCCTTTTTTATATCAAATGATGTAATGCTGTAGGAGCTTTTGGGTCATTGTTCACGGGCTTAGATGGGAAATCTTTTAAAGAGAAAGTCAAGCTACACTCCGCTGTGTAGAATATACTCAGGATTTTTCAACAGTAATGCTGTGCAGCTCTCTGTGGATCCCCAAATAGTTTTATGGGGGAAAAGAAACCAGTGTATAGCAGGTAGGATAGGTTTTATTTAAAATATTTTACTAAATATTTAAAAGTAGTGATAACTAGGTAAAAATGCATGCTAAAAAAACAGAAAGGCCGATTACAAATTGTAGCCTAAGTAAGTCTTATTTTACCAAAAGTAGTAAAATGCTGCTAATAGACTTTGCATCAGGTAGTCCAGCTCCCTCCTGTGACAGCAAGAACGAAGGTGCTGTGTCAGCCTTTACTACCTGCAGTCATAGCAGTCACCACGAGCACATTTTGTTTTTATGTGCTCATTTACTTTTTCATCAGTGTGATTCTTGTGAAATCTGAGATTTCAACTATCAAAGCTCACACCTTCTTACCACTACCTGCAATCAATAAGTTCCAAAGAAATACCAGCTGAATTATAGGACACGTGGAGCTCAAGATGATGGATGTTTGAGGCCTGAGCCACTGATGGGAGACGAATGGGGCACAGACAGGTAGAAGTGCACCTGGGACACACGTAGTGGGTCGCGCTCAGCCACCATCTCAGGTGGCTAAGGTGACCCTCAGGAAACCCAGACACTGGGCTGATGTAAATTATGACTTGGCTTGTTACATTGAACCTGGGAAAATGTTACTCAAATTCACTGAATAAATAAAACAATATTTTCAGAGAATGGCCATCTCATACATCAATAATACAGAAAAATCACCTGAAAACTCTTACACTCACATACACTCTTATTTTATTTAACTGTATCTTTCATTGCTATCTGGAAACCTATCAGGAATGACTGTGAGTGGTGGGCTTCTATAGCCAAAACAATCTCAAAAATGCTTCTTTGAATCATCTATTAGAAAATTACATAAAGTCAAATGTTGACTCATTTTCCTGTTTCAACTTTATGATAAGGTCATGAATATGTAACACTTATTATTCATAAATATTAAAGCTTTCAAAATAAATGAAAAACATGCATTATCTCATGCTATGCTAAATGTACCTAACACATAATAAATGTTGTTATATTTTCACAGCAGACTTGACACCTACATAAAAAAGGAAAAAAATACAGAATTCTCCGAATTCTGTGTACCCAGTATATTATTTTCTACAACCATGGGATGAAGTCATTTTTATTTTTAGCAAAGACTTCATTTTTATGTAAGACAAGAAAAAAAGAAGAATATTTATAACCCTGAAGAAAAGAGTTTTGTTCCATGAAAGCATAATTTAGTTATAATTTGGTGATTACGGCTAACTACTATTTTCTTAAAGTAATAGAAATACAAACCAGTACTCTTTTTTCTCCCACTGTGAAAATGCCCCCTGCTGGTGCATTTTAATTCATAGTTATTAGTCATATTGTATCTGTAGGTTAGTATGAGTGACATCACAAACCTTTTTTTTTTTTTTTTCCTGTGTCATAGAGCACTGTTCTGCCTCTTTTGGGCCATGCATTCACTACTCAGTGTTTCTAGTCAAAAACAAAATAATCTCTTCCTCAATGAACATGCCTAATGTTTTTTGTATTTCTTCTCTCTTTTTATTAGTGTGGTCCTGGGAGTTGAGTCTAGAATCTTCACACTTGACTACATCTCCTGCTCATTTAGGTTTCTGATTTCCAATTAGGATCTAACCAAGTAGCTAAGCTGCCCAGTCTGGATTTGAACCTGTGATCCGCCCACTTCAATCTCACACAGTCCTGGACTGTAGGCCTGTTACAAAAAACCCAGTTTTTCCTATATTTTAATTTAGAAGGTATTTCTTTTTAAATACATATCAAAATGCAAAAATATTTAATGTTCAATTTTGCATACGATTTAAAGTTATACCACAAAAACCAGCTAATTACTGAGACGCTTTCCTGTTATGCTTTTATACTGCAATGTCATCTTCAGACAGCACCATCCTTATGACTCAGGGGTCTCTCGACTTGGCTCTACGGATCAATTTCCCCTATTGATGAAACAAAGTGGAATGTAAGAGGGAAACTTTTGTAAAGATGATCTCATTCAAACAGTGAGGTTAAAAAAGGCGCCTGCTTAGCGGCAAGCTCCCAAAAGAAGCAGCACAGGAGGGAGAAATGCTGTGAGTTGGAACTGTGTCGTTCTCCACCTTCAAATCATCTGTTCCACTGTAACTTGAAAATACTGAAAACCTGCCTCTGAGGTAAAATCAGGCCAAGCTATGCAAAAGAAGAGAAGCTGACATTTATGGGACACCTATTATCTTTTGGATATTGTGAAATTAAGCATTTTTATAGATTACACGATTTAATTTTCAAGACACATGAGGTGTAGTTATTTCCATTTTTTAACAGGTAGACGGAAGACAAAGGTCATATAGCTAAAAAGATGCAGGCTCGAATACAGGTACTTTTCACTCAAAGTCTATCCCATTCTCACTGAAATACAAAAATTTAGTTCTTTTCAGTCGAACTGTCCTTTCTTTGAGTCCATCCATCAATCCAAAATAATCAGCTTTCTCTTTTCCTTTCCCTTCCTTCCCTGTCTCCTTCTCTTCTTACCTCCCTTCCATTAGAAAATATATGTTGAAGATTTCCCAGTTACCAAATTAGATATCTAGAAGTAATATGACGAGCATATTCTGATGTTTAGGCATTATTTGACCAATACTAACATCACTTCTAAACAACAAAATGTAAAGCCTGCACAATGAGGGAGAGCCTACAGCATATTATCAAATTTTTTTGCAAGCAAAATGATGAGATGGATATTCTGTGGCTCTTAAGATGACAAGTTATGTAAAAATCTAAAGAGACAACCTATGTGAAACTGGAGAATGAATGACTTATGTGTATGCTAAAAATGAATGATTTCTTGTTAATAAATAGTGCTGACTTGATCTTCAAGCACAAGGTTAACTTTAAAAGCTAGATTATTTTTTAGCTGTATAAATAACATACAAGGTATCCTAAACCTTTGTATTTGCCATCATCTTACTATATTTACTTAACACAACTTGTTATAAATTCCTTCTAGGCCCCTTTGAGATTTAAATCTACAACTCAGGGACACCTAACAAGGACCCATGAGCCATACCTCTAAATTAAGTGTGATCTGTCCCTGACTCCCAGTCTCTGTGGGACAATACTAAGTTTAACTTCAAAATAAATACCAACTAGCAAACAGAAATAAATTATTCATGTCATCCAACCTATCTCTAATGGTTTCTCTTGTTTTAAGTTTCTCCAAACTTTTGGTCCAGTGAGGATGACTACTGTCTCTCTCTGTTGCAATAGTCTTCTATAAAGTCTTCTTGAATATTTGGATTGAATGCTTTTGTTTCCTCCAAGTCCTTATGTTGAAATTCTAAGACTCAATGTGATTGAACTTGGAGGTAGAGTCTTCGAATGTACTTATATTTAGAGGAGCACTTGAGGGCTGGACCATCAAGGTGGTGTTAGTGACAGTAAGTGCCTATAAGAAAACAAGATGTGTTTCTCTCTTGGTCTCTCTCTCTCTTCCTTTAATATGGTGACACAGTGAGAAAACAATGTTCTCTCTTTAGAAACAAACTTTGAAAAGTAGGTGCATTTTGTTTAAATCTCCTAACTCCTAGTCTATGAAATTTGGTTATAATGAGCCATGCCAAGACACTTGTTATTTTACATGTTTGGTGTATTTTTTCCTTCACTTCACCTTTATTTATTGTGGTGTTATTATTTGCATAGTAAAACCAATGGAGATCTTTACAAAAAGTCTTATTTATGATAATTATTCATCCAGTACTTACTAAAAATCACAATTCCCTATATACTTTTCCTTAATTTGGTTTTCCAACATATGTTAAAATAATATTATTTTTAATCCAGTACATACATAAAAAACTGAGACTTGGAAACTTGCATTAATTGACGAGGCCATAGAACCATTAAGTTGTAGAGTTACAGTGAAACACCAAAATCCTACTCCATCATCCTCACTAAGCTTCTACATAATATAAGAGTGACAATTTCAATTTCCAAGATTTTATTCAACTGTCTGACATCATGCAGGCAGTTTTATCATACAGTAACATCAGATCTATACAATGACATAATAGAACCGATACACACATACACACCTGGGGAAATAAATGCTCAATGAAGCTTATGTGATTTACGCTTCAGTCTCCGACCTGTGTAAAACACTTTATAGAAATATATTATGAAATACAATGTTGTCGTTAGAGAATTTGTCTACACAAAGATTGCAGGTACAAAAAATGAAAAACTTATAAAATGGAAACATCTTTTTATAAACTTCTGAAAAGAAGCAAACAAAAGAAAAAAAACCTAAGAAATAAGAAATTTCCTAAGTCTTCATTTTGTGTTTTTAATTTTTAAACCTATCATTTTAGGTAATGGTAATATCTCTCTCTAAAAATAACCTGGACATTTTTTTCTAAAATGGTAAGCCAGTTCAGTTTTAAAGAGAATTATGATTAACCAGAGGTACTACTCATCTCTGGAAAGAGGCCCACACCCTGAAGGAAAAGCTAGTATCTTCCCAAGGGTACTTGTGATTCAGCAATGCCCACAGGGATATACTATTGATCCAAAAACACACTTCTCTACTGGGAGTCTTTGAAAGGGATATATTGAGTCACATCTCCCTGTGCTCAGGCTATATCTTGAGAACAAATTAAGCTCTTTTGTAAGCTGAATTAACTCTTTCAGGTTTCTTGTCATTGCATTCTCTGGAGTAGTGACTCAAAGACACTCTGTCTTAATATTTGCAAATTATTAAAGATTGGGATATAGTTCTGTAGTTATTCACTTCGGGATTCCTATTTATGACTAAAAAAATAAGTGCTATTTTAGTAAATTGAGAAATGAATCAGAAGAAATCTAATATATAAAGTAGAAATAGTCTAAATTGGATTGTGGAAAAGCTGAGTCCTAGTCATAGCTCTATCTCTGGATATGGACCTTTGGATGCACATCTTAAGTGTTCTTGGACTCATTTTCTTTATTTCAGAAGTTCCATGGCTATGAGTCATAAAGTGCTAGAAATCTATACCATAGTTATCATTTATAAATATTTACATTGACCTCAGACGTTATATACAAACAGAATAAATAATGGCATATTACTGTATCAGTCTGAGCTCAGTTAGTAACACAGAAGCAGGAACTATAGTTCAATAGAGAATATTTAATGCAGGAAATAGTTACAAAAAGTCTAGAGGTAATAAGCCAACCACTGAGTGAAAGGACTCTGAATTAATGATGGCGTTGGCTCTTTTGCACCAATATCAGTTATGGTTTTCAGATAGACCTTCCCAGTTAAGTATACATAATTTGAGAGGTATTGAAACCTCAAAAACAAACAAAACTAAGATATGTATAGCAATTCCTTCAAGTCCTGCCCATATCCCCATTGCAGTTTTAGAACTGACGGTTATATCAATCAGTACTTGAGACATTAAAACACATTGCGTTGTTTAAAAGTACACATCATTGGAAAAAATTATACTAAGCCTTTCTTTGGCCCATAATTAATGATAAATTTTCTCTCGCCTTTTTTCTGAGACCTTGATGTAGACAGCCTATAAATCAAAGCTATTACAATAAATAGGGTAATATCAAGAAAATAGTGGGGAAATGGCTCTGCTTACAGGGCACACAGATGCCATTTATATTAATTTCTTTAGGGTCAACATGTCAAAGTTCCACAAAATGATGACTTAAAAGAATAAAAATTTATTGTTTCACAGTTCAAAACCAAATCAGTAATTTTTTGCCTGTGTACTCCACCTCCATTTCTATAATCACAAGCCTTCCTTGGCTTCCAGATAATTGTCTGGCCCCTCACATTGTCATACTTATTCCTATGTCCATTTCTCTGTCAAAATTTTGTTTTTATAAGGACAACAATAGTATTGAATTATTGCCCACACTAATAATCTCATTATCTTTTCTTTCTTGATTACTTCTGTAAAAACAAAATCTATTTGTGGATAAAGAAATATTATGGGTTAGAACTGTATTACATCCCTTTAAGGGGGAACTAATATGCTCTAACAACACTTTATTCTTGGATTTATTATCTTCTAATGAGTACATATTCTGAGGACCTCTGCCAGCCTGTCCTTTCAGCTGCATACAACCGGAAGTCATTCAATTCATAGAAAGACTATGGAACAAGTGTTTAAGTGTATTTTTGTTAAGTACACTTGAATACTCAAAATTCAGCTACAGAGAGTTAAATAAAAGTTAAGCAATCATATTAGGAGTTTAGATATTGTTGCAGATAATGCCAGTTGTCCCTTGTCAAGTCTTCATTTAAGAATAAAGTATTCTCTCATGGTCTGCTACTCTACTGTTTCTCTTGTTATTTATCCAATGCTAGGATAAAGGTGGTGCACCACAAGGAGTAATTATGAAGCAAATATCAATAAAAAGCAATATTATGAAAGTAATATATGCCAACACATGCACCATAGAAGAGATGTAGACATGGACTAAATAGCGTTCTTAAAGAATCTGTTCTTGTACACAGTGTTTCCAAAGCACTGGTAGCGTTCCTAATAACCTGCTTTATATCAGCGAGATGACAAAGGAAGAATTCTGGCCTTTAGTAAGTAACTCATTGCTACATGACAGCGATACTGACATAAAATGGAAATGATTGAGAAGGTTGAGTTTATGCTGGGTAACATGGAAAATAATTGCATTTTGTCCATTCAATGACTATCCATATAGTGTTGAGAAGTCAAAAGTAGAAACATAACAGGCACTGAGAGTTTTGGCTACTCAGCATCTTCTCATGCCTTCTGAAGGTATTCTCTCTCCACGGACTTCCAAATGATTGCCTTCAACCTGATTAACTGAGTTCCTGCTATCAGGCTAGCTGTGGCCACTATACTAAGACTGTAGTGTTTAATGTCATATGGGCCAAATTGTTTTGGCCGGGGGTGGGGGGTTCGGGGGGGATTTGAAACCTTTCCAGAGACAAAGACTCTTATGTCAGTTACCTCACTGAAATGCAGGAACACGAGTTTGCAGTTTGGAGATGCTTTGCACAGCCGTAGAACACCTATCTCTGGGGCACAGTCATTGTGCAGCTCTTTGGCCTACATGTGTACAGACCTTGGTAAGCTTACTATATTGCACAAGCCTTTTTACCCATGAGGTTGAATATCGACCAATTAAAAAAAAATCTGTAGGAATCCCTATGGCAAATACTTCTGACACTCTATTTTCCTGGCAACCCATACTTAGGAAGTATGAAGATATATAAATGCGTAATACTTTCAGTCACAGAGGTTTTCAATAAGAAACAAACAAACAAACAAACAAAAAACACTTAACCGTGACTACACAATCCATGATAACACTTTTCATTCATGTCTTCAGTTTTCAAATCCAAATTTTCTATTTATTTTACCAATATGAACTGAGGATTGATTCATTAAAAAATGAAAAGGAGAATCAACAGGAAAGAAAGAAAAGAATGTAGGAAGAAAAAGACACCACTGTTTAAATGCAAATTCACCCCGTTATTGTTGCAGGCCCAAAGCTCTCCCCTTAAAACAACTGGGATCATGTATATCGCTCAGAAGGGACAGCAGTGGGCTTGTATTTGAGTTAAATACAGGTCAAATTTTGTACATAAATTTACTAAAATAGGCCATAGTTTAAGGTTTTCATTTTATCCACTAGAGTGCACCATTGCAATCTCACAATTATGACAGAAATGAGTTGATGTGTTTTTCTTTTAATGCACATAAAAGAGAAATACAGTGTTAAAAGCAAACTGCATTTCTTAATTGCCAGCAACCTCTAAATACATGACAAATTGAATGCAAATTAGATTTAATTTACCTTATGTTTTATAGGTTCACAAAAGGCTTTCAAAAGAATTTGAGACTCTTGTCTCTATTTCTTCTATTATCAGCATGCCAATGACAGAACTTGCTTTTATTTTTCAATTTGTAAAAAGAATATAAGATGCAAAAGGCAAACAATGGTCACTACTTTAGGTCAGATATATAGTGTTCGTCCATGAGTATAAGATTATCCTTTTCTTTTTTAAAAAAAGAGATGTTCACTCATTTAAATTACTTCCCACTGAAATCCTCCTTTCTGATAATGAAAATTTACATTGAATTCTATAGCAAAAATAGAAAAGATAATGCAGATTTTGCAACAGGAAAAGAGGAAAAAGAAACATGTATACCTTGTCCCAGTGAATACATGAATCACAGAACTGAGAATGGAAAGGCACCATCTGCATGGAAGTCTGCAGCCCAGGGAGCAAACACTTGCACTTAGGTTTATTTCAGATTATGCAGCTCAGCATTTCCACGGTTCCTCCAACAACATCTTTCCCTTCCTGCATCTCGTATCACATGTGTCCTATAATTGTCCTCAGGCCAAATAAGATTGCTTTGAAGAATAAATTCACACGCTAGAGTAATCAACTACATAATTAGTCTAAAGTGACTCTCATATTGTCTTCTATGATACCTTCCTATTCCCTGTCATGTCACTTGATAGAAGCTGCCACTATTTATTATGCCAAAATCAGAAGATTTAAGAGGCTGATCTATGTAGGAGGAAAAAATAAAATAATAAAAAAGAAGCCTAGAGATCTTCTTTTCACACAGGAATCTGAAAACAGTTTAAGGGAGATCAGGTCTGAGGATGCTTACCTTTCCATTCATGTAGAATGAAGGAAGGTTTTGGTGGATTGTAATCACCATCCTGAGCAACCACAATTCATAACAATAGTTGTAACACCACGGGCTCCGAGCCCTTCAACATCATTGCCATGTGGAACTTGGTGTAAAAGAAAAAAGAAAGCAAATTCTTGCCAGGTATGGTGGTGCATGTCTTTAATTCCAGCCATCTGGGAAACTGAAGAAACAAGTTCACAAGTTCCAGAGAGCCTGGGCAACTCTAGTAATTTAGTAAATCTCTCTCTCTCTCTCTCTCTCTCTCTCTCTCTCCCTCTCTCTCTCCCTCTCTATCTGCCCCCCCCCTCTCTCTCTCTGTCTCTGGGCTCAGCTCAGGTTGGCCCAGAATGAGTACTCACAGCACTCCTCCAGCCTCAGCATACTGAGTTCCGGGATTACATGTGTACACCTAGGTATTACGTGGTGCTGGGGATCAAAACCAATGCCTTGTGCCTTCTAATCAGTAAGAAATGGCTCCATCTCCTTAAAATGCACTTTAATAAAAGGAAGAAATATATTTTCAGATAAAATCTTTGGAAATTTTAGGATTTAATCCCCAGTACAATCAACAACAGAAACAAAACAAAGCAACAATAGAAACAAATACTCAAGGAATGTTGAATAATGAAAAATAAACTCTAGAAATGAAGCCACATTATCTATGTCTTAAGTAGTCATTCACTGAATTATAATCCACCTTGAAATTTTAAAATAATTGACATGCACTCAAAAGATTTTTAAAAATTGAATCATGACTCTCATACAATTATAAATAAGATTGTATCAACATAATTAAGTCATCAATACAGTGTGTGTTATGGCGGTTTGGACACCTAAAAAGTGGGATCAGATATATATATATATATATATATATATATATATATATATATATATATATATTTACATTGTTAAGATGGATTTACAGAAACTACAGGACCATTCTATCCAAAAGGCGATACTTAATTGCCTTGGTAAAGCATAACATTTTGCTTCTCTGTGAGTTCTCTGTGGTGATGGTTCTCTATAGCCGGTTTCCTTTCCAGTTCTTAGTAGCCACAGGCATTCAGGGTAAGGTACTCTACTCAGAACACTTAGCAATGTTGTTCTCTTTTGCCCATGTCCAAATCTTTCATATTATTTTTCCTGACAATCTATTCAACTTTGCTTCCCAAAGGCAAAGTATGCTTAAGCGTCTTTCACCTTGGGATTTCTGGGTCATCCTATCTCAACATATTCAGTTTTTTGACTATCCATGCCTCAGGGATCTTTCCAATGTAAGCTTGTTAATCTTTTTAATTCTGAGATAACAGGGAAATGAGAGAGAGAGAGAGAAAGAGAGAGAGAGAGAGAGAGAGAGAGAGAGAGAGAGAGAGAGAGACAGAGACAGAGAGAGAGGAAATGATGTTTCTGTGCTTATAGATATGTGTGAGTATCTCATTGCTGTGAGAAGGTATATGTCAAGAAAAGGTGGTAAAAAAAGAACCCCATTATCTTGAAATTGTAATGTAGCAAATAAACTGATGTCATTTGCAGATTATCTTCAGGGAACAGAAATTCTTTTAAATTGATCATAGGAATCTACCTTGTGAAATCTATCAGTTCCAAGAAATAAAATAAGTATCCTGATGTGTTTTTGTATGTATCAAGGTTAAGCTCCCCAAAAAATAGGATCGTGTAAATTCAGCAAACTTTATCTGTTCTACTTGTGTCAAAATTTTAACCAATTCATAGTGACATAACTACTCAACTTTCAAAAATTGAATCAGGCAACAGCAGAGAAAAATACACTGCTCATTTTAAAGAAATAAATGTTTCCCTAAATAATAACTATCAAAACCAAATTAGGTTTATTTATGGCATGAAAGAATTTACACATAATGAAATTGTACTAAAGAATATGATAACAGGAAATAATGAGTTACAAAAATTAAAACAGGAGTTCTAGGAAACTTGATCAAGATTTATTAATAACTAGTTTGCTAAACTTTGATAAACTTAGCTTCTTACAGTAATAGATTTCATGTCTTTGAAAAAAAAATTTCCTTTGTATGGCAGAATACAATATGCTTAATAAAGCAATACAATGTTTTTCAATACAAAACACATTAACATCACGCGTACTTGAATAAAATATATTAAATTTAGTATGCTATGTTCGGAAAGCCCAAAACCTTTCAGCCATTTAACTTTTTAGATACTCATATCATGAAGGTGGTTGCAAAGCACTTTATTTTTTCTAATATAGCAATAACACATAGTCAAAAGAAAAACGGAGCACTTATAAAATCCATTAGAGACAGCAGTATTAGGAAGAAAATGAAGTCAGACTCCCCAACTTGCCGTGGGTTGTCCACAACTTACAAGTCTCAGAGAGAAATAGTATGAGTCTATATTATGAATAAAACATTCCCTTGCATCCATGAATAGAGCACAACAACAGAAATACACCGGATGTGCTCCCTGAACTCAGGAAGTTTTCTGAGTTTTTTCTCAGAGAATTTTTCTCAGCTGGTAATGAATATCCTCCTCATAATTTTCACTTACTAATGTCCTTTTCTGTCCTGTATGTATAACTTGATTCATTTTTCTTTTATAATTTCTCTGTTTTCTGCTTACCTTGTTTGAATTACTATTCTTTCTTTCTCTTAAAAGTTACTTATGTCTCAAGTAGGCTTTCCTTTAGCTCTTTCTTGTAAAACAGTAAAGCTACTTATTTAAATACTTGTTACTTCCTCTCTATTGTCAGTTTTTTTGAGAGGTGAAACTATGTCCTGTTATTACCTCACTAACCAACAGTGTACTTGAGTCTTTTTAAATTTTCTCTTTCTTTCTTTCTTTCTTTCTTTCTTTCTTTCTTTCTTTCTTTCTTTCTTTCGACAGTGTCTTACTTTGTAGCTTATGCTGGTCTTGAACTCATTATGTAGTCCAGGATAGCCTTGGACTCAAGGAAGTCTACCTGCCTCAGCTTTCCCAGTGCTGGGACCAGAGGTATGTGCCATCACACCCATTTATATGGTGCTCAGAATCAAACTCAGGGCCTTGTGCTCACTAGGCAAGTCCTTTACCCGCTGTGCCACTCCTCTACCCACAATACATGAATCTTAATCACCTATACAACAAATGCTTGTTAAATTTAAACAATAGGTATTTATACCCAACTGCCATAAAAAATGACCAAAACTGCATACAAACACTATATTAAATATTTATTAATGTTTTGTTCTCTTTATTTGGTGGATGTTGTTTCACGACTTGGCACCTGAGTATATCCTGTTTTGCTCCTTCATGCCTCTGAGGAAGGGAAAAAATGCATTTTTGCTGATATTTGTAATTCTCCTTTCAGTCAGGGGGCTACAGTTAATGATGTGTTTTTAAATCAATATTATCACAAATTCTACCAGTTTCACCCTCTCCGAGAAGCTCGGGGTAGGTTTGGTCTCATTATTTCTGCATACATCATCTTTCTTACAAACGGGTCAATGAGTTCCTAAGATATTAAGTAATTAGCTGGTAAGACCCCTGAGTCCAAAAGCTAGAGATGCTGCTCCAAGGTTTAGGTGGGTATTATACACATGAAAGCAGAATATGAAACTGAAACTATAGTGCCACATAACTACTTTCCTTTAATTTAGTGTTTATTCAACCAATAGCTGATTTGAAATGTACCATTTAACTAAGGACCAGAAAAAAATCAATTAAATATAAAAAAGTCTCCAAATGCATACAATAATGTTCCTACATAGATTGCTGCATTTTGTCTAAATTTTCAAGTGAATTTGTTTGCTTAATATTCTGTTGTGACTTGGGGGCAGACAGATAGACAGACCAATACATATTTATAGAGTTTCAAGTATCCAGAAAATTATTATTTCTGAATTGTACATCCTGATTGCCTGAAGATACAAGTGTAATCCTGTTGCACAGTTGCATACTGTTTGTTAATAGATCTATGGCTGCTTTCCGCCATTAACCACCATCCATGTAAAAAAACAGAATTTCTAACACACACACACACATACACACATGCATACACACACACACAATACTATGTAGTTTGT
Organism: Ctenodactylus gundi; assembly: GCA_004027205.1. Classification (NCBI taxonomy): domain Eukaryota; kingdom Metazoa; phylum Chordata; class Mammalia; order Rodentia; family Ctenodactylidae; genus Ctenodactylus; species Ctenodactylus gundi. Next base: position 113,892 of record PVKB01002732.1, on the reverse strand, counting down.
CGTGAAAAAGATAGCTTTATTTTTCCCATTTTGAAGGAAAAATTTCTATACTCCCAGTCAAACTCAGTGATTCGATTCTTGACTACCAGGCACAAGGCTCTGGGTTTCATTCCCCAGTACCACATAATAATTAGAGAGACCAGGCAGATATCCTAGCACTCGAAAGGCTGAGGCAGAAGGATTGTCATGAGTTTGAGATCAACTTGGGCTACAAAGTGAGTTAGGCACCAACTGGGATATAGAGCAAGATTATCTCAATAAAAACAGAATAAAACAAACAAAAAACCCTACCAAAACAAAGCAAACAAACAAAAAACCACTACTAGACTTTTTTCTTTTATTTTCCTTTCTTCTTTTCTCTTTTCTTTTCTTTTCTTTTCTTTTCACCTTGTCAAGAAGTCTGCTTTATGTTTGCCCCACTAGGCCATTTGATTTTTGTTCCAGTGCTCTAACTTTGTCATTCACTACAGAGATTACATATATATATATATATATATATATATATATATATATATATATATATATATATAGTTAGTTAGTTAGTTAGTTAGTTAGTTAGTTAGTTACATATATTTGTGGCCTCTACGGCCCAAGAGGGAAAGTCTTTTTAGGCAATTTGCATATTGCTGTAGTCAATTGTTACAAACCGACCAATATCAGATAGCTAAAGTGCAGAGTGAAGCACAGCAAAATCCAGTCAAGCTACAAAACAATGAAATAAGTGATTTGTATTTGAATGTTTTCCTAGAAGTTGTGAAGGGAAGTATTTGTTAATCATTGAAAGACTGAAAAAAAAAATCCATTATAGCCCATTCCACTTACAGGACGTAAGTTGCTATTCTAGTTTCTGACACTGGATTAGATACCCGAGAACTGTTGCTTTTAAATATTTTTGGAAAGAGAATCACAAGAATTATCGCTGGATGGAATGGAATATTTATTTTCAGCTTTTTGAGGAATCTCCATATTGCTTTCCTTAGTTGTTGTATAAGTTTACAGTCCCATAAGCAGTGTAAAAGTGTGCTTATTTTTTCGCCCCAGGACCTCTCCAGCATTGATTTCTGTTGAACTTAATATGCACTTCTCGATTCTTATTACGGTAAGATGATATCTTAGTGATGTTTTGATTTGTATTTTTCTAATGGCTAAGAATGTTGAATATCTTTTTCTGTATTTTCTAGCCATTTGAACTTCTTCATCTGAGAGGAATAAACGAATCTCTCTGGTATTTTCAAATCAGAAAAGTATTTATTCTTTTCTTTTTTATTGCATTTATTTTTGTTTACTTTGTTTCTTTTCTGTTTTCTTTATTTTTTGTTTTGCTTCTGAGTTGTTAGATTCAAAATGCTGTATACTCATTTTTTTCTTGAAAAATTCATATTTGTTTTGTGTTTTGTGCTTCAAGTCTCTGAATGTTAAGTAAAATATATCTTATGAATATCTTACTATTAATCTACACTTTTATTTTAATGAAAAGTTGGGCTTTTCTGGGAAAAAATAAGTCTTTGCTCTATAGATTCTCTGTAGAGTGTATTCCTTACTGAACAGGAAAAAGAAACTTGGGTATTTGGCATTGCTATTGAGGACAAGTTTACGGATGCACTCCTCTCCAAGCAAGTATTGAATGGATGCCCTGGGATAAAATGGGGACTGCGGTGCTTGGCACTGGTAATCATATGAAACAAAGAAAAAAAACATACACTACGATTCCAAACAATTTATAAATGTGTGCATTCTTTGGAGAAGAGCAGTATCGTTTATCTTCTTTTATTTTAATTTGGCACAAGTAGCTCTCTCTTATCTGTATTTTTATATTCTGTTGTTTTATCACAACACTAAATAACTAGAATTGTAAAGATAATGTTTCTAAAGAATCCAAGGGATTTTTTGATTTTTCTGTTTTCAAAATTATTTTCTCCAGTGCCGTATGTCATCCACAAAAATACGAATGTGACTTGACCTAACTCATATAGAGAGCCAGAAACTAAAGAAAAAATATAAGATTTTCAATAATTCTAATAAAAATACCTAAAATTGATTGCCTTTCATTTTTTAGCACTTACAGACATGATCATCAATCATAAGATTCCACAGGAGGTGTTATTAGTGGCTTGTATTTAGGAAGAAATAGAGTTTCAGAGAGTAAATGGGCCAATAATACTCTATTATATGACTATGGAGCTGAAATTTAAACTGTTTTTCTTTTCCTCTAAAGACCATGCATTTTCTACTATTCTTTATATGTATTTACATCTCCCACCACAACAACACATATGATAGTGATGTAGTGTTGACATGTTAAATGTTCAACAGCTACTTGTCTGATGGTAGCATTTGCCACCTTCTCTGGTGTAAATATTCCTGTTATGGTCGATTTTAAGCTACAGATAACATATCACTGAATCTGGAGTTGAGAGAAGTGATGGCTTTTGCACTTTGGTGACACATGACTCAGTCACAGTCCTGGATCACAATATCACAATTTAAACTTCTCCATATGCAAATTATAATCTTGAGTCCCTTCACTCTAGGTCTTCCAGCTATAGTAAATAAGAATATATTTGAATTGTTAATTAAGGTAGCAACAATGTCAAGTTATACATTTTCTGCTTTATGAAAAAGGCAATCAAGTTAATAAAAGTGCATCAAATAAAGATTAAGACTGATATGCAGAATTCTTGCTGGCAGACTAACTGCAGAAGTAGAAAACTTATCTTGATTTTGGCTTTATCTTCATGAGAAAGTAAATAGTAACTTTTAACTACCTTCAAGGTGAGTGACAGGAAAGATAATCTTGGGGCTGGAGGAATGACTCAGTGGTTAAAGTTCTTGCCTAGCAAGCACTAAGTAAAGCACTTAAGTACCCAAGTTTGATTCTCCAGCACTCCATATATAAACTGGGCGTGGTGGTGCAGGCCTGTAATCCCAGCCCTGGGCTCCATAATGAGTTCAGGACAAGCCTGGGCTACAGAGTGGGACCCTGTCCCAAAACAAACAAAAAATAGCAACAACAAAAATATAATCTCTCCTGCAGTATTCTGTAAAAAAATTCAATATGATAAACAAAGTTAAAGAATGTATCTGACATAGTATTACTGTGCTAGTCTTTTGGATTGATATGCCCCACACTCCATCTCCTTTCTTACACAAATGTGTATCTTTTATTCTTTTTTTACATGATAAAGGGGTATCGCACAAATAACACAGACTTTGCAGATGAGAGGACTATAACGAAAATGTATGTGGTTTCTTTTTTTGTTTTCTTTGCTTCTGCAGGTGAATATTCAGAATTGTGTGCAGCTAAAGATTTGTTAATGCGCATTCTTCATTAAAGCCTATTACTTCTGGTAGGATTAAACTAACATTTCTATTATGAAGTTATAGCTGGTGTGTAGGCCACTATATTGAAAAGTAACATCCAATGACCAGGAGAATGAGTACAAGGAGTTGTTTTCCTATTCCTCTTGCTGTACTTCGTTTAAATGCAAGCTACCTTTGAATATTTTAATTCATTTAGATGGTAGCCAACATACCTATGAAGAACAAATGGTAACTGAAATAAAAGCTCTCCTGTGCATTTGTATCTTCAAAGTTATGTTAGCTCAGTTTATTTCCATTGTACAATGAATCTGTTAATCATTAGAATCTTAGCTCATCAATAAAATGAGTTTTCTGGTCCTACTTTGGCTGTCATTTCTTATTTAGCTTCTTGGATTTGGCAGCTTGCTTTGTTCTACGTTCCTCTGTTCTCCTCACGAAATGACTTTCGTCATTCTACTTAGCCTTGTGGCATTGTGCAGTCTGGCAAGAAGGAGAGATAAGGCGTTTGCCCTGTCCTTCTGAATACAGATACTAGGATGGATATGGGAACCCAGGGGAAACAATACCAGACCATAAGAAGACAAGGTCAGCCAGGATTGTCACTAATCTCACTGCATATATAGAAAGACATTCCCTTTGTGGTACAGAACTACAATTCCAAGTGGGAGCACCTGTTGGAACCACTCCATACACAATTGCTTCTTCTTGGCAGTGGTGTTTGCCTCTGCTCGGCTTCCTGCTGAAGCTGGATTCTCTCCTGCACATCCCTTTCCAAATTCCTTGTCCATTTGACAGTTGTGAATAGCTCTAATGCAGGGATCCCAGCATATATTTTGAGAGAATGATGGTTTCCTTTTTTTTCCTCAAAAAACAGATGCAGTCATTAAAAATTATAATGTGCAAGTCTAGCAAGTGTTTGACCAGGTGTTTTAGTGTTAAGTCCAACCTCCCATTAGTATTTTCCTTCCAACTAAATAATATATTCCAATTTTCCAATTAAAATTTTGAGAAAAAAATGAAGTAGTATCTTTCTAGGACATTATAACACATATTCTCTATGTTAGGAGAATGAGATCCAAACAATCTTAATCAAGAATTAAAAAATCACATCTGTTGACTTCTTTGACTTTTCTTGAGAAATGAATTTGTTCGTATCTTGCGAGCATCATTATCCCTTATTTAAAAGAATTCATGTCCATGCCTTTATGTACTTAGCAAAGTACAGAATTTTATGATTTGAATACTCCGCACACTTCTAAGCTATACCTCACGTTTAATAGACACATAGTGTGAAGAATTCTCTAGAACATGTGCCAAAACCTATCCCACAGATCATCTGTTTTTTGTGCAAATGCCTGCGATTGGAATGAAACCAAAACCTAGTGAATGAGAATTTTTGATATGAAACTTGCAAATGCTAAATAGCAACAAGACATAGATTTTTCTAGTCCATCCAGAAGTTATCCCTGCTCCAGGAGGGCCGCATGGGCAGCTGCACAAAGAGGGGAAGGCAGGTCACACAGTGGCTGTTGTGGCTCAGGATATCTGTTTCTTTATGCTGCTCTGTCTCTTTTGTAAATGCTTTTGTCTTCTACTGCTTTTCAAGTTCTTCTATTCCTTCAAAATTGTTTACATGATTTAAATCCTAACTCAAGTAGATAAAAAGGTCAAAGTGAGAAAATTATATTTTTATAACCCTGTACTTCTCATACAAAATAATTAATTAAAAATTTAATTTATTCGAATTACATCCAGTGTCATTTTCTTAAAAGAATTGCAGAGATACAGCTAACAATACTTATTCATTTAAATCAGGAATTTTCAGTTCTTTACAGAGGAAATGTATGACAGAACATTATACCAAGAACAATTAAAGCATACATATATTCACAATATTATTGAATATTTAATATAGACAATATTATTGAATCAAAATAGGTAAAGAAAAGAGAATCAAAAAACACAGGATATAATTATGATATACTTGCTAAATTATTTTCTCTTGATAAATATGCTAAACTTAAAAAGAAAATATTTCACTGGGGATATTCTAAGTGAAATAGAAGGTCAGTCCTGACATTATTTTTCTTTATTAAATAAAATTTGAGCTGATAAATTTGCCAAATTTTTGCTCTGTATGAGTTTCTATGCTGGCCACTATGATATATATAATAAAATTTTAAGCTATACAATTAGATCATACTTATTAGGGCCCATATTTCACAGATTTAAAATGTCATCAATATACAAAAATCTTACAGTAAAAAGTGACTATAGGTCGTTACATGTCATGTAGTCAAAAACAAATCAGCTGTTTTCCTACATGAAGGAAAAAATAATTATAACACACAATTAAGTAAAATATATAACTCTAAAATAGAGAACCAATACTTCCAAAACATCTACTTCTTCAAACATCATCCACAGATTTAATGCACCCTTCATCTAAATTCTAGCAAACTCTTTGTATAATTTCATAATCTGATTTTAAATTGTATGGAGAATCAAAGGGCTAAAGCAATACTGAAAAGGAAGATATAGCAGGATAATTTATCCTATAATTTCTAAACTTTTAACCATGGATGGAAAAAATGCTGTGGCCTGCGGGTCTGTAGCCTGGGAGAAATCTAATAAAGTCTTTATAACCAAAGTATATAAGGAATGTTAAAAATTCAAAAATAAAACCATTGAAAACACAAGCAGAATATTGGATGAGATGTTACATTAAAGAAGTATGTAGGTGACAAATAATGTCCAACAAGTCCAATATGGTTCACTATGCAAGTGTAATTTAAAAATAATGAGCCATCACTGCACTACTACAACAAATGAGTAAAAGTCAAAACTGACAATATCAATTGCTTGCAAGGATGCCAGGAATGTGGTTTTATTTGTTATTTAAAATGATACAACCACTTTTTAAGACAGTTTGGTAATTTTCCACAAAACTGTACAATCTAGGTATTTTATTCCTAGTTATTTTATTATACCTATATGAAAGCATATATTCATATGAAACATGCACACAATTGTTTATAACAACTTTATAACAGTATCAAGCTGGAAAACATCACAAGATCTTTCAGTATAAGAATGGACACATAAATTGTGGTACATCCGAATAGTAGGATACTTCAGTTGTAAAAAGGGATGAGATATCAAGTCTTAGCAGGACTTGAATTCATGCATATTGCTAAGCAAAAGAAATCAGTGGAAGCAGAAATGGGCAAAGCCAAATGGATGGTAAACAAGTTAGTGAGTATGAGGGATCGATAGAGGAGGGACATTGAATACCTAAGCCATGTAGGATGATGGTTCATGTCAGTGAAACTTTTAGTTGTGATACTGCAATGGTGGATACACAATAATACATATTTGCCAGTATCCATCACATTTTATACATCTGATCATGAATCTGAAGTGAATATGTATGCGGATATGTATATGATAAAAATCATCTATCATCTATCTATCTATCTATCTATCTATCTATCTATCTATCTTTAAGACTTTGTGGCATTCCAAGAGGTAACACAGTCTGTGACATAAGAATTCAAGGGTAAACTAGATGTGGGGCACACACCTGTGATGCTACTAGCACTCCAGAGGCTGAGGCAGGAAGGTGACTATTAGTTAGCAGCCAGTCTGGGATAGATAGTGAGGTCAGGATCAGCCTGAATTCCAGAACAAGACCCTGTCTTGAAAAAAAGTAAGTATAGAACTGAGGTATGAAACAATCTTTTTGAAGAGAGTAAGAGTGGGTGGGAAGTACTAAACTAAGAAAGTTGGGAAATGCAAATATTTAAAGCGGAGGATCAAAGACATTGCATGCACACTTTGGTGGATGACCAAACCATCAAAGCTGTCTTGAAGGAGTTCAGGTTTATAAGTTAACATTCACCACTACAATAGTTGTATGTTGACACTGATTAGTTTATCCAGGAGGGTTCTGAGTGAAGGTAGTAAGATCTCACACTGACTGAGCGAAAGTTTAAAGGGAAACAAAAAGAAGAGACTATGTCAATTTATGTGGTAATGTCTTAGACATACAGGCATCAGTGCAAACTCATTTTAAGTTGAGTTTCAGGTCACTCAATCTAATATATATATATATATATATATATATATATATATATATATATATATATATATAATTAAGTGCATTATTGAGATATGTACAACTTAGTACATACCTCAGTTTTTTTTTTGTTGTTGTTGTTGTTATGGAAACTGAGTGTACTTAGAGCAGTAACCCAGTAGCAACAAGTATGTCTAGCAACCAAAGTTTACTAATTAACTGATAGTATAATTAAGAAAGAAGAAGCACATGCGCTGTGTAAATTTCTCCAGATAATCTATCCAAATCTCTTACTCTAATACTGAAGAATTATATGTACATCTTCACTCCTGAAGTGTAACTGTGCAGCATAACGTCCTCACAGGATGGAGAGGGGATAGAATGAAAGAGGAGTTTGCAGCAAAAAAATCTTAAAAAAATGTCCCTTATCAATGTGATCAGCCTCATCATTCATAAATGACACTGGGAGAATAGATACTTGACATGATTGATAAAAATGGCACTTCTGTGATTTTCTTCTTTAAATTCAGTACAAATTCATCAGACAAATTCTAAGAAAAATATATTTTACAGAATTCCAGCATCCCTCTAAATTGTTAATAACATAAAACATAAGGAAAGTCTAACAAATTGTCATGGTTAGGATGAGGAACTTAAGAAGACAGTGAAAGAGGTCTCATGGGTGGTATTATAGGATTGAGAAAAATTCATTGGACACAAGAATGTATCGTCTTGCACTTTAGTTAACAAAAAAGCAAGAAATCATGATGCCAGATATATATATATATATATATATATATATATATATATATATATATATTAATTTTCCCCAAATTTCCAATGTAGATACCTCACCAGTTGGAGAGTAGGTCTGCCTTTGAATTAAATGCTTTACCACTGTGAGAGAACAGGCCACATCAGCCTGCTTCTCAGAGGGTCAGATTTCCATATTGTTCACCCCCACCAGCAGCGATAGTAGAGAAACTGAAAGTTAGTTGTGTTGAGTATTTCCAGATGACTCACAGATTCATTGTCTTTTTGTCCTTTTTCGGAGAGAGAATGATGTAGGGAGTCAAGTAGGCATGACTGACTACCTGACTTGTTTTGAGCTTTTTTTTTTTTTTTTTTTTTTTTTTTTTTTTTTTTTTTTTTTTTTTTTTTTTTTTTTTTTTTTTGTTTCTTTTGGTTTGGTTGGTATTTTTTCCTTCTGCTTCTGCTTCTGCCTTCTTCTTTCCATATGTGGCTGAACTAAGGATCTCCACACTGACCTATATCCCCAGTCCACTTTTTTATTTTATTTTAATGTAGGGTCTTACTGAGTTGCTAAATTGCTCAGTGTGAGTTCAAGCTTGTGATCCTCTCACCTCAGCCTCTCAGAATGCCACAACAACAGGCCTGTGCCACCATGCCAGGCATATATTAGATTTTGAAACATTTTCTCAATTTTTTGAGGAATCTCCATATTAATTTCTATAATAGCTGTATATTTTCTCAGTCCTACCAGCAATGTAGGAGTGCTACTTTTTTCCTTCACCCTCACCAGCCTCTATTATTATTTGAGTTCTTGGTATAGGCATCTTATCTCACTGGGATAAGATGGTATCTCAGTGTTGTTTTCACTTGCATTTCTCTAATGGCTAAGGATGTTAAGCATTTATTCACGTATTTGCTGACCATAGGTATTTCAGAAAAAAATGTCTATTAATTTTAGTTGCCCATTTTTAATTTGGTCTTTGATTTTGAAAGATCAGTTTTTCTTTACTTATGTGTTTATTCCAGTTATTAGACTCCTATCAGAGGTATAGGTAATAAATTTTTCCGTTTTGTCAGTTCTCTCTTCATTTTGTTATTTCCATTGCCTTGAAGAAGCACTTTTATTTTTATACCCCCATGTGTTGATTCTGGGAGTTATTTCTTGTGAATTGGGCTTCATGTGAGCCAGTGATACCTCTCCTGGGTATCTTTCAGAGAGTTAAAAGCAACATATAACAGAGATACATGTGTACCCAGGTGTATAGCAGCATATCTAACAATAGCTAAATTGTGGAAGATGCAGAAATATCCATCAATAAACCAAAGGATGCAAAAAAGGGTATATGTAAACAATGGAGTATTACTCTGCCATAAAGATAGATTTGAGTTATTTCTATGTAAATGGATATAACTTGAGACCATTATGCTTAGTAAAGTGAGTCAGACTCAGAAAGCTAATTATTATATGGTTTCCTTCAGATGAGAAACAAGAAATTCAAATGAATAATAGAGCCTAGTAGGCAAAACATTGGGAGTCAGGGCTATGAGGGAAGAGTCAGGAGAGACAAAGGAGGAGGAGAAGGGAACATGAATTTGATGTTATATATAAAATATATGCACAAAATTCTCAAGCTTAATGTAACAATTGTGTGTTGTCTATATTTTCAAATAAGAATGCAAAAGAAAACACAAAAAGGGTATCAACATAAACAAGTGTGTGTGTGTGTGTGTGTGTGTGTGTGTCTGTGCGTGCGCACACGTGTGTTTAAAACTTTCTCTGTTCAGTCTTCTGTTGCTGGGCATCTGAGTTATTTCCACATCATGTGCCCATGTGAGCATAGAGGTATCTCTATATCAACTTTAATTCTTTTATATACATATATGCTAAGAGATATACAGCTGAATCAAAAGGTAGTTTTATTTTTAGCTTTTTTGGTGAAAGCTCTATAGGGATTTCCATAGTGGTTGTACTCATATACATCCCAACAACGCTGCAGAATTATTCCTTTTTCCAGTGCTCTGTGTGAGTATTTATTTTTTGTATTCATGATGATAAAAAATGTAAATCTAGTAAGGAAGGTGGAGCAAGGATTGGACAAATATATTTAAAATATATTACGTACAAGATGAAATCTATTAATGTAGCCAATAATGTACTAATAAACATGTGTAAAAGAAAATCACAGTCTCTCAGATGGCAATGTTACCTTGGGTGGGTTTTCATGGGAATTGCCAGTCTTTGTGTTTACATGTCCTGTGTAGGTGTTTCAGATACTCACCATAATGGCAGGTATTCAAAGGCCCTACTCAGTTCTGCCCAGTGTTTACTGGACTGAATCTCAGCATCAGAAAACATTTGGCTCCTCTCACTGGCCTGTTTCTGTGCCATTTGATAATGTGGGCCAATTGGCTTCTCTTTCATCTCTGCAGGTTCCTACAGAGACCTGAGAACACTTAGGTAACTACAATACCCATAGCAATGCAAAATAGCTCACAGTTCTCTTTTTCAGGCCAAGCTGAAAACCACTACCATGTCTAGAAAAACTGTGAATAAAATAAAGTGGCTTTCCTCCAGGGCCTATGTCTACCCAAAACTACAGGCTGTACTCTGTAGAACTTCTAAAGCTGACAAAGAAATGATACTTCCACATTTTAAAGAATGTAGCATCTCATGAATATTTTTGGATTCTTTTCAGAAAAAAATGTATGGAAATACTGTGGTTTCACTTAATTTCATATTTCTTTTGAAGTCATTAAAATCCTTGGATACCAAGTTAAAGTAACTAGTTTTTAGGTCTTTCCAAAATATTTTGCACCAGACTTGGTTGACAGAAAAGAGTGGGCAGCTACGAGTTTCCTGCACAATGTGAATATTCAGATGAGGGTTCTGAACAGAGGGAGTAGGAAAGGTTTAGTAGGAGGCATGGAAACATATGTGGGATCCATATGTGACGTCAGCCAAAATCACCTAAATCATGGAACATCTCCAGAATTTAAGACCTGAAGGAGTGATGAGGGCATTGCTTCCCTAAGGAAATTACTGGAGTTATATTTTTCTCAGGAGTTTCTGAGAAAATTTATATAGTCAAATGATTCAAGCTTTGCTTCCATCTTTTCCATAATAAGAGGATGGGTAAATGAAAAGCAGAAGAAAACACGTGAGCAAATCCCAAATCTGTAAATTCATTTTCTGAATATACACTAAATGAACTTAATGAAGAAATAAGCCACTGATGAAAATACTGATACAGCAATAACGTTAAGGTTTTCAGTGAAATATAGCATCGATTCATGTCTACTAAGGGAAAAATCCAGCAAAACAAGCTCTGTTTCTTTCTCCTTGCATACCTGCAATAACTGCATATTTACTTTTATTACTGAAAACACACTTGTTAAAAAGCACGCCCCTGAAGTTTCATAACAATTATTAACTCTGAACCAATAAACTAAGTACATTACTGAAATGTGTTTTTCCAACATTTTATTTTTTTAAATTTCCAAGATAATAATAGTTTAAATTAAAAAGGGGATAAAAACAAACATAAGCCTATGATGAAAACAACTTAGTAAAGTTTTTTTTTATTTTTATTACATGTTCATTCATTTTTCACAGAACCTACTCGCCTATATTACATAAATTTTGTATTTTCATTGTGACTGTGGAGGAGTTTCATTGACTTTATTACTGATACATTACATGTGCCTGCACAGTATTTGATACATAAAGTACTCAAAAACTTTTCTGAGTAAATTACTCATTTAATTTATCTCTTCTTTGGTTTATCTGGGGTAAGGATGATTGAGTGGAGGATAAGAGTGTGATATTATATCAGATATACTGATTCCAGGGTTCTTATAAAATTAAACTGTGAGACCCATACCAAATTTCAACCAAACCAATTTATCAAATGAAATGTGATAAAGAAATTTGAATCTTGTCATTTCCAAAAATATCACCCCAAATGTCCACTTCATTCTTCCTCAAGTATGTGTTAGTTAACAACTTTCCACCCACACAAATGCTTACATTCTTCACAATTATGTTTTTTTCCCCTCTCTATGGAGTAGAAAACAATCATTTCCTTTCCTTGCCTCTTCCAACACCCTCCTAGTTACATCTAATGATTATTTAGTGTATAGGTCTCTGATACATTTATAAACTCAAATCTCAGCACATCCACAATCATTATTTGATATGTTTCTTCTTTCCACTTTCCTACTCTCATTATTTTTTATTTAAACAACCTCAGGAGCCACCTAATCTCTTAAATTAATGTTCAAGTGCATATTGTATGTTATGCACTGCTTGCCACCTCTGTTTGCCTCATGTCATGTTACTTTCAGTATATCTTAATACATCTGTTATGTCAAACTGCAGTACCTTCTGTAATCTTCTATCTAAAAATCTTCTGGAAAGAAAAAAAAAATAACAGTGTTAATCATTTTCTCCATGCAAAGATATTCCCAAGTTTGCCTTTCCAGCACCTTTACTTTGAAAACATAGAACCAGGGGCCTGTGTGACAAGACATAGTTTTCATTAATCCTGATCATTTAACTACATCTGTGCTGGGAGGTCATTAAATGGAAATATAAACCTTGAATATCTGGATACTAAAGCTCTATAAAAACATCCTGAGACAACAGATGTGCCTTGACACTCTGTGTGACATTTCTTGGGAAACACAAAATGAAGCAAACAACAAAAAGAAGGCCCTAAGGTAGACTTCTGAACTCCTATCACATGAGTACATGTATGGGCCATGTGGGGTTGAAGGGCACTCACTGGCACAACCTTAATCCTTACAAACAGCCATACATCTGGTGGGGCCTAGGAAGCAGCCCTAAAGCTGTTCTAAGAACTTGAGGCACACATACTTGAAGCAGTACTCAGTTTAGTTTCTCATCTTATATTCTTCCTTCAAACAAAATAATCTGTTATATGTTATGGAATCTGTTATCTGTTATATGTTAGTGCATTGTTGTGGATATGAGTGTCAATATGGAATCACTGTGGCACTGTGGTGTAGCTGATGCACTGTATGGCTATCTCACAGCCTAACCACACAGCCTGGCAAATGATGTGTCCCAACTGACTTTAACATTATGTCCCTTTCCTTTTTCCCTACAAAACCAATCATGATGTCTATGTTGGAAAGTCAAACACACTACAACCAGACAATCACTACAGACTCCAAACAACTTGTGTGCAAAATCAAGTCCATTTTGTATGTTCCCTAACTTCAAATAGTGTCTTACAGATTGTTATGTTATCATCTATATGAATGAATTACACACAAATTCCTGCACACTTTTGTAATACTTTATCATTCTCTGACTTCAGTCCTCTCATCCACTGCCCTCGCCATCCATATCTAAATATGCTATTTTTTCTGTGGAATGTATCACATTCTACAAACATTTTCAGTATTCATAAAAATGCACTTCATAGATTCCTGACTTGTGGTTTTCCAAATTCATTGTGCTTAAATTCACTTATGAAGTATTTAGATATGTAGCTTGTTCAGCTTTACCTCCAGAGATTCTAAAAATAAAGCTGGAATGGAGCCCAGAATCTAAATTTTTAAACAGCTTTCCCAGCTAATTCTCATATGACAGTCTACCTTCCATAACTTAGGATCACTATAACCTATTTGTGGACACTGCACTTTTGTGTCTTCACCATCCTTTTCTACATAGTATTTGACTCAGTGCAAATTCACAATTTGTATTGGAAGAAATTGTCCACAGGGAAGTGATTGGATATTGAATAACTCAAAGAACTCTGTGAACTATTAGAAAATCTTTCAGTGAATGCCTCTAAATTAGAAAGAAAAATATCGAGATACAAAGAATATATTTCTAAAAAATAACAAGATATCTGGTAAAGTTAGAGAATTTTATAGTTACAAACATATCCTTCATACAGTCTTATGTAGCCTTCTCCTTAGTACTGCTATCATTAAACATCTTGGCCAGGTGATTGGTCCTCCAGTCTCTTTTTAGTATTATGCATGGTGAGTTAACCATTACTTATGTACTACATAAAACACTCATGTAACATCTCACTGTATCACATTCAATTTTCTTTTGGTTTTTTTTAATCAAAAGTTGCACCCTAGGAATTTATATCCATTACTTCATTTTCTTTCTTGTATGAAATATCTTGCTTCCTCTTCCAGGTGATAATTCTTTAAATATTTTAGAGATGCTTTTAGTATTTTCCCCCTACACATTTCCCTTAACAACATTAAATATAAGACACAGTTTTCAGACTTCTCACCATCTGGTTGTCTTTTGCTGAATCTATTCTGGTTGAGAATTTACCCAGTTTAAATCTACTTCCGATCACCATGATGCACCGGGTTTTTTCCTGTTGTTTTAATGAAAAATTTCAGAACTTTGTCCTGTGCACCTGCATTCATCTATGCTTTAAGTCTTTAAAAATTCTCTTAAAAGGCTAAAGTATTTTATTGCTACCCTGCCTTCCAAGCCAATTCTAAATGCCAGTGGAAATAGGAAAAAAAAAAAAAAAAAAAAAAAAAAAAAAAAAAAGGCAGTGCTAAGCTTCTAACACTGCTTCCTGCATGGAATATCATCCTACTGTTTGATAGGAACTGACCTCATTAGGTAGATGGGCCATTGTAGCTACTCTGATGCCTTTATTCTTCCAAATGGCAAATTCACTCTTTGCCCTCTGTACAAGGACTGCACTGAACAAAATGGTGACACGTGGTAATATTTTTTTTTTTTTACATTCCAAAACACATCAGCAGGAGTGAGATTCTGAGGCTACCTTTAGGCTCTTTGTCCTCAGCCCACCCAAGCATCCACACAGGGGGCTCTCCAGAATCAAAATCCATTGTCATTACATCAGTCGTTTTCATTGTACCACTGAATTGCAGCATGTTTGAGCTCAGGCCTCAAATTATAATTTGGATTGCAGTTTTGTTCTTGTTACTAATCATGTGCTCTTGGATTAAATATATTACCATGATACCCGTACTGCCTTCTCATGCCTCAGTTGATTTATTTGTTAAACTCAAAAATTTCTCTCAGCCACAAAACCCCCGTGCCAGCACCAATCATTATGTGAGTTGTCTTTTTCGCATAAAGGTTGGCTTCACTTGCCTTCTGAAGACAGACACTCAGCAAATACAAAGTTATTCCGAAACGAATGCGAAAGAGTCTATTGTTACCAACCCCAAAGGATACAGCGTGTACACAGCGAGGTGTTCACTGGGACGATCTCTCAGGGAGCGCACGAATCAACTAGAGCGTGCAGCATAATCCAATCCTCAGCTTTTTTTTTTTTTTTTTTTTTTTCCTCTTTTCCTGCTTGGTGTGCACATCCAAGAGACAACACTGCCAGATATGTGGGCAGGACAAATAAAGGGTTGTGTGACAGGAGCGAGCAAGGCTCTGGTGACAGCAAATACAAACAGAGAAAAAGAGGGCAGGGGTGGTTAGTAATGGCCTAAGTAAACCCCCAATGCAAAGGGAAGAGGATACATTTAAATAAGTAAAGGAAGCTCTCTGTACCAGCCTGACAGCGAGTGCTCTGAAGGGAGCTGGCTACAAATCATCACCGTTGTAGCTGGGAGCACAGAATAGCAAAGCAGCTCACAGCAAAGGAGAATCAGACAGGAGCAGGAGAGACCCAAAATAGAAAGAGAAATAATGGTAAATCTACCGGAGGATATAGTGCTGCCTGTCTCTTATTAGTCTCTACCAGAATGCTAAAATTGTATAGAGTAGGTATGACGGGGAACCACTGGCAGTCAGATCACTTGCCCTACAGTGTCATCTAATCATGACGCAGGTAAGAAGTAGGGACATTAGGAATGTGTGAGGGGAAACAGGAAGAACCAGGAGCCCTAGGATGAGAAGCTTAAGGTGCTTCAATCCGTAACCCTTGCCTTGAAAAAGACTTGTATTTATCTGTTGGGAATTATTGAGGAAACATATTCTACATACAAACTATAGAACAGTTAACATGTTGGATTTGCTGTATATTGACATAACATGGACTAAGCTGTCATCACACATGTTGTACATATTTAGAAAGTGTAATAACTCCTTTTCTTCTTTTTATAGGGATTCCTGTTCCTTAAGTAGGTAAGCAAAGAAAAAAGATAAAATTTTAATTTTATGCTCCATAAAATCATAAAACTATCATATATTAATTTCCTGATAAGGTAGATACACTGTTATTGATATGAATACTCTACAAATCTTATAAAATATCAAAACAGAGATATTCTACAATTAAAACAAATGAGTATCATTTGCCAGTTTTCTCCTACCCTCAGAATCATGTTTTTTATTTCTTAATTAATTAAATAATTTATATATGTTCTTGAACCACTAAAGATTGAATGCAAACATTTCACACTGAGCTACATTTTTTATTTTTTTATTTTTATTTCT
Source organism: Ctenodactylus gundi (assembly GCA_004027205.1). Lineage (NCBI taxonomy): Eukaryota > Metazoa > Chordata > Mammalia > Rodentia > Ctenodactylidae > Ctenodactylus > Ctenodactylus gundi. The sequence continues at coordinate 97,312 of PVKB01002732.1, read as the reverse complement.
TATTTTATTGGAGTCTTGGTCTCACTAATTTGTTAAGTTGCTTTGGCCATGCTAGAACTTTTGATCACCCTGCCTGTATTTAACAGAGTTCTGGGATTACAGATATAGATTTTTTATTTTAAGAGAATATAGTTATTTCCAGAAGGGCTTAATGGTATATCTTAGATTAAAATAGTCATATTACTTGTATGAAATAGGGACTAAAATTCTTCTATTTCTATACCTCTTATTAAAATTACTATTTTTATTTTTTGACAGGGTCTAGCTCAATAGTCCAGGTGGATCCTGAACTCATTATGTAGCCCAGGATGACCTCAAACTCACAGTAAATCTCATTGCTGCTGTCATATTCCAAGTGCTGGAATTATAGGCATGTGTCATCACACCTACCTTATATGGCTCTGGGGAACCATAGGGTCTTGCTTTTGCTAGGCACCACTCTGACCTCTGTGCTATTCCTCCAGCCCCTCATATCACTGTTTTTATTTAAAGTTTACCTATACATTAAAAAACAAATAAATATGCAACCAAGTATTCCTATTAAAAAACTAGTAATTTTTAAGTTTAGAGAATATTGTTAACAGTCATACATCCAGTGGACTAGCTTAAGATTCAAAGCAATCCTGAACAACAAGACCAAGGCAGGAGACATTACAATACCAGACATCAGGGTGTTCTATAAAGCAAAAGTTGTAAAAACAATTTGGTACTGGCACAAAAAGAGACAGATAGACCACTGGAACAGAATTAAAGGTGCAGAGACAAACCCAAATACCCTCAACTACTTAATCTTCGATAAAGGAGCCAAAAGCATACACTGGAAAAAGGAAAGACTGTTCAACAAATGCTGCTGGAAAAATTTACCTTCCACATGCAGAAGAATCAATCTAGTCAAACACCTATCACCATGCACCAAAACCAAATCAAAGTGGATCAAAAACCTAGACATTAAAAGTGAAACACTGAATCCCCTAGAAGACAAATTAGGCGAATATCTAAAAGACATAGGGGTAGGCAAAGACTTCTTTGATAAGATACCAAAAGCAAGAGAAATTATCCCCAATATTAACAAATGGGATCTTGTCAAATTAAAGTTTCTGCACAGAAAAGGAAATTATCAACATTGTAAAAAGAGAACCAGCAGCCTAGAAAAACATATTCACCACCAACATCTCAGATAGAAGGCTCATAACTAGAATATTCAGGGAACTGAAGAAAAGTAAGCCAACCAAAATAAAGTACCCTGTTGAAAAGTTGGCCAATGAAGTGAAGAGGCACTTCACTCAGGAGGAAGTTCAAATGGGCAATAGATACATAAAAATATGTTCAACATCCTTAGCCATAAGATAAATGCAAATCAAAACAACACTAAGATGCCATCTTACTCCAGAGAAAATGGCCTATATCAACAAACAAATAGTAATCAGTGCTGGCAAGGCTGTGAGGAGAAAGGAACCCTCCTGTACTGCTGGTGGGAACGTAAATTCGTACAACCACTCCGGAAATCAGTATGGAGATCTCTCAAAAGAGTGGAAATAAATATCCCCTTTGATCCAGTGACACCCCTCCTGGGAATATTTCCAAAAGAGGTCAAAACAGCACATAACAGAGATACATGTATCCCCATGTTTATAACAGCACAACTAAGAATAGCTTAAATATGGAAGCCACCAAAATACCCACCAACAGACCAATGGATACACAAACTGTGGTATTTATACACAACGGAATACTATGCATCGATAAAGTCCAACAGCGTGGAGGATCTCGCAGACAAATGGAAGAAACTTGAGAACATCATGCTTAGTGAAGTGACTCAGAAGCAGAAAGTGAAACATCAAATGGTCTCTCTGTTATGAGAGTCCCAGATCACAACTATATCATGGAATTTAAAATGAAAAACAAAGTGAAATTGGGGGGAGGGCGGAAAGGAAGGGAGGGGTGGGACAGAGAGGGACAAAAGGAGAGCTGGAAAGTCCTTGGCACCTTGACAAGATAAGTATATGCACAAAATGCTCAACTTCATTGTAAATATTAAAATTTTCACTTATATATACCAATAAAATGGGAAAAAAGATTCAAATAAAACTAATCAGTATACTATTTTCTAGAAATTAACAATTTTGTTTTAAATATTTAAGTCAATTACAAATTAAAAGGACAGCCTAGGTTGCAATTGTACAGAATGCTTGTGTCCCTTACAATTTATGAGTTGAAAATTTAACCCCTACTGCTCTAATATTAAGAGGTGGAGTTTTGCCAGCCAATTAATTCATGAAGGCATGACCCTCATTAATGAGTTTATTTCATTAGTAAAACACAATCCAGGGAACTTCCTGCTGTTTACACCAAATGAAAAGTTGGCAGTGAAGAAATCATGAGGCAGCCCTTGCTATAACTGGCTGTGCTGGCTCTAGGATATCAAATTGCAAAACAACTCTCAAGAAATAAATTTTTGTTGCTTATAAACCACGCTGTCTATGGTCTTTGTATAGAAACCTAAGCTGCCACGATAGGAAGGTATGGGACTGATATTTTTGCTGTCAGGTAATAGCATTTGCTGTGACTATTTAGGAGGCATGAATGTATGTTTTTTCCAAATCAAGATTTTTTTGTTTGGTCATAAGAATGGTTGAATATTTACTATTTACACAAACCTCTCACCTGATGATTTTGGTTCTAATATAGTCATGACCGCTGTTCTGTAAAGAGCTGAAAAATTTACACTTCAGTCAAACATGGATTTAGGAAAAGAAATTTTTATATTCAGACTAATTCGGCTGAGATAAAGGTATTATGTTTCTATGAAATGATGCATTTTTAGTTTAGCATATACAAAAATGTTGAGTCCACGCAATATGAATATCACAGATGGCATCAGTTGTGTAATTTCATGGATCTCCTTTCTGAAACCTTTAGATATTTTTATAATTATCTTCAATTTATCAAATGGTCTGATATATTTAACTACAAACATAGGATGGCCCATAAGTCCTCTAGATGCCCACCATCTGAAAAAGACAGTGATTCCCACCTCTGCCCCACCCCAAGTCGCTGCTACCACATTTATAAAGCATACATATCAAAATTTGGGCATTTTGCCTTGTGTGGCTACTAGATGGCTATCTGAGAAGTCATAGGGGACAAAAGTGCTACAAAGATGTCACCTTAGCTGTGCGATGCATTGAAAATGAATGTGCATAATAGAAGTGAGACGGGCTGGGAACACAGCTTTGTGATTAAAGTGCTTGCCAAGCAAGTACAAGGCCCTGAGTCCGATGTCCCAGCACCACATAATCTGAGTATAGTGACACATGACTGCAATCCCAGCACTAGGGAGGTTGAGGGAGGAGGATTCTGTGAGTAGTAGGGCAGCTTGGGAAATATAGTGAGTTGAGAACCAATCTGGAGTATAGAACAGACCCTCTCTCAAAAAATAAAAAAAGTAAAAAGCTGTAAAATTTACTATGATATTTGACAGAATAAATCAGTGAGTATGTAGAAGAAATCAAAGCCCATCCTTGTCTAAAATAACACCCTTCAACTTTATACATTTATGAGCTTGGTAATGATAAAATGATAAAATTTGCTGACACTATTGCTCATTTGAAAGCAAGCCAATTAATAACAGTTCCTGTTTTAAAAATAATTTTAACACCATACATGGATATTTTTAGATTATAAAATAATTTTTACCCTCCAGACTTTTATTTCTTATTTCAAATTCTGAAACTCTATAAATTGTACATTTAAATGTCTTTATCCTTATCCCTTTATCATCTGTGATAATTTTCTGTGCCCTATAAAATCTACATGCTTCTTGAAGTCTTTCCTTAACCGACGAATCCTCAGAAATTGTTCTCTTCTGACTTCTTGCCATACTGTCTAACACATCCATTTATTACTACTGACAGGAGTAGTTTATCTTTCCATCAGATTAAATTCGGTCTCTAATTAAAGTAGACATCTCCTTGCAGGTAGAAACCTAGTCTTACAATTCTTAGATTTTCCTATACGCATTAAATTTTCAAATGTGACTATATAAGAAGGACATAGTAAATAGTGAATAAGGTCTATGTAAGGAAGAATAGATGCTACTTCTAAGGCATTTGCATCTCAAAGGTTGAGATGCCTGAATGGCCACTTCAATTTCATGGAGAGAAACTGGTTCCCAGGACAGCTGAAACAAAAACCTTGACAACATATGTATAAGAACCTGCAAGGGATTTGTCACATTAAAGAAACATAATAAACACTAAAAAGGGGTGAAATTTCAAAGAGAAAACTGAGAAGCCCAATAAACTCTACATGCAATGGGATACCATATTCTTCCTCGTGATTTTGGACACATATTATTCTTTATATGCAAAGAGCATTTAACTGATCCAACATCAGGATTACATCACATAATACTTTGTTTCCCACAATGTGTAAGGATTTGTTAATGATAAAATAACCTTACCACTCTCTCTTTTCTAAAAACTCTGACTGCCAAGTGCTGGAAAACCTCTTATAGTCTAGATTTCAGCCACATAAGTGATAATTCAAACTATGTTCTGTTTTAGGGGTACATATTGAGAAAAAAAATCAATTTCAAATCTATGCTTAGCTCCAAATTGTGGCACCTTTCCGACATTTAGGTTATGAGCTTGACTGCGTGCTTTCAATTTACTGATTGCTTCTTTAGGTAAATGAAGATGTCCTGCATGGACAGGACAGATTGCTGCCCTCCACTGAGCTCCCAGTCTGTATAATTTCTTGTTTAAAACATATATAATAAAAATAAGAATACCGAGTAGTTGTTGCAGCTATCCTTCTGATAATAAGGAATTCAAGGAATAAAGCTTATTCTGATCCTATTCTTACAAAGTATGACAACTGTGAGTTGCAAAGGACTCAAACTTAGACCTCAGACCTTAACTTAGATCTTACACATTAACATGTGGTTATCAACTGAAGCATCTGATGTAACATTAGCCTTTTTTGTACTTATTGCAAGATCATTTTTTTTAAAATAAAAGACCACAGCAAACCAATATGAAAAAAAAAACATGGTATGTTTTTTCTTCACAAATTCTTGCACTTATTTCTTTTCAGAAATTGAAAAGATAACTTAAACTTGCATATTAAGGAATTAACAAAATTACATTTTATTTAAACATAATGCACACAGATATGCATATTGCTTTTGTTTCATTTTCAACATTTCTTTCCCAAATGTAAATGCTTATCTTCAGTGTGGCACTGTGGCTCAGAGATAGCATTAGGACTGAATTTTAAGCTACTAAAATGTAGAATTTACATAAAAGTAATACCTAAAAGTATTATTACTAGATTTTCCAATAACACTAAGTATGTCTTTTACAGCATCTACTGAGGATGTGGGTAAAACTCTTTCTGAATATTGATCCTTTAGAGTGTCGTTTACACAAGGTGTCCCTCTAACTATGCTTCCTTTCAAGCCTTTCCAGACTGTTAGGCAGATAGAAGCCAGAAAGAATAGAGTGACACAAAGGGACTAATAGCGTAGCTGATCACCTAGAGTGTATGAGAATTCTCCAAAATTATCTCTTCACAGAACACCCAAAGGAAAGGAAGTGCTCATCTTGCTTCGTAGGTAGAAATAGGTAATTCCAAGTTTTATAACTGAATGTTCTAGGAGCAAATGGCTGCCCAGCTCTGTGGCGAATACCAGGAGATCTGTACCTGGTAGCACTGTGCAAGCGCACACAGGCAAAGGAAACTGAAGGGGCCATGGTAGTTGTATCCATAGAGTACACAACCAGGGGAAAATTTATGAATGTAAACTTTGAAACATTATACCTTGTCATGTAAGTATATCCTTTTGTAGTCTACACATACAGCCTCCTCTTAGTAAAGCATGGATTCTTGTGAAAGTACAATTGAACATATTTTAGTTCTTGATCCTAATATATGCAAGACTTTAGGATCAATTTACATTTAAAAGTACAGTTAATCTTCAACTTATTATTTATATATGTTTTCCATTCATTTGTTCACTTATTCAAAAATATTATTCAAATAAACAGTATTAATCATTGCCAAAAACTATCAGCCTTCTTTATTACACTTACTGTATGGGATAGCCATCTTTTTATACAGCAATGGTGTAAGATTATATCCCTACAATATTTCACAAAATGAACTATTTAAGAAAATGTTTTTTTCTATATGGACAAAGTCATTTCTACCTAAATATATGGGTTTCCATGGAAAATAAAATTGGAATGTCTAACTGCTATGCAAAAACAAAATAGTTATTATTTCTTTTTATAAGTAATTCTACAGTATATAAAAGCTTTATGTTGTTGGGCTCCAGGTATGTATCTCATAACATATGAAATGAAGTATTTGAAGTTGCTACTACCCTAGAAAGTCGATTCTCATCTCTTATTAGTCTTCTTTCTGTCTGTATCAAAGAAGAAATCTCTTGGAGTCAACATCCCTTTGTGAAGACAGAAGTCCCAATATTTTGCTGAAACTGCTAAGTCTGCAAAGTGTGGATGATAGTTAGCATTTCTGACATTCAGCAAATCTAATCTGCCTCTTAGTTTTAGTGTCTCCATTGATGAATAATGTAGGAAAATGTGTCTATCACCATTGTTCTTACTGTTATAAGATAAGATGTGTGAGGTGATCTAGATACGTGCTGCTCACTGGACACGTTCATAAAGTTCACCTAAGAGAGGCTATCATACTTTTCCTTAAATGATGGAAATGTTATAGATTTAGGTGGTGGTGGAGGTTAGGCAACCTTGTGAATAGGCTAAAAAAATCCTAAATGATACCAAAAATTTAGTTGTATTTAAGGGTACATGCTAGTAAGATTTTGGATATATGATAGAGATATATTGCCTTTTTATATCTTAAAAGTGTATCACCCATTTCCACAACAATGCTCTGATGCAGTAACAATCAGGATGAGGTGGGATGATTTTAGGTATAGCATACCATATGATAAACACGGGTGGGGTCAGCAGCAAGAAAGGCAAGAAAAATAGAGTGATAAAACATGACAGTCAACTGATTTAAAAAATGGTTCCAGCGATCTCATGATTTATGCATATCCTTATGGCTAAAAATGGGCAATACTAGAGAATTATGAAATAGAATAAAGCTTCTAACATCTAATCTAATTGAGCCACAGTTAGTGGGGAACACAGGAATCAAGCCTTCCCAGTTATTTGCAATTTGGATTTCAACAGGGATAACTTCCAACTTCTTTCCACATGTTAGATAAAAAGTCCTGGGAGTAGCAGAGAGAAAAAAGTCAATGTCTTCTTCTTATTATTGGTCAAATGGAAATTGTAATTTATTATCTTATTACAATGAGACGAGTGAAATCTTTCTCTTCCCTTCCCCCTTCTATGATGTCTTCAGCTATGATTGCATTTATATTTCCAAATTAGATCTTGTCACTTTGCGTTGTAATGGTCCAGCTTTGCCAGTGTGAGGAAGGAACACAGAACTACAATGTTCATAGATTTTACCAGAGTTTATAGTGCATACACTCTCATACTATGAATTATTCAATGCACAACAGAAATACTCGCTGAGTATATTTATGTACCAGGCAACAGTAATAAGTAAAATACCCAAGACTAGAACCAAGTTTTCTGATATCTTGCTAGGGTTACATTGACTCTTCACAGTGCACTCTGAGGGATAGAGAGCTTACTCTTATTAAAACAATGCTATTGGGTGAAAGTATTATTAGAAAAAAAACATCATTATACTATTTTAATTGGTGTCACCCATATAGTTCTTTCTGAACACTGAATAAAGGATGTTAAGTGAAGGAAAAGAAAAGTATTTCTTTTTTTCCTTTCTTTTTTTTTTTTTCAGTCTACCACTAAGTGTGAACTAGGCAGGGGTGGTAGGTGATCTCAGAAAGCTCATGACTTCAAGCACAAAACAACTATACTTTTGACTGCACGAGCTACTTACTTGATTTTCAAAAAATAAAATGCTATATGAAATATGCTGGAAAATATTTTAAATTGCGATTGATGAACTCACCCCCATCCAATCCTTCCTCCCCAGCACATAAAGGTATATGTCAATATATGCCAAAAGCCAATGAAGACAATAACTAAGAGGCTGCAAAACGCATTACATGTTCTTTTTATTTGGGAGTTCAGGGACAGTACAGAACCACTTCCACTAAAATCTGAGTGGGTCTTCCAGTGCAACAGAGACCTCAAGTTCAGTTTCTGTCACTTACCCTTTAAAATTTTGCTTTTCCCATTCAAAATCTAGAATGAACTGAGTTTTGTCTATGAAACTGTTGAAATCTAAACCCAGTTGAGATATGTCAGCTTTTCTTCATTCCACTACCTAGAACGTGTGGAAATTTTAAATTAATTTGGGTAGCATGTTCATTGAGTGCTAACTCTAAATAAAAATCTCATGAATAAACTATAGAATTATGCTGCATATCTAAAATGAAAATGTATACTGATCAAGGGCAATGACTAAAAGGCAAAACTGCCCATCACAAGTTTTTCCTACTCACTTGGATCAAAAAGACAGTTACCATGATTTAAAAAAATCTTATTTCGTTTGTTTTTGCCATTAATTGTATTTTTATGTCAAAAATTCTTTCATTTTATTGCATATGTTTATTTATAAAAGTGACCATTATAAAAGCCAGGTAGCCTGTCAATGTCCCATCAAATACAATTGTGGCCAAAATATAATTCTACACAGAAAATAATTAACATTAATTCAGTTTTATACTCAAGTTCAAGGGAGAAATTAAAATATATATAGACCACCATGCTTAGTAAAGTGAATCAGAAGCAGAAGGTGAAAAATTGCATGGTTTCATTCACATGAGAAACTCAGATCATAATCATCTCATGAAACTTAATGTGGAAAATCATGGGAATGGACGGGGAGGGCCATAAGCAGATAGGGCTGGTCTTGGAACTTTGTCATTATATGTATGCGCGCAGAATGTTCAAGATCAATGGAAGCTTTATATTTTGCACGTATACATATAAATAAAAGGGGAAAAGTACATAATTTTAAAAAAATCTGTTGCCTCAATATAGTAAATGAGAATAAATCAAATACTTGTTTTGATCATATGTCAAATAAATAGAACATTGTAGTTTGCTAAAGATGATAGCAGAGTTGAAATGGTTGAAAATGGTGCTGCAAAATAGAAATAAAATTGGTAGAAAGAGAACAATGAGTTTGTACAGTTGAAATACCAGGACATGTGCAATCACTTATAATAATGGTAATTTGTTTACAAATTATTCAAAGTGACTTGGCTATGATACTGTGAAATCAAGATCCAGTCTTCAGGCACAGTTGGACCCAGGTGTTCATACAACATTGTCAAGAAATATGTTAGGTTTTCCTTCTCAACTGTAGCAACATTTATTTGTGTTTTTAAAGTTGACTTTTTGAGATAGTACCAAAGTAGTCACAAAGATCCAGAGGATCAAAGTATTCAAAGTATATATTTGAATCAAAATCTGTCTCTTGAGAAAAGTACTAGAGGAGGGGACAAACCTCTCAAGGCAATCCCCCCAGAAAGTGGGACCTATTAGCCCTCTCTTCTTTGCTTCTAAATAAAGACTTCTTATTCTACACCTTGCAATACACACACACATATATATATATATATATATATATATATATATATATATATATATATATATATATATTAGATGCGATAAGAGACAACTTGTACAAACTAGGCTTTCCCAAGCTAAATTTAATTAATTCTAAGATGCAATTTAAAAATATTACCAATTCTGTAATAGTACATTAACACTAGTGGCATATTCTGATTGATAGATTTTTCTTATTAGAACATAGCATATTAATACATCATAACCATAATGCTCTATCAAAAGCAGTAGTTTTAATCTTACCTGCACAAAGTATATTTATTAGGAAGAAATAAACATTTTTTTTAATGAAATACAACAGGGTAAGTAACCTTTGAAAGAAAAATGTTATCCACTTTTCTATTTCTAACATACATCACTGTGGTCATATGCCATTTTTATTATGACCATGCTTGGATTTTACAAAGCAAGAGAAAGCATAGTTTGATTCCCCACTAAGAAGAATTCAATGGCATGGAGTAAAAATATATACAACAGAAAAATTATCTAAGAACTGATCAGGAATTAAGGGATAGGTTTAAAGGTTTTATTAGTAATCATTGAGTTTGAAAACTCCATTCCCTTATAAAATGGAAAAATTATTTTTGCCTGTCTGAGATGTCTCAGTAGTGAACAGAAAATTGTTAGAAACTATTTCAATGGAAGAATTAATTATTTAAGTTACTATATTTAACATGTATCCCTCTACTGATCACAACAGTAATACAATGTTCAGGCCTGAAAATTGATTTTGAAGACAGCAGCAACTAGAGTAATACTGAAAGTGAAATACAGACTTTTCAAATAAAATAGCAAAAACTTCTTACTAATATAGAGATGTAAAATATATGTTCATTGTGATTGGTATTGTATGTTTTATAGTCTAACTGTTTTCAAGTGCATTTGAAATAATTGTGGTTTGGAATTTCAACCATATGTCAATTTAGAAGATAAAACATGTTTACCAAAATAATTACATTTTTTATTACAAATGGATTAAAGATTTTCTAGGGATGGCTAGAAAGCAGCATCATTTGTTATTAAGATTGCTACAGATCATTATTATAATTTCATATTTTCTTCATAAAAGATAATATTTATCTCTCATTTTCTGAGAATAGGGCATGTAGCCAGCTTATTCAAAAGTAGCATTATCATCAAGAAATAACTTCCAGAAAAGTTGGCTAATAGAGCTTCTCCTTTTTATCTCTACTGAGAATTATTAACCCCGTGATCCTTTAAACGACTCTTAATGACCGTGGCCTCATAGTTGCATTATAGTAAAAGGAGTATTTGAGTCCAAATATCAGGTCTATAATGAGATCATATATTTTAGCTCATACTTGATCCTTGCCAAAGAGTCAAAGACCACGGAAGTGCTGACTAAAGGAAGATATTTTCTGCCAAAGTCCCTTTCAGAGCAGTAGGAAAGTGATGACAGAGGTTAACTGAATAGGAATAGCCATGTCAACCACTCACCTGTGTCTCATGCAAAACACTAACCTAAGGAACTCTTGCTGTAGTTCAAGTGACAAAATTTTATGGACCTTTTAGCAACATGCAACTGTTAGTCTGCCTTCAGTTTGGCTTTGTTGCAATTTCAGACATTCTATGTGCAGTTTGTTTTTATTCAGAAAGGGTGATAACCCCTCCATTGTAGGAAATTAAAAAATCACATCCAACCACTTCCATTAAAATATCATCGAGCTGATTTATTGCTAAGAAGTCAAATGGTTATTTTTGTGGAAGATATCTATAATCATTGTGTTTGTCAAAAGTACCTTAAAAACTCAGCATGTATAACTTTATATTTATTTTTAATTTTTTTTAAACATCATCTTGATCTGTAGTCCAGGCTGGTCCTGAAATCATTATTTGGCCTAACCTGGCCTTGAACTCGTAGCAACCTTTCTGCCTCAGCCTCCAGAACGCTTGGATTATAGACATGCACTATCACTCCCCACTATTTTCTTAATGTTGCTGGGTTATCGAATCCAGGACCTTGTGCATGCTAGGCAAGTGCTCAAACCTCTGAGTAACACCTTCACCTCCTAAAAACTCTCCCTAAATTTTCCAGAATGATAAGATTGGCTACCCTTGCTTTAGCATGCTACTCTTTCCATCTTTATCCTATTTAAGATTTTTATCTTGCTCTTTTTCTTTCAATAACCACAAAGTATACCCCATGAGACACTGAATATAATGGTTTTATTGTAAAATTATTCACAACACAGGGTGAACATGTGTTGAATGAAACACAAAGGTCCTTAACGTAAACTTGACAAAATTTTCCTAGTTCTTAAAGCCACCTCAAGACAAGACATTAAAAATCTATCTCATGCATGTCTTAAAAAAAATTTATGTCTTTGACTAATCCATGTAAGAGATCATAGCAAAGATAAAATTATTCAAAAATAATAATGTCCTTTTTTCTAGAAATGGGGCAGAGTAACTATTCAGACAGAAAAAGATAGCATCTCATGTCTTCTTCCTGACATTGGTCACATGTATCATGTTAAGACAGATTATATTTATTATCATGTTTGGTTTATGTAAAACTAGAAGCCTCAAAGCTCAACTTCTCAATGAGTATTACAGTAAGGAATTAAAATAATGGCTTTCATAGCAATAGACTGCTGTGATGACAGTAAGCTAATTTTCCAGTCCTGAGAATTTAAAAAAAAAAAATGTTTTGGCAACCAACAGTGGAAAGCTTTCATCCTTCTTCCACTCTTAGACTAAGTGCTGGCTTTTCATGCATTTGTAATCACAAACATCTTCAAATGCAAGGATATTAGAATTATTGGTTTGTTTTTCATTAGCACATAAAGACTTCTCACACTTTGGAGTGTCCTATATGTTGTTTTAGAATCCATAACAATAATAACAATCTTCTGAGCACAACATTGAAAGCCTAGGGTGTCAGCACAGAAACTTGAAGAAAAGAGGAGACACTGCACAATCCTCAAAGATTTACAATGAAGAAAGATGCATACTGGAGCTAGTCGGTCATTTTGCTGGTTCTAAGCACAATTTAACTTGTTATATTTTCTTTCTTTTCTTAATGCTAACTTTGAAAAATACAATCAAATGTAAAGTAAACACATTCCATATTCCACACATAAAGCTAACCAAATTATTTCAGTACCTTTTCCTAGAGTCATTAAATGTCTGTGAGGAATCCACAATTGATCAAACTTTTACTGAAGAGTCCATGAAAGCATTATCTACATAATTCCTGGATATCATTTCAGATGTTTACAATGCAACACTAGACAAAAATCAGATCTGCCCTACTGACATGTACAGATGCTCATCCATTTTCCTTCCTCATGACTATACTCTACCTTTCAACACAGAAAATCAGACAGCTTTGCCTTTTCTGCATATCAGACTGCATGAGTAACAAGCATGGTATCTGAGGGAAAAAAGAAGAAGATTGAGACTATAGGCTCAGACTTCATTAATCTAATATATAAAAATATCGGTGCCAATCTGGGCCATTGAAACTAACTCCATGGTCAACTCTTGTGTTGCATAGCAATTAGCCATCATTAGCAGCTCACATGAGTTACTGTAAATGGCCTTATTTAAAAATGTGTTCTCCTGCATTAACGTGTGTGTGTGCGTGTGTGTGTGTGTGTGTGTAATAATCACATGATGGCATGAATGACTCATAATTGCCATCATTCCCATTTATGCAATACCACTGGCATGGAATATACCAATGCATAAATGCCACCCATACTTTTACCTGATAGCCAGCGGAATTTTTTTGCCAATATAACTCAGTCTCTCTACTTAGATGTTGACATTCCTGGAGTCATGTCATCTCTTCATACTTTCTGACCTTTGTATATCCCTGTTTCTGCATGGACACTTGGAATGACCTTGATTTACTATGGATGTTTAGAAGTTTTACAACAGGCAAGTTGTGCTGTGATTATTCAGATCATATAACAGCATCAACTCCATCTTGAAGAATGGAGAAAATGTCAGAGGCAATAACGTTGTTTCTTCTATAGTAAAATGCAAGAATTAAATACTAGTCCGACTGTCTTAGTTACTTTCTTGTTGCTGGGACTGTATACTCAACACTCACAAATTTAAGAAAGGGGTGAAATGTTGGTGAGGCATGCCTCACCAGCATGCCAGGGGTGGAATATTGTGGTTAGGATCTGGAATGTCCCCCAAAAGTCTCATGTATTTTAATGGAACCATGTGATGTTGGTGGATTGGGGTCTGGTCTGGAGGGGTGGATTGCAGTTAAGTTAGGATTAACAGTGTGTAGTGGTCACACTTGGATGCAGGAGGGACTGGTTACTGAGTGGAGACCTGTAAGGATACATAAGCTGCACCTGCCTTCCTGGAGGACGGGGACTAGTCTCAATTGGTCCCAGCTTGTTTTCCTGTTTGTGATGTCCTGAGAAGCTGCCTCCACCCCTGCCTCTGTCCTGTACTTTGCTTGCTGCCAGCCGCTCCTGATGGATTGTGACCACATGAAACTGTGAGCTAAAATAAACCTTTCCTAAATTTGTGGGTGTCAGGTATTGAGTCACAGCAATGAGAAAGTAACTAAGACACACACATTTAGAACAATAGAAAAAGTTACTAAGATACAGATTGATATATGTGTAAGTTTCTGTAGTCCCCTTCTGCGTTTCTCTTTTGTACTGAATCTACAAAACATCCAAAGTAACAAGACACATTTTTCATAGATTTCCCCTTTTCTGTAACTGGCTGGCAGAGCTTTTGACTAACGTTACTTCTCAGCCTGCCCCAGCACACCTTCTCACTTCTCAGCAGAAACCAAAGTAGGGGGGATCTTCTTGTCATACCTTTCTCAGCCTAGCAGAGTAAAAAATAATATATAGCGTAGTTTTGGCCTAAGAGAAACACACCAGGTAATATGAAGAGCTTTTCATTTTGGCCAGTTTATATTTTCTAAAGCCAAGCCCTTAGAACATCCAAGAATTGAACTCTTATATTATTTTTGTGAATAAAGACGTTGTACATTTAAAAATGCCAAACAGCAGAGGGGACAAGACAGTTAAGAAGGGTACTGGGATTTCGAACGTGAACTCTGAACAAAGGGTTAAAAATCAATGACTTTTGCACTTCACGTTTTGGCTTCTGCCATATTACATTTTACTTGTATAGGTTAAAAGTAGAGAAACAAACTAATTTAAATATCTTTGCCATAAAGTAAAATGATAAGTGCAATTATTTTGACATGATCATCTATCAGAACTTTCTGAGTTATTCAGTAAAATACTGACATAGTATTCCTGCCATAATTACTTTAATAAACATCATTACTCTTGATTCCACAAATAGATCATTGAGACTAGTGGTTTTCAGTGTGGTTTTACTCCCAGGTTTGTTCTCAAAGGAGCATGAGTGCATTTGTTAAAAGCCTTGTGTCCTAAATCATATTTTGTGGGTTTAAATTTCATAACAACTATAGAAGACCAGTGTTTGACTTTCAGAAAATTGCCTAACTTCTACTTGCCTCAGTTTTCACACCTGTAAGATAGGTATAAAGAGCATCCTCCAATGGATAGATGAGGTTGATCTGAGTTATGAAATATAAATACTTGAGCATACAAGTTGGTAAATACTGATTGCCAGTGCAGATCAAGAACTATTTCTTAATTTAGATTTAATGCTATTAAATACTGCATTTAATACTATATAATACTACAGCATAGCGACTCAAAGAATAAGTACCATAATTTTCCTGAATCTGTAGAAAAATAAACAGAGACCCAAACACATTCACACCAATTTCAGATTGCTAGAAGAACCAAGAGAACAGAGTAGTCGATGTGCAAACCACATTGACTTAGAGGCCTAGTTCTCATATTTCCCTAAATAGGGAAGGTAGGTGGACTTGAGCAGAAAGGACTTGATGGATGGTACACCAAGAAATGCATTCCGAGAGGAGAAATTAACTCAGAGCCACTACGGTGATTGCAAGGAGTACAGAACAACAGAGCTCAGGTGTTATTGAGAACATCACAGGAATTTTAGAGCTCTGAGGTTCACTTTATAATTTGTAGTTTTATCAGTGTGAAAACACAAGTAAAGAAATAAAAGAATACTTACATGTGTGTGTGGTAGAAATCAAAGAAGAAAAGCAATAGAGATATGAATATTAATACTTATACTGCTATCTATATATTTTGTCTGTACTGCTTTCTAGAACCTACATTTTGCAATGCACTGTCTCACATAATCTATCCATTGATCTCCCAAGAGCTGGGGTTTATTTTGAAGAAAAGGCAATGAAAGGGTAAAATTTATCAACAGGTCAGATTTTAAGAGAAAACAAAGCAAAAACAAGAAGTAGAGGTGAACTTGTTCGAAAACCTATCCCCAAAATACAGCTTGAGAAAGTGGGGCACAGGGGAGGCCATGCTTGACTCCAAAGTGAAAGACACCTCAATAAGCAGAAGATGCTAGTTACATAGCAAATGCATATAGGTTTTCTACAGGACTGGCTGAAAGTGCAGGTTCAAATTTGAAGCCATTGCATTAAAAAAAAAAAAAATTGAAAAGTAAAGCCCCAGCAAACATAAAAATTGCAAAAGGGCACCCGATTTGAAGGAATAAATTGCAGTGCACTGCTCTTTTCTTAAAGCTGCTGCTGCAGGCATCTCATGGCTGCTTTCACAACTTCTCACCCTGCTAGATTCTTCTGGGCAAGATACAAATTGTGCAACCCTGAGAAGTTTCCTGGGTATGGGAAGACAAATTAAGACTGACAGGTGAGCTTTACCCATAGCAGGAGCAATTTCCATTACGGACCTCTTTCCACCTCCTGCCTCAGATCATGCAGTCAGCTTCCTCCAGTTCCTATTATTCTTCATATGTGATGCATGGTAAGAGTAAAAGTAACCACGTGAAAAAATGAAAGCTAATTTCACATTGAAAAATACACAGTCAATGAATGGAAAGATGACCTCAAGTGTACTCAGTAAGGACTGTATAAAATAATAAATCCTAGGCACAGTTGTATTGTCGAGATTACATGTTGTAGCTATATAGAATCACAGTGCCATTCTAGGGATAGTGTTGAGTGACCTGGCTTTTACAGCACTGGAGAGATAGCACTGGAGACACGTTATTTAAAGAAGCATTAGTAATAGTCTAGCCACAAGACAGGTCACCTGTCTCAGGCAGCCACACGCTGTGTTTTATAGAAACTTTAGAATAGAAGCACCTGTGCAATTTACACCTTAATATTACTTAATCATTGATATACTATATCTGTACCCATTCTGTTTCACTAAATGCAAGTGCACACAAAACTGTGTTTTAGAGTCATTTTAAATATGTTCTTTCTGCCAAACTAATTGCATACCAAGGTTGAATTTTATGCTTTGTAAAAGCCTCACTCACTTTCCTCTCTCTCATTTTACAATGCTCATTATTTCCTGAAACTCAGACTGGACGAAACTATTTCATCTAAAATTTGCCATGAATCTTTCATTTTATTCTGCTGTCTGGGTATTGGATTTGATGAAATGTTCCTCGTGAGTAGAAAACAAAAACACTCTAAACAAAAATGAGATACAGAAAATGTCAAATTATTGCTAGAATGATGTCAATATGAAAAGAACACTAAATTCATTATTATTTAAAAGCCCTTGAAGTAATAACAATAATGCCTGGCTTATTAATATCCAGTTGACCTAACAGGTCACATCACCTATCATTTTTAATTGTTTACTATGATTACTTATATCAATAATATTTCCATAAGTAATATAATGTCATGAAAATAATTTAAGAATCCTTGATCTGTGTAGCATTTTATTCTCAGGTTTTCTCATAGTTATTTCTCATGTAGATAGCAAATCATTAATATTTTTATTAATAATGAACAACTCACTTAAATATATGTTCCTAAATTATTTAAGAATTGCTTTAAAATGAGTATAACAACACATTCTCTAATTAGTGAAAACTACTTCTCAAATGGTACTTAGAAAATATAATATTATATTTTAATATATATTTCAAATAGCATTGTCTTATAGTCTTATAATAATCTCTCTGTCTCTCTCTCTCTCTGTCTCTCTGTCTCTCTGTCTCTCTGTCTCTCTCTCTCTCTCTCTCTCTCTCTCTCTCTATATATATATATATATATAGGCACACACACAATGTATGTTAGTTGTAGACAAAATTTAGACATAAAAACTTATGAGTAAACAATAATCCCACTCTGCAATGGTTTAATTAGCAAAAAGTAGTCATAAAAGTTCCCCCAGTGTATCTGGAGCAAAATGAAAACTCCCCAGGTGTCTCATTACAGAAAACAGATTGTACACTACAACCCTTTTAGGGTTAGGGAAAGGGGAGGTCTCAGAGATCATTGCCTCTCCTGGATTTCCTCTTCCCCACAGAACCCTAATAGGTCCTTTTTTCCTTCTCTCAAAGGAAGCTCTGGAGTTCAGGGAGGTAAATTCAAATGGAGTAAAATCAAGAGCTGTTTCTACTCTTCCACATGACAATATATCATATTCCTTTCTGACACATCCAAGAATTCAAAAAAAATTAAAAATAACATTATATAATCTAATGGCTAGATGAACTCTTTAAAAGGGTATACTTTGTGTTCTTACACACACACACACACACACACACACACACACACATAATCCACATGCAAAATATTCCCAGAAGACATATATATATATATATATATATATATATATATATATATATATATGCCAGATAAAAGAGATGCTACAAATATCATCTGACATGATAATCAGAAATTCCACATAATACACTTTATGCAATGCATCATGGTCAAAATTATGAAACCTCCTTCAACAAGATCGTTTTATTGTTGTAGTTGTGAACACATTGTTATCTCATAGTTGAAATTATTTTAATATTTTGACAGATCTTGCATATGCCACTTAAATGGTATTATTTTAAAACAACAATATCAATACTCACAAACCAAAATGACTTGTCTAATCATCAGAAAGTCATTATTTTTAAGGGCACTTTAGAACAGTGATCCAAATTATTTTTTGAAACTTTTTAAATATTTACAATTGACAATTATTACAAAACAATTTATAACTTGAATAGGTAGGAAAGCTGAATTTAGAGATGTATGTTCCTCATCCCCTCAGTATCAGGGTTGTGTGAGAATGCATCAGATTCAAAATCAAAATAACTGGTTTCCTGACATTCCACTGTTGATCCTGTTTATATGACCTCTTCTCTTTTTGCCTATGACACAAAGCACCTGAATTAGACGTCTTAAATTTCAGCTGATCTGTCATTCTAAAAATTGTTGATTTTCTGATCTTCTGCTCCTGCTGCCAGCCTGTATTTGAAGAGTTTTTTATTGTCTTCAAAAGTGCAGGGTACTATCAAACAGATCTTATTACCATGTTAGTTATCTACCTATCGTCTTGCATGAGAAGCTTGTGAAATACATGTTTTATTTTTATTTTAAATGATAGTACAACTGAAAGCATAGTGTAGTCCTCTAGAACACTGATCTGATTGATGTCCTACACTTAGGAGGCTACCGTATCAGCACACATCTTGAGTAGAACAGGGCAAGGGATCTTACACGATGCTTTAAGTTCTTTTGACTGGAAAAGATACATATTCCCTTCAATGACATGTTACTGTCCAGAGCAAGTCACATAACCACAAATTCTTAACAAAAGAGAAAAATACATTTTTTCTGTAACCTGTTTTGTCTTCCTTCACCTAATTTGTGCACATTGCTTTACGACATTCCTGTGGTTCAAGAAGCTTTGTATTCAGTTTTTAGAATGAACTACAAATGTCCCAACGAGTCTCTTTCTCTGCCACCACTTCATGCGATAAATTGTTTCATATTTTTCAATAATATAACAGACGGCTCTGCAGTCTCCTTAAAGTGATATTTTGATGCTAAATATAACTCCTATCAAAAATAACAAATACTGTTCACTTGACATCCATAAAGTTTATCAAATTAATATGTTATTCACTACATTAGTCTGTATGGAGTATGTACAGTGCGAAAAAAGTTTCAGAAACTGTGAGTTCAAGAAAAACCAAAGGTTTCTTAACAAAGTAAAACAAACAAACAAAAAAAAAAACCATTTAATTTTATTTGAGACTCATATAATAGCCAGAATTAAAAGGAAACTCTTTGGAGTAAGACAGGATGGAATTACTATGACTAAAAAGACAATGGCAAGAAAGGTTGCAATATAGTAACAAGAGAATAACTGGCCAGGCCTTGTAACACGGCCATGTGTCTATTTATTTTTACTTTTAAGACAAAGTAGGAAATAATCCAAAGTACAATTAGATAAAAATTTGTATAAAAATTTGCACATCAATCAATGTGATGATATGAAATGTCTATATATTAAGCCAATACTGGTACTGACATGCAGAAAAAGGAGATAGAATGGAAAATTTAACCAAAGTTTGGAATTGATGTGATGAGGAGAAAATTTTTAGTCAGAAGCTTAGGAAAAAAATGTAAATGCTAGTGTAAAGAAAGAGTCATTACCTTATTGAATATGAGAATGAGAAAGAAAAGTAAGATGAGAGCATGGGGTTTCAGCTGGGGATCTAGGAAATGTTGAAGGCATTAAATTAAAATATAAATAGAAAGGAGTGCGGATTTTAAGAAAGAATATCTAAATCCACTTTTGAAACTTAAATGGGATAATGGAACTGCAATGAGTCTATTTGGAAGATGAAAACGGGTAAAGAAATACTTTGTCAGAGATGGACACTCACAGACATTTAGAGTTAAAGATGAAAGTGATATAAATGATTAAAATACCTAACAGGTAAAGCAGAAAGTTATAACCAATACAAGGTACAAAAGATCTACACTTAAGGGATGTGAAGAAGTCCGGGCAAGAAAATAAAGGTACAAAAATATCAAGTCTGAGTGTGAAAAGCCTACATCATAACAATTTTGTTACATAAGTTGTTAACTGGTTTGAGTTTACATTTTTACATGGAACATTGCTTCTTATGAACAGATACTTTATAGAAGGGAGCATTTGAATTGCCTATTAAAATGGCTGGAGTCTATGTTTTAATTCTCCATATAAGTATGTAAACCTGGGCAAGGTTACTATTCTTTAACAAAAATCTCCTTATCATTCAAAATTAATGAAATCATTTGCACATGTTTGCTGTGAGGTTATGTCAGATAATGCTCACAATAACCCCTGTCACCATCCATAATCAATTAAATGTTCAATGAGTATATATCTAATTCAGTTTTAGAGACTTTCATCTACATATCTCACAGTATCTGGTCACTGACTCACGTGTAGTATTGATAAACATGAAATAGATGGAGCTTGTGCATTGAGAAGTAGAGAAAGAAAAACAGCAGAAGGAGAATACCAACTGTGACATAACTAAGATCATTATTCTTCGTGACCAAACATATCTCGTGGAGACATTTTCTGAATGGACCAAAATGGTTTTAACTTCCTTCACCCTCCCTACTCAGGAACACAGCTCTTCTGTACACTATGAATAATTTATTTATCATGATAATCATTGGTT
The DNA here is from genome assembly GCA_004027205.1 of Ctenodactylus gundi. Lineage (NCBI taxonomy): Eukaryota > Metazoa > Chordata > Mammalia > Rodentia > Ctenodactylidae > Ctenodactylus > Ctenodactylus gundi. The sequence continues at coordinate 76,097 of PVKB01002732.1, read as the reverse complement.
TTGATCATTCTGGTATAGATGAAAAGATTCATCTGATTCACCTATACCTGATTTTGAGACAAATGGTAACATTACCCTATTCGGTTGTCTGATGGTTGATAGAGGTTCTAGGGCTAGGTCAGAAAGTACGATGTGACGTTGCGACATCTATGAGTGGGTAATGAACTTGGTTCTTATAGCAAATTCAGCCTAGCATGAAATCTACACTTATTGATTAAAATAACTATGTCTTCACTTTTTAAAAAATTTTTAATGCTACTTTGATATATTTATATGTACGTTGTGGAATGGACGTTAAGCTCCTGGACAGATGTGATATCTTTCATTTTCAACTTTTTGTGATGAGAAAACTTGAAATCTATTTCATTAGGATTAATATTTTAATAGAAGAATATTGAAACTATAGTCATCAAGATGTATAATAACACTACTAAGTTAATTCCTCTTGTCTAACTGAAGTTTGATATCCTCTGACCAACACCTCCCAAATCCTTCAGTTTTCATGAGCTTGATATTTTTAGACTCCAAATATGAGATCTTAAAAAGTTAAAATGTCTAGAGTATTATCTAACAATCCTATATCTGAATATATATGCAAAAGATATGAAGCCAGTATGTAACAGAGATAGCTGCATTCTGATGTTTGCTGTGGCATAATTTACAATTGCCAATATATATATTTACTATACCAAAATCCTCATTGGTGGATGGGTAAAGTAAATGTCACACACACACACACACACACACACACACACACACACACACACATTGTTTTAAGAAGTAGGGAATTTTTGATTTTTAAAAATGTAGAAAACACTTTCAAGTGTGAAAACACGAATATTGAAAATATTATGTTTTTAAGGTAAATTAGGCACAGCAATATTTTGGGTTTCTTGTTACTTTACTATAGTCTATTTAGCCATTACTCATTTATTCAACTTCCTATTGAAACAATCCTTCCCACATTCCTTAGCCTAAAGCCATTTGCCCATTCAGTTCATTAGGATAAATTTATCATTTGCATTTTCACACATTGTAGATGAACTAAGTCACTAAAGATTCCACTAAATCAGACATCAAGTCATGTAAAACTGCACTCAGGACAAATGTAAACAAGTTGCCATATTCTTTAACAAAAGCAAAGCTGATTGCTTGAGAAATTAAGCAAGAAGTTAAGTATAGATTTTCTATGAATAACATCTTCCTTATTGTGTTTTGATCCCTTGCCTCTAGAAAACTATTTTTCTGAAAGAATTCCAATATATTATCATGGGTTGAAAAAAAGAGAACTAGAAGGGAAAAAAAGCTACTGAGCAATTTTTATTTTAATACAGTTGATGTCAAGAGAGCTACCTAATAGATAGATGTTTTAAGACAAAAATATTTTTCCTAAAAATTTGTCAAGTATTTTGGTGTATAATAATAAAATGGCATAATTATCCAATATTCTATTATATATTTTCTATTCTAAATGATTTTCTTCTGAACTGATTCTTGATCAAGTTTGAAAACCATACACCAAAACAAACTAAATAATCTATCATTTCATAAGGTACCTTATTTCAGGTATTTTTCTGAAGAACTGAGTACCTAATTACTATTACAGTCATTTTCTTTGACCCAAGTCATATTTAAGTGGACATTTTCACTGCTGTTCTTGGTACAGGACAAAGGGCTGAGTGACTGTGTATCTGATAGTATTTCCATGCAGTGTTTCTAGCAGTTAATAAAGTCAAGCCCCTAGGGTCCAATTTTCTGAAACTCATGGGAAAAATAGGAGCTAGAAAATGAAGTTTTATATATATATATATGTTATTGCTATGTGGAGACTATTTTTGAGAATGACTGTTACAAGAAGAAGAAAATAAGGACAAGCAGCCCCAAACTGTCAAAATCCCAGCATTTGTGCAGCTACTTTTCTGACATGTGCCAATGCCTTGTGCCAAAAAAAAGAGAAATAAAATTATTATTTTTTACTCAAAGATGATGTCAACACATGGTACATTGTATAAAGACTAATGTAGACAGTGTTGTTTATTGTTAGCTTGTTTTTAATTTTAAGAATAGATTAAATTTCCCTCTAATGAAGTCAAAACAACCTCACTCAAATTTTTACAAAATACTCACTGATCTTGAGTTGAAAATAATTTTAGGCAAGGATTCTCCTTCATGTAGAGAATTTGGTCTAATTATTAAATGCTGTCTATATTTCAGGATCTGCACATCAGTTGCAAGGACTTGCAATATCCCTCCTCGTTCTCTCTCTGTGCGACTGTTATGACTGTTGTCATTCTGCGGGATGAGAAGACTGTGTCTCTGAGAGGTTCAGACCTTCCTTCAACACTCCTGACTTTGAAGTGGTGTCACCGTGCTTTCAGATCTGCTGCCACCTGCCTCTGAAACGGCACAAGCTCTCTGCTATAAGCTAGCTGCTTCCTTTCCCCCACCGAAACCAGAACAGCATAAAATGGGAACTTCAACGGAGTAAAGAAAAATATCTAACAAAGAATAAGGGAATAGAAGGAAAGGGAAAAATGTGAGAAGTCTGCTTGCCACAGATTATTTTTAAATGGGAGAAGAAGGCATTTGCCTCACCTTATCAAAGGATCAGTCAATTCAATGTTAAAACTGTCCCAAAAATGACTATACACTCAGTAAACATTTGGAGAGATTTAATGTGGGAAGGTCACTTCATACAGAAATATTTTCTGATGAATGTAAATAATTAAATTTGAGTCTTAAAGAGTAAGTAGATGTTTGATTTGGTAATGTCTCTTATAACTGACTTTAAGAAAACTAAAGCTTAATCAGATTTTTAGTGAAATCTTTTACATAGACTCTCATGAATCAGACTGATTAATTTTCTATTTGATCTCTGAGGCTTTTTGTCTCAGGCATAAATTTGTCATTCTTGATGCAACCCACAGAGTGGAAAAAGAGCTCTTTCAAGGTCCGTTCCCTTTTTGTGTGGCCGTAAGCACAGTTCTTGTGCTTCTATCCCTCCTCGTATAACTAACTGTCAAAAAGAGGAGAATACAATGTTTTAAGAAGTTTGTGGATATGATATTAGATGAACATTGTAACATTTAAAAATATTACAGTGAAAATGGTGGTTTTTATCTGTGTACCTGTAGTTCGGTTTCTTGTGCTAAAAGGTTCAATTGTATACTATAATAATTTTTGCTCACTTACATGACTCTTCTGAGTCTTCTTTCTCTCTAGTTGTGTCTTTCTCTGATGTAATTTTAACAATTTTATAATGGAATGTGTTTATTTTACACCTTTCTTTATAAATGTGTTGTGATAAACAGATTGTGGGTTATAGAATCAGAAAAATTAGATTCCAGAGCTAAAAATATTAGTAAGTAAGTCTGTGCCTCTTTACTTACTCCCTAGATATGTAATCGTGAACACATCTTTTAGCCTATCTGAGCCCATTTCTTCATTTATAAAATGGAAGGTTGAGACTTCAGAAAATCTCATAAACAAAGACAATGGCGAACCAAGATCCGCTGTATGACCTTTTCATTTATCTCTACCAGTCTTCCACCTCCTCTCTGAGGGGAGGACAGGGAGCATCATGTACTGTTGTTAGACACATCTCACTGACTGCAGTAATTTAAAGCAATTGTAAGGAAAGAGCAGTGTGGACAGGGTGATGAACACACAAGTACTGTCAAAGGAGAACTGGTCAGATTTTCTCTTTTGTCCTAGATACTCTTTAATGTTTCCAGAATTGACAAGCAGTTCCCTTTTCCAATTGTCAGTGATGAAGGCTTACCTTGCTTCATGCAGGGAGACCTGACTAGCCTCAAAAATGACAGGTTACAGTTGAGTTCCAAGGTGGCTTGGGACATGAACTTGGCATAGCACTAAATTCTTTACACAGGCAGTATATCCAAGACAGTGTCATAATTAGTTTTTCATTGCTGGGAAGAATACCTGACACTCACAACTTCAGGGAGGAAATGCCTAGTGTATCGTACCATTTCAGAAGGTCTATCTATTCAAGAGTGGCCTGCCATCGTGGAAGCACATGGCATAGGCCTAACCAGTAAGAAGCTTTATGGTATGGCAACAGGAAGACAAGAGTCAGCAAGGAATGGCACAGCCAGCATATGCCCTTCCAGATCACAGTGGTGGGAGCCAACGGCAGAGGCCTAGCTGGAGAAAAGTTCTATCTGCAGCAAAGTCATAGGCAGCCAAGAGCCAGTGAAGAAGGGTAAAGCTGGCATGTGTCTTTCCAGGTCAAGTCACAGTGATCCACAGCTTCCCAGTCAAACTCCAGGCATCCATCCCTTCCACATCTAGTCCAAAGTATCCACCCTTCTGGTTAATTCCCATCTCTTAAAGCCCATGGAAATCACAGATATTTCAAAACAACCAAAACCATGAGACTTTGGATTAGATTCTAGACCCAACCCCTAGCATTCCACCTCTGACTCCTAAAGAATCAGGTCATCCTTCCCAAGCAAAATGCATTTAGTCCTGCTTCTCTAAGAGTCACCAAAGTCACAGCAACTCAAGTACGGTCAAAAGGCCCAAGTCTACAGTCTCCTTTAAGACTCAAGGCCAACTCTTGACTGTGAGCTCCTGTGACAAAGATAAATCAAATATTTCCAACATGCAATTCCAAAATGGAGGAATAGGAGGATAGAAAGAAAACCAAAAGCAAAGCAAGAACAAAAACTAGGGGGGCAAACATTAAGCCCTGTAGTTTATTTATTATTTTTATGTATTTTTTTTAAATTTTTAAACCCCATATCTCTGTGTCCAGCAGCCACTGCAAGCTGTGACAAGATTTGAGCTCCAAACGCTTCAGGCAGCCCAGCTCCTCGAGAATTGTCTCTGGCCATAATAGCCATCAGTCGTCCTTTGATCTGGCTCATAGCCTTCCTCTGAAGATAATCCACATTTCTGGTGTCTCCTAATTTTCAATGTTTCCACTGCACTTTTAGTTCCAGCCTCACAACTTCAAACACTGTTCTTCAGGAGCATTCTGCCCGGCCTCCAGAGCCTTCTTCTGAAATCTGGGTGGAAATTTCCTCATATTTTGCCTATCTGGGTAACCAGCACCACATGGATGACACCTTGGTCATCGGCTGGCCTGAGCAATTGTCTGGTCTCTTTGGCCCATGGATGCAGCAGCCTCTGAGTGCCTGGATGATTGAACTCTATGTGACTGAAGTCTGAAAACTACTTCACACTCTGGCCTTACAGGGTGCCCCAGAACCTCTCAAAGGAAAGTCTTTTGCCTCTCCACACTTGAATTGGTGAGGGATGGATTCTTGCTAATCCTGAGATTTTCGATTTTCTCAAGAAATATTTCCTATAGTCCTGTTACAGCTGCTTGTTCCTCCTCCTCCTCCTCCTCCTCCTCCTCCTCCTTCTCTTCCTCCTCCTCCGCCTCTTCTTCTTCTTCTTCTTCCTTCTTCCTTCTTCCCTCTTCTTTCTTTCTTTTTTTTTTTTTTTTTTTTTCTGAAATAGGGTCATTCTCTGTAGTCCAGGCTGGTCCTTCACTCACTAATTACTCTTGTTCTGACCTCAAACTCATAGCAATCCCACTATCTCAGCCTGGTAAGGGCTGGGGTTACAGGCATATGCCACTACATCCAGTTTACGTGGTACTGGGTAATAGAACTCAGGACATTGCACTTGGTAGGCAAACAACTTAGCTTCTGTTTAATGTTAATCTTTTCAGGGGCTGAAGAAATGGCATGGTGGTTAAAGTGTTTGCCTTGCGAATAAAAGGCCTTGAGTTTGATTCCCCAGTACCACAAAAAGCTGGGTATGGTGGTACAAGCCTGTAATCCCAGCACTTGGGAGGCTGAGGCAGGTAGATTGTACTGAGTCCAAGGACCAGCCTGGGCTACAAAGTAAGACCCTGTCAATTTTTTTTTTAAACTTTAATATTTTCGGTGAGCATGAACTCTTGCTCCACCTTTGTAGTCACTGTATTTCTTACAAAACTACAAAGATTTTCTACCTTCTTCCTCTGCTGTTTTCTCCTTTATCTCAGTATAGTGTTAGCTCAAAGCAGCAAATAAAACCAATAGCAGCTTGAATTTGGGCCATCTTGAAATTTTCCTCTGCCAGATTAACTAGTCCTCTCCTCTTAATTTCAGTTTCAGTCAAAATCTCAGGACAGAGCTTATACACTCCTTGTAAGAGCCTAGAATTCATGGTTTCTAGACCAACTGCCAAAAATCTTCCTTTCCATTTGAAACCTCTTGAGTTTGATCCTTAAAATCCACACTTTTATCATAAATCTGCTTTTCTGAGGTTGGAATAGAATTTTCCATGAAGTTCAGTTCACAGCTTCTCTAGCCAGGATCTTCAAACCTTTCCAATCACCTCTTGTGAACCACTTTCCAAGGGCTTCCAAACCACATGTGCAGGTAAAGTTACATTAATGATCCCACTTTCCCGGTACCAATTTCTGTCTTAGTTACCTTTTCACTGGTGGTATACAATATCCACCATCTACCACTAAAGGGTGAAAAAGCTAATTTTAGCTCACAGTTTTAGAAGGTCTGAGTCCATTTATGAGAGGTGGGCAAAAGTGGAAAGACTTAGCCACACACACACACACACACACAAAAAAAAAACAACTGAAAACTAAGTGTGAGAGAGGAACAGTGGAGCTAAAACATGCCCTTCCAGGTAGAGCTCTCACAGTCTACTCCTTCTTGGTCAAACCCCAGAAACTTCCCCCTTCAGGATCAATCCCCAGTATCTTTTGGCAAGCTCTATCTCCAGACAGCACATGGAATTCATAATTGACCCACAAAGTTTAAACATATGAGGCTTTCGTGGAGATATTTTAGGTAAAAACATAATAGGCACTCTTTGTTACCTGGCAAAAAGCAAATGGGCACATTATTTTTTAAAACCTATTCATTGGTGTACTTAACACAACTGACTATCCAACTGGTCTACTGATCTATTATTTTTGTGTCAAGCTGAAGACTTGGTATTGAGATATATTTTTTAAAGAGTAAATCAATGTTACTACTTTCCAGGAATATATAATTTAGAATGAGAAAAGAAAAAATATGCAGCTATCTCAGAATCTTGATAAATGCTAGATACGTATGTAATCATGTATGACTAACCTTGCTCAAGTTTTGGAAGAAGTAGACATCTGAGATGAAGTTAATTTTATTAAATCTACGTTCAAAAATCATAATAAATGAAAAATTAAAATTAAACAAGATGCATACGGGCTGGGTATCTACAGTCTCATGAGCCACAAGATACTTCAGTTGCCGAGAAGAATCAGAACAAAATTAGAAATACTACCTTCTCCCACTACCTTCTTGCCTGCTTCTCTCAGATACCCAGGAAGGGAATAAATATGAATATCTATTCTTAAAAATATATCATTTCTACCTATGAATGGAAATTTATTGCTATTTTAGAGCTAGTGTCCTCTCAAACTATATGGCTTATTTTAAAAGCTAGAAAGAGGTTAGAGGAGCTTACCCAAAGTGACAATTCCTTAAGCCCAAACACTGAGCGCTGCCTCTGCCTTTGCAAATAGTCATTTGAGCTGTAGAGACACTCATTGTGTGACACTCCCAGAATTACTTTTGTCTCAACTCTCACTTCTGTCAAGCTTTTTTATTAAGTCCATTTTTATTTTTATTTAATTATATAGTAATTGCACCCAAGATAAATTTTGGATGGAATGTTTTGAGCAGAAAAGGAGGGGATGGGTTCAAACACAAAATGGCATCATGGAAGAGGCTACATCTCAATAATAATAATTACATAGTTTGCTGTGTTCGGTGCCTTTCAGAAAAACTCATTCGTGTTTCACAACATGTCTCTAAAGTGCACATGGTAAATGTGAGAAAAGGAAAGATGTAAGCAAAGTAATTTGTCAGATTTACTCCCTACTACCTGCCTCGAGTCAATGTGGTCTTTGTTTCCACATCAAGCTGTCTCTCCTCAGTCACGGATAATCTCCTAAAACTGTGGATCAATAATTTAAATGCCAATCTCCAAGTCTCAAAGGAAAACCACTGCAGGTTTTGTATTCAGCATAAGAGAATCAGCGATTGCAAAACCTGTCCAAATATAAGCATGACCAGATCTGTTTTTTGAACAGACATATCCTTGGCTGAGGAAAGGGGAAAAAAAAATCTCTGAAGAGGGCTCCAGGGACTGCACCTAGATGTAGAAGGGGCTAAGCATTTTTCTTACTACCTGTTCTTACTGATAAACACAGTATACACATGTAAGGAAGGGTAACAAATAGAAAAAAAGAAAGACTCAACCTTGCTTCTCACACTTTAATGTGCACAAGACTCACTTAGTGAGCATGGCAAAGCACCACAGCAGGGCTGGAGATGGTACCTCCACACCTAAGTCCGGCCAATTCTACCCAGGCAGAGGCCACATTCTGAGTTCAAAGCTTCAGATGATGATTCAGTTACCGAGGATCTGGGTACCTTTTACCATCCTCCATTATATTCGCTTTTAAAAAATGAAATAATCACTTTTAATATGTGCACAAAATACAGATTCCGGTGTCTACTTTTGTGATTCTGATTTGCAAGAACAGAAATAGTTATCAGAAATTTACTTTTAAAATAAGCAATACCAAATCGATTTGTTTGTAACACAGAGTCCTCCATCCCATTTTTCATTGACAAACATTGAAAATGCTGTGGAAATCAAAGCACTCTAAAGGTAGAAAGAACAGCAGTGTGCCATTACAGAAGTCATTCAATCCCTTGGTTTTATCACCCACAACCTGGGGAGAATAATACGGGCCTTTATAGAGTTGTTAGGATAAAATGAGATAAGGCATGAAAGCAGAGGCAGCTGAGCCCCTCTGTTGAAAGGGTCAAAGGAAATAGGACATGGGTCCAGCAAAGAACCACTTTCAGCCAAAGCAGCGGAAAAGCTCTCCTATATTTTTCTGATTCTCAGGCTATAAAGGCAATTTACAAAATCATTACGTTCACTCTGTCCACTTACTAGCTAGGCAGGACCAACACCTGCCTATTAGTATAAAATGAGAGTCTCTTTCTCTCTCTTTCTGTCTCAGTTTCTTGTAGTTGTGAATTTCATGCCATGTTTTTAAAATCTGTATGTATTTATATCCAAATATATACATATGTATGTATACATGCAAATATATATGTTCACAGATATGAAATATGCACAAATGCAGATACAGTTAATTTTTATAGATTCCCTGAGATTGTAGAGATACATGTAATATAGCTAACCTTTAAAATCATGCTAATGTAGTTCCTAGAATATGACATTTTAACAACACTTTTTTAATAATGCATGTTCTTAAATGTTAAACTGATTCATACATTATCATCCCAACTTTTAGATCACAAGTTCTACTTAGAATATCAATAAGTATATGAAAAGATACAGAACTTTATTATGGAATTTTGTAAGGAATTATAGTGGTCATCTATTATTAGTGTGCTTTACTCTGCTTAGAAGTTTATTACTTTTTAAAGGGAGAGTATCCCCAGCCTCTTTCTCAGACCATGCCTTATTGAATTTGAAGAAAAAAAAAAAAAAACACTTCAGAGTACTGTTATCTCTCACAGCCTGTGGCAAGGACAAGTCTTAGTTCAACGCCTATTTCAGAGGCAGTAAAATAGGCGGATTAAAAGGAAAATCCATACACTGTATTTCCTTTGGTGTATCTAGATCTTTTAAAATAAAGATTTGGTACAATATAAATAGTAGAAGTAAGACAATCACAATCAAGTGAATGTTTTTTCTATATGCTTCATGTCACACAGTTAATACACTGAATAACTGTGACCAAACTTGAGTGTGATGTGTATCTATTGAATTGTCAGGATCATAATGTAGAGTCTGAGTTCTAGAGTACTGTGGCACATTCTAAAATAAATGATTTGTACGATTTCTATAAAATATGTTGTCTATAGGTAATTCAGTGAATACAATCGTTTGGGAATTATTAATTGACTTTAGGAAAACGTCAAAAGTTGTATTTCATGGCTTCTTCACAATTTGGCCAAGAAACTGAAGGTAAATATAAAGCTTTCTTTTTGAAGGTCCCAATTTATGTTCACTTCTAACTTTGTGATGCTTAAAGACCTACATGATGGTAAGGTATTTAATATAAATTATATTTGTTAAGATATTACCAGCTTTTTTTTCTAAGAAGAAATATTCTGTGTAAATTTGTATTAATGCATTTTCATTAAAAATTAATTTATTCTGGTTTGGATTATGACTGGAAAGATCATAAGGATACTTAGATTAAGATTCTTATTAAAAATACTTAAATTGAATTATTGTTTGAATCTAGACTCCTTTATATAGAGTACATGGATATACATATATGTGTATATATATGCATATACATATATACATGTATAAATGAGGTACAATATATGTGAATATTTATTCCTAAGTAAATCCTTAGATGACAATGCCATCATCTTTACCTTTACCACAGGTAACCCAGAACAGTAATAATTGATTATTTATTGAAAAGTTAAGAAAAGTACTCAGATGTGAATGACACAATATAGACACATTTATGTTATAAATTATTAGGGAAACATATTTGCATGAATAATTGTCTCAGACTTAATATGTAGAACAAAACTTCATCATAAAACAAAATGTAATTGCTTTTGCTCTTTTAATTTACATTTGAATTTAAGACATTAGGAGGTTTGGAGTTACACGTTAAAATACCCACATCATTATAAACAAAACTTTTGTTTTGGAAGGTACTATGTGAAATTAAATTAAGTAGTGCATGGATTACTACCACTTTATATTTTTTGACTCAGTATAACCCTGATTTAAACTAGCAATTATTCACCTGGTTATAATTCAAGTGGTATATAATTGATTATGAAGTTAGGAAAAAAGCCACAATAGCATTAACAATATCTGTTTTGATCACTAAGCAGTTATACATATTTTCATGTTGGATTGAAGTTACTGCAAGTATCTTAAAACATAATGTAGATCCAACACTAACTCAAAATTATATTAATAGAAGCTTTCTTCATGTGGAAAATAGCAAAAACGAAGCCAAACCATGTCAAACAAGCAGCTGGACTAGGGCAGGAGAGTTACAACAGGCAAGATCAGTGTTCCATGTAAAAAATGCCTTCTAAGTATTAGCACTATTGAGCAGTGAAATGAGCTACCCTGTCAGATGCTGGATTTCCATAATAATGATAACTCCTCATCATTGAACGCTTGGCACAGAGCTGGCAGCCATTCTCCACTCTTGCAATCAATCCTAACAATAATCCTATGCGGCAGAAGTTATTATCTCTATTTCCTGGAAGAGGAAACATAAGTGATTTGCCCGTGGCCACAAGACTAGAAATTTGAAATGTATTATTTTAACCACATTCATAGTCGTGGCCATCCATGGTACATTGAATTGAACACAACCGTTAAGAATATTTTAAAAGAATATTATGAGTTTGGAGCCTAGCATATTTGACTTCTAAGGTTACTACACGAAAGATTATTAGAACAATTCTGCTAGTAAGAGTAGATAAAAGGTACTGAATGTGTAAAAGCATAATTTTGTAAAAGAGAATATAATCATAACTCTCATACAAATATGAAATGAACATATGTCAATATTCCATTTAACTAGAGGGGAATGCATTAATTAGAGAGGAATGGATAAGATGTCACAACTGTTTTAGTATTATGTCTCTCAACACAAAGACAAGGAGGTTGGAAAGAAAAAACATGTATTTTGTTAAAAAAGAACTATTTTCATGCCTAAAGAAAATTAATCATTGCATTGTTACCAGTTATCTATAATGTAGAGGTGTAAAATTACCTCCAAAATAAATGAATGGTGTAGAGATCTATTCAAATCAGAAAACAAGTGAATGCATGCCTCAGAAATACTTAGTTTTTCATTGAGAACATTTATTTTAACCCACGTTAAAGTCCTTTACAGTATTTACATCACATATTTATCATTAAGTTCATCACATTCATTGGAAATAGCAAGGGGCTGATAGCAATCAAGTTTGTTTAACATGGAAGACCATGACATGCTTCACTAAGACACCAGGCCTCCCAGAGATATGTGTGCATTACAAGGAAAGATCAAAGGATGCAGTTAGTTAAGTAATATAATAATTACAACTACGGAATTTATATTCAGAGGCCTAGATTGAAATCTAACGTGTTGTATAAACTTGGAAATTTAATTAACTTTGTAGGCCTAAATTTACTTCCCAGTTAAGTGGGGATAATAAAGAACTCAAATGACAGCAGTAGTTGTTAAGATTAGAACACATATTGTTTAGAATATGTGCCTGGTTGTCCTGATGCACCACTTAAGATGGACTAAGAAATGCCTAGAGAAAGGATAGCAGGTGCAACAAATGGTGCTGGGAAAACTGGACATACACATGTAGAAGAATGAATAGTCACATACCTGTCACCATGCACCAAAATCAAATCAAAGTGAATCAAAGACCTAGACATTAAAAGTGAAACACTGAACCTCCTAAAAGACAAATTAGGCAAATATCTAAAAGACATGGGGGTAGGCAAAGACTTTCTTAAGACACCAAAAGCAAAAGAAATTATCCCCATTATCAACAAATGGGATCGTGTCAAATTAAAAAGATTCTGCACAGCAAAGGAAATTATCAACATTGTAAAAAGAGAACTAACAGGCTGGGAAAAAAATTCACTACCAACACCTCAGATAGGAGGCTCATAACTAGAATATTTAGGGAACTGAAGAAAGGTAAGCCCCCCAATATCAAAGATCATATTGAAAAATAGGCAAATGAAATGAGGCATTTCACTGATGAAGAAGTTCAAATGGCCAATAAATACTTGAAAAGATGTTCAGCATCCCTAGCCATAAGAGAAATGCAACCCAAAACATCGCTACAATACCATCTAACTCCAGAGAGCTTGGTCTATACCAACAACTCAAATAGCAATCAGTGCTGGGGAAGCTGTGGAGAGAAAGGAGCCCTCCTGCACTGCTGGTGGGAACGTAATTGTTACAACTGCTATGGAAAGCAGTATGGAGGTTTCTCAAAAGATTGGAAATAAATATCCCCTTTGATCCAGCGATACCTCTTCTGGAAACATTCCCAGAAGAGTTAAAAACAACACATGACAGAGATACATGTATACCCACGTTCACTGCAGCACAACTAACAATAGCTAAAATATGAACGACACCAAAATACCCATCAACAGACCAATGGATACACAAACTGTAGTATTTATACACAATAAAATACTATGCATCTATAAAGTCCAACAGCGTGGAGGCTTCTGCAGGCAAATGGAAGAAACTTGAGAACATCATGCTTAGTGAAGTGAGTCAGAAGCAGAAGGTGAAACATCCAGTGGTCTCTCTGATATGAGAAACCCAGATCTCAACTACCTCATGGAACCTTAAAGTGAAAAATAAAGGGAACCGGGGGCAGGTGGATGGGTGTGGGGGTTTGGGGCTGGGGTGTGGGTAGGGGGAGGGTCAAAAGGGGAGATCTGTTTACTGTATTCAATCCTTAAGTATCAAATAAAGTAGGTGTTCACAGTATTTCTGATTATTCCATAGTATTAAAAATGCAAAAGTTGTTTAATTGCAAAATTTTAAGTTTAAGCACAGAATAGCCTGCAACTACATGAGCACTTGCAAGCCAGTCAACAATGCTTCCTATCCAAACCAATTCCTTCCACAATTATTAGTGCTATTAGTATATGTTTGTGATATGTAATGATTACATTCATCCTTGGGAATCAGTATATTCCCAAGCTTAATCATTTTCAATTCCTCTTCCTCTCCCTTCCCTCCCATCTCTCCTCATCCTCAGATCCCCCTGACATCATCACAAAGTTTACCACCTTGTTTCTTATCATTTCTTCCTTACTTTACCCTTCAAATTATTTTGGGGGGGTTTCTCAGATGACAGAAACCATGCGATTTTAACTTTGTGAGTATCATCATTCAAAAATACTAGGCATTTACAGGCATTGTAGGCGACTGATGAACAACATGCTGAAATGGAAATTGTACTCACAGAGTTAATGTGAGTATATCAATGGAAATGTGGCTACCATGACGACCTTTCATGTACATTAACCAGCAATGATCATCCTGGATCATCTTTTAACTTTCTGCATCCAAATCCCAGAACAGTTTGGCATTAAAAAGTAAAATTACACCTAGAGATTTACTAGGTGTTTACAAAGAAATAGTCTTAAGCTTCATTAGCCAATCCCATGAAGGGCAGCCTAGATAATATTGATACTTTTCTACCGCCTAGAAATTATCTAGCAGGTGGCTAAGCAAATGGACAGTAGAGAAGTTGTAAACTGCAGCTATTTGTTGCAGAGGACTTCCTTATTTGAGCCAACCACAAAAGAGTAATCCCTGAAGACTGTAGCAAACATCACACTAGCAGGATGCCTTTAAGCACCTCTCTTGTTAGCAGATATGCTTGCTTAAGATACACACCTGCTCATGTCCTTGCCTGCATGTTGTCTGCGTCTCAAGGATAGTAGTAAATTATCTTCTCTAGACAAAGCATCAAAAAATGTTGGACACTTAACAAAATAAAAAGCAAAAGCATGTCCCATAGGACAGGACTGCTTAAAGTAGATGTTCCCAAAGGCAAAAGATCACCGAGGAAGGCACAGGAAGTTGTGACACAGCTGCTCCTTTTGTACTGTGAATTTGCCCGAGGGACATGGCCATCTTGAGAGCAAAAGCTGTAATTATAAAATTACCTATGTAATTAATGAGTGATATTCTAGTGTATCGCTTTGTGAGGTCAAGACATATTTAAAATTTCCAGATAAACATTTTGTTCTTTTACACTTTGCATGCAGTAATTGCTATGAATTCTTAAAATTTAAAAGATAGTATTTCATCTCTCTCTCTCTCTCTCTCTCTCTCTCTCTCTCTCTCTCTCTCTCTCTCTTTGTCTCTGTCTCTCTCTCTCTCTGTTTTGAGATAGGGTCTTAATCTGTATTTTGAGATGGTCCTGAACTCATTATCGAGTCCAAGATGGCTTAAACTCAGGACAAATTCCTGTCTCAGGCTTCTGAGTACTGAGATTACAGGTATAAGACACTACTCCCAACTATTTTGTGGTACTGGAATATCAAACTTGGGGCTTCCTGCTTTTAAGTAAGGCACTCTATCCCTGAGCTAACTTCCGTCTCTTGTCTCTCTGATTCAGGAAATCAGTGAAAGAAGGACTGGATTGGAAGTTGATCCCAAAATGGACCCCCCACAGACTCTTTCCCGGTAATTTACTAAGATCTCCATTCCTATTCTTCCAATAGCATCTACCTGGTATTACAAATATTGTAAAAATGATTCATGAAAGTGATTTTATTAAGAAACCTTATGCACCTTAAAATTGTGAGGGAAAGACCTACGTATATCAAGAGAAGGAAACCTTGTTCATTAAATAGAGCTAAAACAAAAGACCACACATATGTCAAGTTAGAAAAGTGAATGTGTCTTCCCAGATTGGACAGTCATGATATTAAATTGTGGATTATGGTCAATATTGTGTTTCATTACATATGATGAACTACTAGGTCCATGGTTGGTAAACCACTTTAGGTGTCATCATTGCTTCATCTGTAGTTCCAGGCACTCACAGGCATCTAGCGAACAGCTGTAGACTTGGCTAAGACCCATGTTTCTAGAAATGTTTTCTCTTCATAAGAAGTTGCCAAACAATATGGTTGAATATGCAGTGGAAGTCTTACACTGAACATCTGTATCCTATAACATCTACAAATTCAAATAAACCCATGATACATGAGAAGGGCTGCTCAGCCTTACTTGAAATCTCTTTATCCACTTGAGGATATAATGAGCATGTTTTACCCCTTGGACAAAATAGTTGCTGATTAAAACCCAGTTCAAGAACAAGGATTATCTACACACAGTGGTTCAATTTAGTGATTCCAGAAAACTGAATGGCTGAAGAAGAATTGTAAATTTGAGCCCTAACTCGTAAAATTAACATTTAAGCAAGAATCGACTCAAATTGAAAAAAAAAAAAAACTAAAAACTAAAACTAATTTTAAAAAGACTGGGAATTGTAGCTTTGTTTGAAGTGTCTGGGGTCATTCCTTAAGACTGGAAAAAAAAAAAGAGAAAGAAAAGAAAAGGATAGACTAGAAAAAGCTACAAAAAGAAAATGTTCATTTTGGATACCTTCTTTCAGTCCACTCTGGCCATTCTCTGTAATGCATGATTTAGTTTTAAAGTAAGAGGGCTCTAATAAACTGAATCCAAGTAAAAAGAGCACACAATTCAACGATGATTTATCACATCACTTGTAAACAGAACAAATGGAATATATAATGTTGCAAAATATGTTAAAAGTTCATGTTTTAAATGCATATTACTCTAATAAAAAGTAGCCATATACATTTATTGGGTTCTCAGAAACACCATGATGCATTTTGGAACAGATGTTGCTAGTTCATTTTTGAAAGAACTAGAGTCAATTGCATCTCTGTTTTTGCTATGTCATTTTACAGCTGAGAGACCTAATTTAATTTTAAAATATGAGTGATTAGGTTAGATTTTTGAGGTTTTACAAAAGTTGAAGATGGAAGATAAAACTTCATTTTTTTTCTATATTTTACTGCTCTACATTTTTAACAGAAAGAACATGACGAGTCAGGCTTGTGAAAAGTTGCATACAGTTTATAGTGACAATGCTGTACAAGAATGAAGGCTCATTAAATTCTGTGCAGGTCATTTGATCTCAAAGACATCCTTAGTCAGGAAGGAACACTGAAATTAATGATAACAAAATAAAGCATTGATCAAGTTAAATTGACATGGCATGATAGGAGAGATTGAAGAAGCACTGAACACCCAATATTCAAGTGTTTATAACCACCTGAAGAACAAGGGGAAGGCAAGCAAGTTCGATATTTGTGTTCCTAATGAGTTCAAAAAAAAGTTTATCTGACTGTTCATATAAACATCTATGATATGCTCATTGAACATGAAGAAAATGATCCTGTTTCAACGTGGCCGATCACTGGATTGAGGAGTGGATTGTTTAAAACAATATGGTGCACAATCAGTCTCAGTACCATCGATTCACCTCAAACAAAATCAAATGTTGACATTCCTGAAAGGAAGTTTATGCTTTCTATGTGGTAAGATTTTAATCCTGTCATGTTTTTTAAGCACCTACAAAAGAAGGAACCAAAACAATCAATTCAAACGTGTACTGTCTTCAATCAGACAGATTGAAGAATCCACTGTCTATAAAAGTCCAGAGCTTGTTAATACTCAAGGTACTGTGTCCCATCATGACAATGTGAGACCACACACAGTTTGATCACTTATCAAAAATTATCATAGCTTGGTTGAGATGTGTTGACACACTCAATATACTAAATTGACCTTGTAGCTACAGACTTCACTTGTTATAGTCTCTTCAAAATTCCTTGTGTTGCTATAACATTAAATTTAGGTGATGCTGCAATTTATCACCTTATTCAGTTTTCACCAAATATGGACAGGTCTTTCTATGAACAAGGAATGATAAAGCTTACTGAAAGATGAAAGAATTTATTGAACAAAATGGGCAATATATCATTGATTTCCATTCTTTATTTAAATAAATGACCTTTGAAAAACATTGGAAATACATCATGGTATGGCTAAAACCCTAATAATAAATAAAAGAATTATTTCATTATACAATTTTCCCCAATACATTAATATTTAGTACCATCAAGTATTTCTTTTGAAAGTAAAGAATATTACATAGCTACAAGCAGTTATCTGTGAAGGAATGTAAAATATAGCACACCATACTCATTCTCTTCATAATTTTTATTTTGGATCAATTTGGCCATATGCTCTAAATTGCAGCTGCTCATTGTATAGTTCCCTAAAATCTTCGGAATTTATTTCCTGAATCCATAGCTCAGGCATTGATCCTTTTCTTCGAGCCTTTTTTATGAAAATAAAAACATATGAAGCCCCTCTACACATTTTAGAAATATTCTTTCCATATGCTGCAAATTTTATCAGAGAGTTAGAATGTCTTTTAAAAGTATGTTACCATTTCTATTAAAATTGCAAATGTCTAATTATTGTTTCTGTAAAATATTGTGAAAATATTGCAAAAATTAATTTGCATAGTTTTTTAGTGCTTTGCTGTTGATTATACTTTTTTGACAAAACTTGTTCTTCAGATCACAGTTTGATTGAATAAGAAGTTTTTCTGGTTTTTATGCATAATCTTACAGCGGAAACAACTGGGTTCATACATGACTCCTGGAAATCAATGGCACGGTTGTCTTTCCAGTACTTTGCTATTTGCTTCTCATTACACTCCCTTTTTCTCTACCCGCAACTGCATCTTGAACTTCCACCAGCCAGATTTCTTCTTACATGTTGACCCTCTGGCTTACTTTTCTTTTGTTGGCTCCTCCCACATTGTCCACCATTTCACTCATCCCCTAAGAATCAGCTACTAAGTAAATGTTGGTGATGAAGAAGTATGCACATCTCCTCAAATTCATTCTAGACACACAGTATAAAAGTTAATAAGTCCTAACTATTGATGTGCCTGTAACAAAGTAGGTCATAATGTTGCTTTGGTAACATTCTCTTTTCACATTCCAGTATTCTTCTTTTTATCAGCACATTGATTTTACTTGAATACTTTAATAAACAAGCTCTTTCTAGATAACTAAGCCATCATCACAGAAAAAGATATCTGAACAATTTCTCCCTTCCTTCATTTCTTTCTTTCTTTCTTTCTTTCTTTCTTTCTTTCTTTCTTTCTTTCTTTCTTTCTTTCTTTGAGATAGAGTCTTGCTCCATATTCCAGACTGTTCCTGGTCTCACTATGTAGTTCACCCTGGGCTTAAACTCATGGCAACCCTCTTGCCTCAGTCTCCTGAGTTCTAGGATTACAGGTATGTGCCACCACATCTGGTTAATATTACACTGTGGAATCAAACTCAGTACCTTGTACTTGCTAGGTAAGTGTTTTAACAGCTGTGCTATTTCTCCAAACTCTCTGAACAAACATTTTATTGGTAATAAAATTCATTATTCTGGCTTTTCATTTGAAGTATCCTGTCCACTTACTCCTAATAGCCTATGGTAGTATCTGCACTCTTCTTGAGGTGTATTAGTAATATCACAACTGTAGTTCATTGGGCACACAGTTTTTTTCTACATAATTTGAGTTTCCTGAGATCAGGAATGCAGATCTACCTGACATTACCAAACACAGAATATAACATATATGTATCACTCAAATATTTGCAAAGCTCAAGTACATTTAATTGCAAAGATGGGTCTTCAGTGTATATAGTTACAAGATTGAAAAAGAGAACAGTGATTATAAACAAAAACTACCCAGTAAATCCTTACTGGATGCAAAATAGTACAAAAAGTAATGTACATGACCAAGAAAAAATATTATACTGAAGACAAAACTGAGCAAAAACTGAAAAAGAACTATAAAGAAGTGATGCAGTCAGCTGCTTGGAACCAAATCAGACTATCTGATAGGCAGAGGACCTGGAAGTGGAAATTGAAGGGATCTGTGAAACAAGACTCTGAGACCTTCCTTTATAAAGAATTGTACAAAGTAGGTCAGCACTGCTTAGAAAAGAGGAGACTGAGAGCACACACTTTCAGAAGAGAAAGGAAGAAATAAACCCCGTAAAGCTTTCTAAGCTGCCATCAAATGCAAGATAAAAGAAGTATGGGGTGACAGTAATGTCAAGCAGCACAAACAAAGACAAGAACAGCTACATTTGTTGGCAGCTGGGCTGCAAGGAGGTTGCAGAAGATTTGCTGTGCTTTCTGGTAGGGAAAGAGATAGAGCAAATATCCGAAAAAAAATAGCCAGCCACCGTGTTTAATTTTGGTCATCTGGTTTCATTATCCACTGACAGAGTCAAAGGTCTGAGGTGAAAGACAACCAGACCCTCTCCAGTTTCTGTGTTATGAGTCACATGGCTCAATGTAACTTGTTTATGCAACGGGTTATGTCTCTGTGGAGTGAAAACAAAAGCAGCACTTACTTTAAAGTATTACTCAAACAAAAGGAAATCAAGCATCCAAACATTTAGCACAAAGCCTGTATTGTTACGTGTTAAATAAATACTAGTGATGCTTTGCAGTCTCCAAAATCCAGTAGGAAAGCTTACCAACTCTCAAATACTTTGGGGTTTGTTTATAAATATCTCACATTTTCTTGTAACTCAATGTAAATGAAGATATAATTTATTAGACAATTTCTTCCTATTCAGTTCCCATCAAAATTGGGTCTGACATGTAATTCCACAGAAATATTTATCGGGGAAGAGAGCGGGAAGTTTGAAAAATGTATTCTGATGGTAGAAAGGCAGGCAACATTTACTTCATCTTTTGCTAAGACTAGCTCAATGACACAGGATAGATGTCTCATTACTGCCTCTCTATTTTACATCTATTTGAGGATTTTTTCGCACAATTTGTAACATTAAAATACATGAAAATAATCTGAAAGTTAAAATATGCTGAATCAATATACTCCACTGGTAAAAATAAGAGATGATGTGGAAAGATGATGTTGTATGGTAGGACAGCATCTTATCATATATCCATGATTCCCTTGCCATTTGTAATAATTGTACTGGTAATAGTACATGACAGAATCAGTGCAGAAAAAGAGGAAAACGCATCACTCAGAAAGTTTGTGTTAGTGATCAGCACTTGAACCTGGCACTGACTATTCTTACAACTTTTGAAATCTATTGCCTTTCATGTAGTTTATAAAATAAAGAAAGAAAAGTATGTAGAGAACAATGGAAATTCTATGGGATTCTTCAGAAAGTATACTTTTCACGGGACACAACGTTGTTTATACCAAACTCATTCTACTATCTAAACACTAGCTAACATAATTGTTAATTAGTTTTTGTTTTAGCTTATCATTTTCAATATGGTTAAATTTGATTCTTGAACAGAATGTAACACAAATTTAAAGAATCTATCAAATAGTATTCCAGATTAACTCACTTGGAAATAATTATTCATGCTAATAGATGCAAACAAATCTGTCAAACTTTCCATATAATACGCACATGGTTAATTATTTTAATCATGGAAATGAGGGAACCAAATATATGGAGATGGTAACACATTTATTAATACTTTGATGGTGAGTCTGTCTTAAAAGAGCTACCTATGTTGAGAAAAAAAAATTCAGTTAATATTCTTAGGGTATAATTTAAGAATTTAGCATATGCACAATATTGATAATCTTTCAGTGTTCAGAATATGTCGTACGATCTGTTAATTAAATCAGAAAGAAACTAGTCAGGGGGAGATAAGTCAGTATGAGATAAAGTCAGTGAAAGCTCAGGCTGTGGCAGGAGAGTTGTTGTAGGTCATGCCTCTCTGTTCATATGATTGGGAAGAGCTAACAACCCACATTGGCTTATATGGCAAATAGTATATATGATGGCATACCTATGGTATTCTCTCTCTCTCTCTCTCTCTCTCTCTCTCTCTCTCTCTCTCTCTCTCTCTCTCTCTGATCTCTTTGATTTAGAAGAAGACAGTACCACAGTGCTGGTTATCCAGGCATAAGGACACTTAGATTTAGCCCATGGGTGAAATGAAGAGAATAACATGAAAAGAATTTTTAGCCTTTAATACACATTCAGGGAGGACATTTACTGAGGCTGTCTGGTTGGGATAGTAAAGTTGATAACTAGGACATACATGGGAGAGGGGATCATAAAAGATGATGAACTAATTCAGGTGACACAAGGGAGAAGTGAAACAGTATTTACTAGTGTGGAATAGATTAAGGACATGTAAAGAAAGAAAGCTGTAATTCCAGAAAGCACAGGAAACACAAGGATCATATACTTCCATAGCTTAACACTTGTCTAATACTTTGTAAAGGTCAGGGAATTCCTAGCTCAGATTTGGTATCATGAAGTTCAAGGCTTACATAAAAATGACTGCACTACAATAATTAAAATATAAAAGTTTATGTATGTGCCTTTGATGTACATATAGAAATAGTAAGTGTATAAATGACCAATAAATTTAAAGTCCTATGTATCAAGTTGTAAACTAATATGCAACATATAAAACAACTAATAAAGCAAAGATTACTATTATAAAACTGCCATAATAAAAATCAAAATATATATAAAGTAGAACAAATATTTTGTTATAATATACAGTAACACAGTCATGAGACTATTAGTAGTCTTATACTCGCTAAAGGTAGTGCTATTTTAGAAGTGAATATGATATTATGTTAATCTTGAGTTGAAAAGAGCTTTATCCATAATGATTGATTTGCATATCATACTTAGTGTTTGAACTGTGGATTTTCTGTTGGCAAAATATGCTCTGTTTAATTAGTTTTTTCAGGAACATGAAAAAGAAGTGACTCATACATGTATACATGTATAAATATACCTATATAGTATATTAGTGTTTATATAAATATTAATACATTTATTCAATAAATTTATATAAATTATATATGTATGAAAATACCTGAGTGTTATATTGATAGAGCCTATGGATAAAACATTGAAATATCATTTATTCCATGTCTTTTCTATACAACTAGACATATTCTTTACAAAGTTTTCCAAACTTTTTACATATTCTCTTGGTAACAAGCCTTAAGAAACTCTCTGTTCTCTAACTCAGCTAGCTCACTGTGGACATTTAAAACTAGTTCAAGAAGTAAAGGAAAGTCCTCGTTTATTGCTCATGAAATACTTGTGGAGGGTCTTAGGTGTACCTCAGTGAGTACAACCCCTAGCCCAAGGACCCATTTTTGATTTGCCAGCACCATATAGCATTTGGGGATAGTGACACACACCTGTAATCGCAGGCTTTGGGAAGATGAAGCAGGGAGATTGCTGTGAGTTCTAGACTAGCTTGGGCTACACAGTGAACCCCTATCTCAAAAAAAAGAAAGAAAGAAAAAAGAAAGAAATAAAGAAAAAAAGAAACATTTGTTGAACATATTCTTATTTCTAACACAAACTATATGAAATATTGCTTCTATAAGCCAATAGAAAACAAGTATACATTGATGTATTGGGGATGCTAACAGCCATGTGTAAGCACCCACAGAGTGTAAGGACATGTCTTCAATTCAATAAGTAGCATCACATTTCCAGCCATCGAAACAACAGATCAATTGATAAAAAAAAAAATTGTGGTATATGTGCACAATGGAGTACTACTCTTTTATAATGACAAATAGTTTTGAGGTTGTTGTAGGCACATGGACACAATTTGAGACCATCATGCTCAGGGAAGTGAGTAACGAAGAGAAGACTGAATAGTGAATGGTTTATCTAATATAAGAGACCCAGAATGCAATCACTTCATAGAACTGAATGGGAAGAAAGGGGGATCTAGGTGGGAGGGTAGAGAGTGTGGGAAGGTTAAAAAGGAAGAGGAAAAGAGTTTGTAATTTTGACATGATTATATCTGTGCACAAAATACCCATGTTCACTGTAAACATTATGTATTACATGAACACATATTAACAAAAAAAAAAGGAAAAAGAGGAGAAACCTAAAGTGTCAAAAAGCTTTCAGATGACATCTGCCAAAAACTCCTGTGAGGCTCTGAACAAAAACTATCCATGTAAGATTGCTTGAATAGTGAACCACAGAAATTAAAATATTTACTATTGTCCTAAGTCACTAAATTATGGGACTATTTAATATAACAATAGCAAACACACTCAGGTGTTATTTTATGCTCTGATCTCAGTTAAGAATCACTAGAGAAGAGACAACACTTTATATAGGACAATAATAAAAAATGGACAAAATCAATGTTCCTATCCTAAAGTTTTTGTTCACAGTAGATATGCTAATTTTTGTAACCAATGACAAAAGTGCCATTTTATAAACCTTCATGGTTGATTATTACATGCAATTATTAAATCTCAATTCCAGATAAGAATATACATTTTAATCTGGTTCAACCACAATGGAAAATAGTATGAAGATTCCTCTAAAACCTGAAAATAGATATTCCATTTGGCTCAGCAAGACCTCTTCACAGTATCTTAACAAATGAGTTGAGAGCACCATACCACAGAGATGCTTCAGTACACGTGTTTACGGCAGCACGACTACTAATACTTAGATCATGGGAGTCGCCAAAACATCCATCCATCGAGACCAAAAATGTGTGTGCAATTGAGTAATATTCCACCATGAAGACAGAGTTGAGTCTTTTGCAGGAAAATGGATACAACAGGAGACTATTATGCTTAGTAAAAAGAATCAGAGAAGATTAAATATTGCACGGTTTCTCTAATATGAGAAACTCAGAGTAAAAATGTATAAGAGAATTCAATGGGAGAGATGTTG
The DNA here is from genome assembly GCA_004027205.1 of Ctenodactylus gundi. NCBI lineage: Eukaryota > Metazoa > Chordata > Mammalia > Rodentia > Ctenodactylidae > Ctenodactylus > Ctenodactylus gundi. The sequence continues at coordinate 51,689 of PVKB01002732.1, read as the reverse complement.
GGTGGCAGGTGGGGTGGTGATGAGGGTGGGATGGTGAGAAAGGGCATTGGGAGCGACTTGGTGTGATATGTAGGTGCGTGTGTGCGTACACATATAACCAGGATATATCACTAATGCATACTAATGAAAAAGAGGGAAATATTTACTTATAATTTGAATAAAATTACAACTATAACTTGTTTCCTCTTTATGTTCCTAACTTGCTAATCAAAATAGGAGGATATAATAAACTACTCCTAGCTTCTCAAAATAAGAAATGAAATGTTATATGAGAATTGCTTCATTAAATTCATACTGGAAGTAAGTTTGCTGATGTCACAAATTCATTTTTTGAATAAAAAAGTGAGCATTAATGACTATAATGAAGCAGGGCCTCCTTTAAGAACCTCTAATATATTAATTTATTATTAAATCCATTTATGAATTTGTAAAATAAGAAGATATCTCAAATACTTTGCAATGGATTACAGTAGGCAGTAACTTGGGTTTGAGCTAGAGTTTTCAGTGTATCTGCTTGCAGCATATTCATGTTTTAGTCAAGAATTTAGTATTTCCACTTACACAAAACAAAAAAATGAACATAAGTATACACAGTTTAAAAAGTAGAATCACTATTGAAAGCAAAACTGTTCCATAGCTATTAATCTGACATATTGTAAATTGTCCATATCTTTAAATACGAACATGTGACAAAATTGCGTTATAATTTAAACAATTCTTAAAACTCCAAGACATTGTGTCACATCTACTAGAATGGATAGGTAAAAATGACTAAACCAGCATAAATTCAATATAAGCCATTTGTAAGGTTCATGGCAAAAAGCAACCCAATCACTAAATACCTCATTAAATGGAGTGCAACTCTATTTTTTGTTAAATAAAGTATAACCAAAATTTTGAGCAGTAAGACAAAGCAAAATAAATAGCACTTCAAAACAAAACAAAACAAAAAAGACCAAACCAAACAAACAAGGAAAAAAAAAAAATCTTCTAAAGCAACATTAAGGATGAATAGACTCAAGTGGATGTGAGTGCTGACCAAATCGGGGCTGTTCTCATGCCTCTCTTCTATTTCTGTAGTCCAGCACTTTCTGCATCTCTCCTACGATAATGTAGAATGAATACAAAAGGCAGCTCACGTTGTCTAAAAATAGACCTCAGTCCACTTTGACAAAGCACTTCCTCCTGCAGCACTCAGCGGCCATGCACTCATTAAACCAATGGAGAGGTCAGCAGCATCTACCCAGTTTCTAGTGGAGACTGCACGACTTCTTCTCCACTGGAGAGGAAGAATTTGATTAGCAGAAAGATACAGGCCCATCTTTGTTAGAGATTAATGAACCAGCTAAGGAAATCTCCATATAAGTGTAGAAGTGGTTTCTTAGTATTCCCAGTATAAGTCTCCTATTCTAAAGAACTGTACCTGCACGAACACAAAGGCACACGTGCACAGACACACACTCACACACAATCATTTCAGGAAAAAAAAATACTATGACATGTGACCTGTACATATCTGGGACAATTTTCTCATTTGTTTCCTCCCTATTTTCATTAGGAAAAGTAAATCAGTATCTTAAAATGTAATATTTTACTGAAGCTTAACTAAAAGAAAACAATAGGACTAATTAGCTAATATCTTAAAGAAAAAATGCAGAAATATATAAATCCCCCTTACTACTAGAGAAATAAATGTTATATATCTCATCTTATTTTAACAAAATTTATTCTATCTCTAGACATTGTTTTCTTCCCCTGGAAAAAAAATTATACCTCAGAATACACAATATGAGAAGAAACAGTAGAGAGTTTAGATTATATTTTAATAGATATGTTAAAGAATCTCAACAAAGATATACAAAAATACAAAAAAAAATTAGCAAATTTTCCCAATAAAGGGCTCAGCTGGTCCCTCAGAAGAGGCATCAAGATATGGCCCCTGCGACCCATTCTAGGGGCAGAAAGCTGAGCTAAAGGGTGGTGATCTGAGTGGTGAAGTGAGTCAGATGCAGAAGGTTAAATATGTTAAATATCACATGGCTTTTCTGATTTGGAAAACCAGAATACAGGCATTCTATAGAACCATAGAGGGTGATGGGGAGGTGGGTGGCGAGAGTGTGGGAGGGCCAAAAATGGGAAGGGATTGGAAAGTTGATGTGATTTATATGTGCATAAAATACTCAAGTACATTGTAAACACTATGCATCACATATATATTAATAAAATACAAAAATAAAAGATATCATAAGTGCTGTAACTTCAACAGGATTTTACTTAGGACCACTGATTTTTTGAAAAGACTTCTATAACATTTCACATAGATAAAAATAAATGTTTGTATATTTGTACAGATATTTATAATAGAATGATACTTTACTTTTTACTATTACACTAAGTAAAATATGATGGTAGGAAATCTGTAAAGTAGATATAATGACAAAGTAAAATTTATTTAAAGTTTCATCCAGATGAATTGTTCTGTGTATATTCCAATTAAGTTTCTACATATGCAAACACATGCATAAATACAAAATACAAACACATGTGCAATTTATGTTCTATATTTTAGGTACCAAATCTCATATTTTTTAACACATAGTATATAAATTTTGCATTTGGAGAGTTGAAGATCTACATTATTTTATTTTGCCTTTATAACTTGTTTTCTTATTTTCTTAGCAATGGAAAAGTTAAATCATGAAATCATCCACATGAATATCTATACAGTAATCTATACATTTAGACATGACATGAATGATACACATAAGTACCCACCAATTCATCCATCCATCCATCCATCCATGTATACATAGGTACGTATAGATTTACTATAAAGAAAAAAAAATTACTATGTTATATATTCTAAAAAAGTACCTAAACGCTATTCTGATGTTAGTGATCCAATAGCTAATTTTAAAAATCCATATCTTTATTTAAACTAGAGTTTTGAGAGGAGACATAAAACTAAAATATAAACAAAAAAAATTTTAAAAAATCAGAGCTACTCGGAAGGTGGTCCTTTTGGTAAGTGGAAGGTGGTAAATAATGTAGGTAATTTTTGTGTTATTAAAAATACATATTCTTAAAAGCTAAATTTTTGTGGGGTAAAGGGGGAACGCTTTAGAGTAAACTATGCAGAAGTAGAAATATCTGGACCTGGATCAGTCAGGTAGAGATAAAACAGAATAGAAAATTCTTAGTCCTGGTGGATTACATGAAGAAGAGACATTGGCAGATTTAAGATTGGATGGATAAAGTCTTAGTTACATGTCTATTCCGGTCTTGGAGCAAAACTTTCAGAGAATGAGAGAGTCTTTACAAATGCCCAATACATTTGGGGAAGTCTAAAATCAACAGGAGTAGGCAGGTCCTGCTACTAGAGTCAGCTGAGAAGGATGCTGGCCTCCAGGGATGAAAATGATGAATTTGAGCCTGAAAACTAATGTCTGGGACAACAGCCAAAGCCCTATTCTATCCAGTGCCAAAATAGAAAAATCGGGATATCATAGTCAGCAATATACAATGTCAGTTGTGTACTTGAAACCAGGAGGTGTGCAGAGGGTTCCATGTGAAAATGGACATATTTCTACCTGTCTGTGTTGTAACTGGAAAGCATGTGTGTCTATATTCTTGGAGGTTACATTAAAGAGAAACTGAGCAGGAGGAGAAAAATTAATGGATTAAACATTTAATACAAAGACTGAGTTACGTAAGGAAATGCTTTAGTTTATTAAATAAGACAGAGTTTTATTCTGTTAGTCTAACTTTAATTTTCCTGAGCCAATAATGTCTAGGAGAAATACAGATTATAGAATGAAAAGCTATATTAGCTTTGCACACATGAAATATAGCATTAATACTTTCTGAGCCCACAGCATTGGCTAAAGTGTATAGCCAAAGGCTTTGGTCAAAGTTTTGCCTGTCTGGTATACTCAGACAGACTCTGACAGTCAGATGAGACAAGCCTTTCTAACACTACATCCATTCTGTCCTGTGGACAAAGCATGTCTTTGTTTTCAGCTCTGAAGAAAGAAATGTGCATGGATATGAGATTGCTGTAGAGTACAGCAAATGAGCCAAAGGTGTGGGCAGTGGGCTGGAGGAATGGTTCAGCGGTTAAAGCACTTGAGCAAGCTCTAAGCCAAGTGCTAAGTACCTGAGTTCGATTCCCCAGCACCACGTAAGCTGGGCGTGGTAGCACATGCCTGTAATCCCAGCACTCGAGAGGCTGAGACAGGAGGATTGCCATGAGTCCAAGGCCAGCCTGGGCTCTGAAGTGAATTCAGGACCAGCATGGACCACAGAGCGAGACCCTGTCTTAAAAAAAATAAAATGTGGGCAGTTACGCTTGTGTTCCAACTTCTGTCATGCTACTTCTAAGACACTTTCTGATAAAGGACACTTACTAGATACGTTTACAAGTGTCTTATCCAACAAAAATGAATGAATGCACTCATTCATTCCACAAATAATGTGTGTCAGAATTGATATGAAGTATAAAGATACTGCTCTTTTCTTCAAAGACTGGATAGTAGAAAAAATAAGTGGACTTCATTTCTTGAAATACAATTAGGCAGTTCTTTAATTTTAAAGACAATGACATGAGTAAGCCCCTTGCCACTTCACAAGGAAGTTTAAGCCATCATAGAGCATTGGTTAGACATGTCGAAATTCTATCGGTAATATACCGAATATAATAGACACTATTTTTGAAAAGATTCTATATGTTAAATACTATGCTGTGAATATTACACAAGAGAATATCTTTGAGCTGATCTCACACATCAAATAACTGTGTTGGGAAACAAATCATAGACCAGTGGTTCTCAGCCTTGGCTGCACCCTGGAATTACCTGGAGAACTTTTAACCATTCTGATATCCAGGCCACATTCAAGCCAATTAAATCACAATCCCTAGGGAAGGAACAAGACCTCTGCTTATTTTCCAGCTTTCTAAGTATTTCCACTGAGCAACCAAACTTGAGCATGATTACATACCAGATACTTTTAAAATATGTATTGTCTATTGAACACAGACTTCTAAAAACCAAGGCTATGATTAGCTCCTTCTTTATACTACTAAAGATAAATAGTGAGTGACTGGGGTATACGAGGACACAAATGTGGTTTCAGAATAAATTAATGAGATTTCAGTGTGCTTCTTGCAGCTGGCTCAGAACAGCACTTCATTCATATTAGAAAAGAATAAGAAAATGTGATTCACTCAGGTGAAACAGATTATTACCATGTAGGAAGTACAAGTCAGAAATGGCATTCATATTATCACTCAGAAACATAAAAATGAATATAGATATAAATATATTACCATGAAACTATAAATAGCTTTGGACACTTGTTACAGTGCAAGAATAATTTATCACCATGTCCTCCAATATATTCACTTAAACACTTAAACAAAATATCAACATTTTAGGTTAGCATGTTTTTGTTTTTGTTTGTGTTTTGAGCACAGGATCTCACTGTGTAGTCCAAGCAGATGCTGAACTAACTATCTACCCCAGACTGATCTCAGACTCACAGCAATTCTTCTAACTCATCCTCCCAAGTTCTGGGAATACAGGTGTCTACCAATGCGCCCAGCTAGGATAGCAGAATTTTTTTCAATGGGGACAAAAATTGGTAGACTTTGAACCAGATTTGCTCAAGAGGCATATTTTGTTTGAAGTGTATGAAGTTTGAAAACTTATTGATTTAAAACAAAATAAGCCAATACAAGGTGTGGCTTTTTAAAGACTGGCTTTTGTTCTTACATGACAATGACTAACTGTAGCTGCATAGGAGCTGGCACGTTAAGCAAGACATTGCCCTCCAATTTGCTACTGCCCTTTACTTAGTGAATGCAACTTTCTTTTACTACCTGCCCGGTCTCCTTGTTTGTTTGAGTTCAAAACCTTGATCATATTCATTATAGACTTAGGTTTTGGAGCTAAACTGAATGTACTACAATTGTAACTGACTAATTATCGCATGCATAGTTGTTAGAACTCTTGCCAAGGAAAGCGCAAAGCCCTGAGTTCAATTCCTCAGCACCATATAAGCTGACATGGCAGCACATGTCTATAACTGTAGCCTTTCGAGGCTGAGGCAGAAGGACTGCTGAGATTTCAAGGCCAGTCTGGGTTACATAATGAGATTAAGGTCAGTCTGATCTACAGAGCAACAGAATGTCTTAAACATTAAAATAAATAAAGAGAAAAAGAACGAGATAATAACAAAAATACAAGGTGTCAATTAGAAAATACAATTGGGTTCCCTCAAAATATTTACTATGAGAGGTAAAATGATTTTTTAAAACATTAGTAAATAAACTCACACTGTTCAGTAAATTTTATCACATTTCTAAATTATCTTAATTTTTTAAATTTACAAAATAAAATGATCAGTGAAAGCTTAATCTTAACATCACTCAACTATCAATACTGAACCATCTGTCGAAAGCTCTGATTACAAAATTTTGTATACATGTGTATTCTTTTCAGTATCATTTTGTTTTCTTATTTTTTAAAACTAAATTTACACACTGCAAGTTCACTGTCTTGGTATAATTCACAATTTTAACTTAATTAAAGGCTTGCAGCTTTATAACAAAAACCTAAATGAAGATATGAAACTGAACATAAAAACCTATCCCTTTAGCCCATTCTTCAGCCCTACTGACCAGTCTGATCTTGTCTTTCTCTCACTACATCACTTATTTGAGAATTACAAATAAATTTAATGTTTTTAATTCGCAAAATGTATTTGAAATTCAGCAATTTTGTTGAAAAATATTTTATGAATGAATAATATCTCAAGCTATGCATATGAATGAATATAGAAATGAGGAAGAAGATAGGAAACACTAGTATCAATTAAAGGTTTCCCTAAGAAAAAGTAGAAAGACAACTTTTTGTATGCTTGAATTACTATATAATGGTTTTACACAGTCCACTCCTATTAGAAACACAGCCTTTATTTATTTAGTATAGCCAGTGGTACACTCAGAATGATTCTGCCCCAAATTAAAATCTGAAAGGGAAGTCAGTTCTACTTTCTTTGCATTTGAAAATTTATTAATTGTGATAATAAATATAAAGCAACATATACTCTATTTTTAAATAATTAATTTATAAGCCCAATCATGATTCAAATCACAAACTTATGGAGTGAAAAATTTTAGTATCACTGAATAACTTTTCTAATCAAAGCTTTAAAGTAATCCAAAATACAATCCTAATAAGGCCTCAATCAAATTTATGAGGAGTTGATTTTTAAAAATTTGCATAAATTACATAATAAGCATTCAGTTATACCTTTCTAGCTTATGCAAATAGGTATGAATCAGTTATTTTTATTTTAGGCAATCAAGGGTAAACTGTTAGAAAAAATTGTTTCATTGCTTATTAATTCGCTTTCTTGCTGCTCAAAAATGTGTAGCTGTTTTAGCAGTCGTTGGGTGATTCTCATAAATCTTCAATCTTTGTGCTGATGTGTGTGACTACAGAGACTATGCTACTGGTAGGTTATTAGATTATTTCTCGATTACAACCTGAGAACTAGTGCTACCACATCAAATTCTAATATGCTGGCTCTCTTGATTTCATTTTCTCAGCCTGCTGGAAAGCCTGTTTTGAATCTTTTCTCCCCGTATCTTTCTTTGTTGATGGTTCTGTCTTCCTCCCCTCCCAGGAGGACATATCCTGTCATTCACCTTCCCTTTCACTTCCCATCCAATCATTTGTATTGGTAACATCCAGAAAAAGGTCTCTCCCTGCTGAACCATGTTCACAATGCTCTGTTTTGTATCCTCTTTATTCAAAACACTAAAGAGCAGAATAATAACAAAAAAAAATTAAGAGAAGAAGAAATGGTCAAATTATTTCAATACGTAATATATAGTAGTGACTCACGTATCATTTCTAACATTCACAACAATCCTAAACGAATTTTTGTCTTGATTTAAAATAAAGATATTTAGATTCAGAGGATAAAATTATTTTCCCAACATACCTAATGCATATTCAAGATTTAAAGCCAGGGATATTTATTAATGAAAGCCATTTATTGAGTTCTTCCTATGTGCCTAGCAAATATGTATACTGTTTTGGTGAATACCCACACCTACCCTTGAGGAAAGGGCTGTAATTATCAACATATAATTTCCCTCTCCCAAAACTTCCTTATTAGGCAAAGCAATTTGTTTGAGGTCAAATCTTCAGTAAGTGGGATTTAGTTATTCAAATCTCAACAGTCCAGAACTTGAGCCCTGGACTTTAATTACTCCTTTAGAATTGCATACATTTATTTTATTAAGTGATTTTAATAAAACAGCTTTTGTTTTGTTACTTTTTTATTTTCATATTGTTTACTTAATTAGCCTTTGCGACACAGGAAAAAAAACGTAGATATGACATATTACTCAATTTCCAAAATGCTGCCTTTAAAAAGGCAAACATATGTAAATATCAATATTGAGAAGGAAGATAGAGACAGAAAGAAGCAGGATTGGGAAGGAAAATAAAGGGAGAAAATTATCCCAGCATTTTACCATATTTATTAAAAATAATTTTTACTCTATTATGATAGTTTTTTCAGATGTTCCAAATTTTAAAATAATTGTAAGATCTATTTTTAGTAATGTTCCTACTACATATGCAAACTTCTGTGTCAGGTTTTTTTCACAATTGTTATCTTTCTGAACACTAATTTATCATTCATTTCAACTTGATTTTCAATTATGCCACATATTTCTTAGAAATTATTTATGTCTTTGGGATAAATGTGAAGTGAATATATTTTCTTTGATAGGCTTTTAAAACATATGCATTAGAATTTACTCTTATTTGAATGGATTCACTCTTATAAACCGAATTTTTAAGCTGACTGGAATAAATATGGTTCAATCAGCTACAATTCCATTAATGTTTATACATCAAAAAATATTTTTCATCTCATATCCCATTTCTAAATTCAAGATATATAGTTTATATTCCAAACATAGAGAAAGGACAAGATTGAAAATCAACTCAGTGTACTCCAAATATCAGGCAAGTTGAAACAAATTTTATGTGCTCTGACCAAGGTCAACATCTCAAAACACAATATATTCCTGAGAAATAGGAAAAACATTCTAAAATTATGAAATATTCCACTTGTTCATGTGTTCAGTTTTAAGATATAGTAAATCTGTTGAAATTCTTTCTTGTGGCGTCATTTACAGCATTATTTTTCTAACTAAAATAGTCTTTTTATGGAATCTTTTCGATTTGTTTTCATAATCTTAACCCAAATAAAATTTATATTCTAAGTGGCATAGCAGTAAGTTATTTTAACACAGAAACACATGATTGGAAAGATAGTTTGGCCTGAGAGAAGGAAGATGAGGACATCACCACTTTCTATTCCAAATGGAAATGCTGTGTGAAACAGTGACCAACTGAAATAAGCATGTCAGTGCATAAAAGTAACTGCATTATTATTATTACTTAAGATTACTGATGAGTTACCAAATAGAGAACAAAGGATTATTATAATTGCATCTTTAGGTATTAATTTCCATAAAATCTACAAATCCAGTTCACATTTAATTAACTGGTTTCAAGAAGTCAATGGGACTGAAAACTAAAAGTAGAAAAGTTTCTAATTTATTAAACCAGTTAATAACTATTTAAAATTTTCTTGGCTGAAATCACTATGAATTTTCAAAATTGGTTGTTTTGTCGTCCTTACATTAGGTCTGAAACCAACATACTATTTTCAATTTTATTTCCATTGAATTTATTTTCTCCTATTTAAAGGTGTCATTTTATAAGGTTATTGTAAAACATAATACAATATTTTCAAGAACATTACACTATACATGTTGTCTCCCATTAGTTTAAAGATCCTTTATTTGAAGTGAATAAAATACAAGGTGTAAATCTGTTAATGAATGCAATATATATTATCTTTATAAATCTAGATATAATTGTACAATACTAGGTGGTTTTTTAGTAAAGCAAGCACATAATTATTTGAAAGGTTACAATCAAATATAAGCAGATAAAGTACTGTAGCGTGATATTTATATGAAACTAGTTTATGAGAAAAATAAAGTAGCTTCATTTTTCACAATCTCCTATTACCTTATATGAAGATGTGACTAGTAAAGTGGTTTATTTAGTTGCCAAAGAATGAAATATTAAAGTTGTAAAAGATTCAGTGCTTTCAAATCAGTAGTGAGTCATGCACAAATTTAGTGTTACAATAGTAAGATGAGGAATAGTTAGTACACGAACTAAACATATAAAATAATTTGAATATTTTTTGCAGAGACAGAGTTTTCTGTGGGATTCTAAAGATTTAAAAAATATTTTCTTTGTGCGGGGATTATAGGCTTATACCACCATGCCCAGCTCTTGTGGTGCTGAGGATTCAAACCCAAAAACTTGTGATTGCTACAGAAACATTTTAACTGTTGAGCTGCACTTCCCTCCCCGAGTTTTTAATTCATTTATTTTTTTTTTCATTTTGATTATTAAAGATACCAGGTAGTAAAGTTACCTAAAAAGGAAAATAACAAAAGATCTCTTACAATGGGAAAGATGGTGTTTGGGAGCTTGCATCCATCTGTAAATTCATAGTGGCTTGCATCTTAACTGAACAAAGAACTTGATCTCTTTTGATGCCAACACCTGCTTTTTTATTTACTTACTTAAAATAATCAGATAGGCTGAACACTACCTTTGGTGTCTAGTCATTAATAGTTTTACTAATTCAGCCAGTCATCAGGTGCAATTCATCAACCACACAAGCCCTTGTGTTCTATTTTTGCTAAATGCTTCTTCTCAGGAATTTAAATTATGAGGAAAAAGTGGCTGAGTAATCCGAATTTCTCTAGTTATTCATGTTCAATGAAAAGCTATTCATCAGCGTAAACTCTGCTGTGAGTTCTAATCAAATTGAAGCCACCTGGGAGTAAACAAAATTGTTCTACAGTGTTGTGAGAATATAAAAATAACACATTTTCATGAAACTCAATACTAATGTGTTTGAATGACCTAAAATAGAGATGGCAAGACATCAGATGGTCCCACTATGTCAGAAATTTAGCTCGTGAACTAACAAATCCAAAAGTAAGCTTTTTTGGTAGTTTAACTTTAAGAATGCAATTCTTATCTTTTTATACCTTGTAAAGAGAAAATAATCAGCTATTATTGGTAACCTAAATATGTATAAAATCTATGAAATGACATATTACAATGTTTTTGCTTAAATATATTTTAACTATCAAAGAAATTATTAGGACAGATTATTCATTTTCAGGATTTATGCTGAGCATTCAAAGTAAGCAAACCTATAGATCTAAATTATGGACTTACTGGCTTGAATTTCATAGATGTTTCATCTCATAAAATGAGAAATTTCCAAAATATGCATAAGGCTAACTGTGAACGTTTGGGTCAGATATAAATTCCTGAGGAGGAATGTCAGAGACAGGCTTATAGAGACTTCTCTCTGCTGATAGTGGAAGTGCATCTCTTCTGTTATAAGCTTACACCTAGTGATACAGGTGTTTTAGTCCATAAACTCACACACAAACTCACAACAGACACTATAATAGTCAAAGTGGTGTCCATTCTTTTCACTTCACTTTGTTAAGAGGCCAAAAATATTTGGATATACTTTATAAAAATTTTAAGTATGTACTAGTTTTTACAGATGATCCTTAATTATTAGATATATTAAATCTGCATAAATTTATTTCACAAAAGAACAAATTATTGGATAGAGGAGCAATATTAATGTAAACAAATATATTAAATGCAGACAAGTTCTAATAACTTGTACATATAAGTGGACTATGTTCAATTATTAAGTAAAATAACAGCATTAAAGGAATATGCACAAGTTAGAAATCTGCTTTAAAGATGTTATCTACTACGTGCTAACGATATTTTATTATTTCTTTTTTAAGAAAGCAAATCCTTTCTCATGAGTTTTAATTGTAAAGAAAATATTGTGCACACATTCATAGGACAGAGTATTATTAGAAGTCAATATACCAGATTAAAGGAACATATGTTTTCTTAAATGTTCTACCTAGTTCCTATTCCTTACTTTGAGGATCTTGTTTTGGTTTGGGGAAACCTAAAGTCCAAACTTAACACCTAATTGACTGTAGACATAAGCACTGCTTCCAAGTGTTGAGGGAAGATATCAAAATTTGTGAAGAGTTATGGGAAACTTACCAAAGTGTATTGTGACTCAAGTGCCAGTTGAACCTGAAGAAGAGGCAGTTCATGGTACCACAGTGGCCACTGTCCTTGCAAGTGTGGGCACGGGGACAGTGGAGGCAAGGAGCTTTTGCATTCTTCAAAATGAAGAAATACTCATTATTATATGTGGTGACATTTTCTAAAATACTACAGAATATAGGGAAGTGCAATAGTTCAGCCACAATAAAATTTAAACATCTTGCATAACAGTTTAGTAAAAATCTGTAGTAAAAATATAGGTTTTATTCAATCATTTCAATCACATAGAGATAATTACCAAATCACAAATTTTATTTACTAAATCATGAGATTTTAAAAGATCTATTACTAGTTTATGCTGTTTCTGAGAAACCAGTGTTCACTTTAATAGATAGTTCTATTTAAAATGTCTGTGTAATGATCTACACTATTATCTGCAAAGAAATGATGTTTTTGTAGCTGCTGTATGCCTGGAGTCAGGCAAGTCCTTTATGATGCTTTCCCTCTGCATGGGCTCTTATTCCTAACATATGCCTTTTAAAATCTCTATAGAGATCTAACAGAAAAATCACAAGAAAAGCATCTTTTGTGCTTCTCTTTCTCTGGAAATACCAAAGCAGCAGTGTTCCTTCCCACATTTATAAAAGAAAGAAAATGTTTTAATCTTTCATTTTCCAATATAAAGTTTTTTTCAGCCAAAAGGATATTATTAAAATAAAATAGAGGTGTCATTCACTAATATAATGACTAACTATGCAAGTTTTTAAAACTTCTTTCTATGAATATCAGTCAAATGTAAAACAGACCATAAAATCCATGAATGCATATATATTATATATATATGATGTATAAATAGTATATATATATATATATATATATATATATATATAGAGAGAGAGAGAGAGAGAGAGAGAGAGAGAGAGAGAGAGAGACTAAGAGAGACCTAATGAAATGTCGCTACAAAAGTCTAGTGAGGTAAACACAGTTTAATATTTCGTTTACTTTTTTCTAAATTTTATTCTGTCCGATAGACCAAAAAAGCCAATCAACATTTCAGGAATTTAAGGCAAAACAACCATGACTTCTGGGAAATAATTCATGGTAACAAGTAGAAAACTTAGAGCTCCAGTAAGACATCTCCAAAAACATTCTGTTTATAATGCCCAGATTTAAACCAAAAAATATTAGATACGCAAAGAAATAAGGAAGTCTGCTTCATACTCAACTTCCTCAATGGGAAATTATTCCAAGTGGCTTTAGTAGTGGATATAGCTTTAAAAAGGCTTCAAGGCAATTTAAACAAATTCAAGTAAATGGAGAATATTACATTCAAAGGATTAAAGAAAACTGTGATCACTATGATAATTTTATATTACAAAACAGAGGAAAGACATTCTCTAAATTTGGCAAATGAAACAGAGTTCAAAAGAGACTTTGAAGCATGAAGAATTTAAAATAATAGTAGAGACAACCAGAAGTGTCAAATGTGCCAGTGCCTTAATCATATCCAGGCAGCGGAGTCAGTTCTTGTCAGCAATGACTTTGAGTGGGTCCAGAGTCTATTTCTCAACACTGTCAGAATGATCCTGCAAATTCAGGCAGCAGCAGCATTCTTTGGCAATGACTCCCTCCTCAAGGTGGCCACAGAAGCCCATTGGTGAGAAAATCTGGGCAGGTATATTGTACTATGAAACATTTCATATACTTTGAAATATTCTTATTTACACTTAATTATTGTTTAGTAAAATCATATTTTGGGTTCCATATCTTTTTGAGCAATATAATCACATTTGCTATGCTTATTAACAATCATTCCTGCTTTGATCTCATGTTGTCTTTTCCTACTTAATTTTCTATATCTTTCCCCCTTTTATTGATATGTATAACTGCAAAACTTAGAGTTTATAGTGATTATGAACATGTTGTGCAAATACATGTCATGGCAAAGTTAGGAATAGTGACATCATAGTATTTGCAATCCTGGGTAAATATCGGAAGTAGAGGAAGAGAAAATGACCGTGACACATGGTGACCCCAACAACACAGCCATTTTCACAGCCATTTTCTCTTCTGGTTAGTTTTTAACATAATACTAACAAGGGAAGTTTCTGTGTCTGTAATAAAACACACACACACACACACACACACACACACAGACACACACACACACACAGACACACACACACAAGCACATTCTACTAGTATCTAGTGATGAACGACAGAGACCTGGGAGTTAAAGCTGATCCAGTCAACAAAGTTCTTCCACATACATTTTACCCAAGAATATTACAAGCTAGCAACTCAAAACAATAAAAAGAAGACTATTCTTTTACTTTTTTGCATTTATGCATCTGTTCTTTTACTTAGACGAGGTGTTATATTTCCATTGGTCAGAATTTCAAAAGGAAAATTATCACTCTGGCCTCATAAGAATTTAGTTCACATTCCACTGGTTAGCCAATAAATTTATATCCACAATGCAGTGACAAAAATATGTCTATATTGGACACCAAATACACATGTATTAGTCTTCTTGAAGTTTTATGCTCCTTTTTTAAAGGTACAAAAAAAGAGATGAATTATTAAAGAAGTTACCATTGGATTTGTAACTTTTGGGTGAAAAGCAGTGACATAAATAGCCAAACACTTTGTTAGATCTTGAGCGCTTATCACCCACCTTTAAGAAAAGTTAGTCTGCTTCCACCTAAATAATTTTTATCTTTACAACAACTTGTACAAAGAACAGTGCTTAATATGGTACTTCAATATTCTTAAAGATTATTAATATGAATTATTAACAATATCAAATTTTAAAATATGTATATCACATAATTAAAATCATACCTATTAAATTATTTGGAAGTTTTTTTTTTTTTTTGCTGTTTTGTTTTGTTTTACTGTGAGTCTCTTCTAATATCTAAATATTTTACACCTGCAAATATGAATCCCTGTTGGGACTTGTCATTCTGTTTACAGTTATTTCTGATTTTATTGGTCAACCTACTTATAGCTAACTCCTATCTCACTTAATGTTGAATGGAATTGAAAGTTTTAGGGGTAGAAAATGAGTATGACCATGTGGGAGATTTTTCCAAAGAAAATTTATATTAAAAAGTACAACATGCTTCCACACCTAATGATGAATTCCAGTCACATATTTCTAGTGAAAGCTGGGCCAACCAACATTTTATGATGAGTTTTGGTTTCTATATGAGCATAAGTGTAGAAAAGTGATAACACAATCATGACACAATGACACATCTTACTAGTTTTCAAAGTCAGGATAATTAGGGAGAAGAATTTGGTGCATACTTATAAATAAAGAAAATATAAAATTGAACATAACAGGTGAGTGTCAAATTTCTACTGTCCAAAATATTATTAGAATTCCATTTAGTCCTTACAAATGTGAATTGTTGATTGCTGAGAACCTATTATATGACAGTTGTTTCACAAGACATAGTAGCATGTTCCTATTGTCTAATGTTGTCTGGAATATAACACTAGAGTATAATTCTAGATGGTAGATTGGTATATTATGATGATTAGAGACTTGTGTTAGAAAAATTTACTAATATATATTGGAGTTTTATCTTTGATATATTCTGATATATTTCAAAAATGTCTTCATTGGTGTAAAGATTTTAAAATTCTTAGAGAAAAAATTGAATAGCATAAGCAGCCAAATATTACTAAAAACATAATTTTTTTAAAGGTTTTGGTTTGATTATGATAAAGAGCAATGAATTGAATTAAAGAGAGTTTAAGTATGTTATGCACATATAAAGTCTTTCCATAGGTGTGATTAAGTCTTCAGGGAGTTAAATCATATAGCTAATGTCACATAGCTAATAAGACATAGAATCAGACTTCTCACACAGAGTAGCACACAGGTTTATGATTTACTCAAGACTAAAATCTTTCATATTCTCAAAACATAGCGTCCCTCAAATTACTCATCCCTAGATTTATAAATGCTTTCACTTGCATGGGATGTTTTCCATTATTTTACTATTCTCTCACCAAAAAAGGTATTAGACTTTAAGCATGCTTTCCCAAACTGTATTTTCACAAAAGAGGAGATTTTAGTATTCACACCTCAGAATGAAGAGAAAGTAACAGCCTCACCATGATACACATGCATGGGTTGGGCGGACATTGGCTCATTTTCCTTAGGTACATGCCTGTTTTGTACCTAATGCTCTGACAACACACTGAGTTTTCAATTCTTTTTATTTCATATAGTTTCATATTGAGAATAGGTCATAATCTTGGTTGGTCATGAACTCGCTATATAGGTCAGACTAGCCTCAAGCTCACAGTAATTCTCCTGCCTCAGCTTCCCAAGTTTTGGGATTACAAGCATGCACCAGCACAGCTGGCTTCTTATAACACACTTAATTTAAAAGCTGAGTCTCAGTGTAATTGCAAATAATAACATGCCCTGAGTTTTGTCGTCTTGCATGAATAATGAAATCATGAATATTAAATTTAAGATAATTAAGATATGACTTGGTCTTATAATAGAGTTGATAGGACTTACTGTACTCAATTCTAGGGAAAATTCCTTCCAAGTACTAGCAAAATGAATGCCAGCCATATGTGTATGCATAAAAAATTAAGGACTCACTTTAGCTTTACATGCCTGAGCAGTAATTGGCTTTGGCTTGGCATTACTTACGAATGTGGTGGATGGGGGAGCTTGAACATTTACTCATAAAAAGATTTGAAACAGTTGGTTCTGTATCACCAAAGCTATTTTCTTATTTTGAGCTTTTTTTCAAAGATTAGAGGTTTAAGGTAAATTATTTACAAATTTTAACTGTGTTTTCATAATGGATACAAATACATAAATATACAGGAACCTGTGGTAATTTTGACAAATATTCACAAGAAAAGATTTTAAATGAGATATACTTTATCAAGAGCCAGAAATAAATCATTCAGTAAGTTCTAAATTTACCTCTAAACACTATTGCTATCTCTCTTTTTTTTAATTCAGGGATAAGACAGTATCATAGCTTCACTAAAATGTAAAAGTCATTTTTGATAATGAGCAAAATTGCTTAGATCAGTTAAAAAGAGTGTTTCAAATTATCTCTAAATATTGCCAACTTGGGACTGTGTCTGTGTGTTAAATGCATCTTTTAAAATAAGCTGTCAGTAATAAAGAACAGATCTTTGTTAAGTTTGAGGTGAGAGAGGGTTTTTAAGACCTTGATTTTTGAATCCTACAGCTAAAAAAAAGTGAATGATCTACTGGGAAGAAGAAGTCGGATCACTGCAAACACTCCTCGAATGACTAGTCTGCCACAGCTCTGCTGCAGGTTATCTGTCTTAGTCTAGTATGGTCATTTAATCTCACTAAAACTGCAGTCTCTTCCTCTATAGGAATAATATGCTACTATTTTCAGAAGAAGTTTGTGAGATTCAGAAATCATGTTGAGACAAGGAGTCTGGCTTATCAAAGTCACCTATGAAAGGTAGCCCTTATCTGAGTCTCTCTCATGTGCAAACAAATCATTTATCTAAGTGTAAACAAGAAAAATATTCATAATTTAGCATTAGATATGATTATCTTAAACATAGTAATTTAAAATATCAAATTATTTTCTAAAATAGTTATTGAAATGTAGAGAGTTGTAACCTATTTTTTGGTTGCTTATTATGGACTATTATGGGGGGGGGAGTGCAATTCCTGTAGTTCTTAGTCTTATTAATAAACTAATGACACAGAATGATGAATATTCTCACATTTAATTTAAATACAATTTCACTTGAGTTTTTTAAAAATTCTTCAGAAATTTTCGTAAGAATAATCCATTAAATTAAACAATATGGAAAAGTACAATGGTATATAGCCTTGAAAAAAGTGATTGTCATCAGTATTGTCATACTCAATACTTTAACACAACTTCATCTGCAATTGGCAAGAAAATGATAATGAAAAAATTCTCAACATGGGCAATGTAAAACATAAAAGGTTATTTTAATAGCACTTTACAATGTCTTTTTATAACTGGCTGCATAGTAGAGTAACAAAACATATAAAACTACATTGCAAATGGATTGCCATTGTTCTACAAAATGCAGCGCATTCGAATGTGTTTCTTTTTTTGGGGACATTTTCACATTTTTCTTTTATTTGTTGGAAAATGGCCATAAAAGCACAGATTTTTCCTTTGAGAAACATTAATCGTTATATTACTGTAATTACTATTTATACAAGAAAGCTCAACAGTTTATATAAATACTAAATCCAAATCTATTATTTTATTTAAACATCATTTGTTCATATAAGTAGTTATTTCTATGCAACAATTTTAACTCAAGGTTAATGAACTTTGGCAGAAATCTAAATCACATTTAAATAATATGAAAGTGTAGGTATCTTTAAAAAAAAAAAAGCCTGGAAAGTTTACATTACAACCACCCAAATCAAACATCTCAGATTGCCCACAAAATTGTCCAGAACCAAGGAATAAAACAGCTAACACTTTGACCGATATTAAAAAAAAATCAATACTCTTATCTGACTTGTAAGTAAACTAAGGGAGCATCCACGGAGGCAGAGATAGACCCCAAATCTCAAGGTACTCTGACAGTCACACAATAAAAGTGATTGGAAAAGGTTATCTTGAACAAAAGTTCTTTTCAAGAACATAAATCATACGAGTAATTATCTCTGTGTAGTGACAGGGTTTAGAAAGTAAGCCACTTTGGGAGTGGCCTCCAGAGATCCCAGAGATTGCTTGGCTGTGCTTGTGAACTGCACACTCGCCTTTGTAAAACAAAAGTTCTACTTTGATTAAACCACAGAAGTACTCTCTTCTGAAGAAACACTGAATTTAAAAGATCATATAGTTCACTATAGATATGGGTTAAACATTTAGTGTCTCGCCTTTATCAAGAAATGACTTGGGATGGTTTTGGATTGTTTATTCACTGAAGCACATTCCTATGAAGACACAAACACAGCAAGCCCAGCATGTTTACTACATGTTAACATTCGGGCTGATTTGGGAATGTTTGTTTCATGCTTTTCTCTTTCACATAACTCAGCCAGGTTCTGGCAACAGATTAGGCACCTAGGACCATCAAATAGAGTGCTCACCTTCACAAAACATATAGCCTAAATGAGGACCGAGAAAAGTAAGCAGAAACAGAAACCTGCCTCACACACGGATAAACACTATGAGAGTGGCAATAGACCTGGTTTCATCAGAGAATTCTTCCATTAAAACTTAGATGCCAATTATGGGTGGGAAATTGCCTCAGTTGAAGAGTCGGATGCAAAGCATTCAACAACAGTAGTGTAAGTATGAAAATAAAGGAAGTAGATGGCATATTACAGAAGCTTCATAGATCTGGAGTGCCCAAGGTCAAGAGGGCAAACAAAAGTAGGAGAGGCAGGAAATCAAGGCGTTCTCAGAAATTTGAGAACACTTATTAATTAAAAAAAAAAGACTGTACATGACTGACATGAACCAGAGAAGCACTAAATGGATGAAAAGCTGGCAGTACTAAACAGATAAAAACAACCAAGATCATGAAAAAAATTAAGGACATAAAATTATTTTCTGATAGAAAAACAACTGTAAGAAAATGGAGTTGATAGCATACAAATTTCTGCAGGTGACTACAGGAGCAAATTTTACACAGCAGCTAACATGAGTGCGGTTCAGTGATCGAACTGTGGAACTCTCACAGGATGAAATGAAAGGAAGGGAATAATAGGTGAAGAAGTAAGATATCCCAGGATTTCTCAGCTTCAGCACAATTGGCATTTGGGGGTACACAATTGTTTTTCTGAGTCTTGTGCATCAGAAGGAAGTTTAGCTACATCTCTGGTGTCTATCAAATAAATAGGAGAAAATGCTACTTGAGCTGTGACAACCAGAAATGTCTACAAACTTTATAAATAAACCTTGAAGGGCAAAATACCCTAGTTGGGTTTTATAAAAACAAAGGGATTTTTTTCTTTAAAAACATTAAAGATCATGAAACAATAAAAAGTCCTGCAAAATGCAATAGCAAAAATAGGGAAGTAATCCTGCAGACAGGTATATTAAAAAAAATATAAATACAACATAGTCATTATCATGGACATGTACTCTCTGGTCATTGTTGCCAAATACAGTAGTATAACTAATGGCCTAAAATCTTACTGAAAAAGGTGAAATATTTAGTCAATAGCATCTAAAAATTGTGGTATTACATGGAAAAAATTGTGACTTCATGCTAAGTACAAAGCTGAACTATAAAATTAAGGCAGAGCAAACTACAAGATAAGTCATAAAGAAAACAGTGTGATATTTTATAATTCTTAGGTACTAAGACTTTCTTAAATTTGGCTGAACAGGATAAATACCAAAAAGAAAACAAAAATACACTTGCATCAAAATTGAATATTCTTAATCAAAGTCTATCATTCACAAAAATACCCAAATGTGTAAAAGAGTAGAAGAATATGTTTAGAATGTCAAAAATTAAAGGGGACTAGTAACTCTTCCTTATTCTTGGAAAACACAGAAAATCAAATGGAAATATATAATAAATGCAGCAATAAAAATAACTACTCCAAATGCAGAGAGTTTCCTCTTTATCCATTATGTCTCTAAAAGCTTTTATCTAGTTACTACATAGAATCAATAAAAATTATAGAAGCAAAGAATCAAAGTGACAAATGTATGTTTTAAAGAGATTCTCGAACACTCTAGAAAATACATGAATACAAACAGAAACTACTGACTTCCACTTTAAATTCATCAGTTGGGCAAAAACAAAAAGGCCATAGAATATGAAAACCTTGGTACAGGCATCATGCAAGATGATTGTAAATTGGATTAGAGCAGTCATAATAGTAATAATCTGCACTTCTTGAAAATCTTTGTATATATTACCAGGAAATTCACATCTTGATCTATGACATAGTCCTCTATGAAGAGAGCACCTAGCAATAAAGATGAATCAGTTAAAGACTTAATATCACTCAATCTACTTGCATTCATATGTTGTGTTTTCCATGTAATAGATTTTAAACTTGACCATGTCATTTAATTCCTTTCTATCAAAGTAAATTGAGATAACATTAATGATAGTCAAAATGAAGAGAATAATATTCACCTGAGGATTATCTTGTAACTAGAATGACTTTACAGATGTCATCTTAAAACATAAAAATACCCTCAATTTGTACTCATGATTCTTTAAGTATGTATTTTATCACCTGTGAACAGAGAGGCCATATGCTCAATACATGAAAGTAGTCTCCTTTCAACGGGAGAGATTTAGCATAGAAAGGGAGGCAGTGAACAATGGTAATGAGTTGTCTTACCTGAATGCATAGTACTGGGTTTTGTGAATTAAACTTATGATCAACTTGTATTTATAATAATTTGTGCAAATAGAGACCTTAAAGGACAAGAGATATTGAGTATGTAAAAGCAGAAGCATATATATAGCAGAAGCATTTGGAATTATTTGAAGGAGAGATTATGAACAGAAGAATTGTTGTTTCAACTGTTTTGGTGTGTTTGTTAGTCTTTCCTCAAGAACTGAGTGCTGGCCAGCATTCAGGCTGGTGTGAAATGAGACATGATTAATGAAAGAGTAAGGGAAAATTACTGAATGGGAGACAAAAAATTGTAAAAGTATATTTACACAAAAGAACATGTCAGTCAAATAAGCCCTGAGAATGTTAAAGTCTTGTGTTCTATAAACTACTAACAAGACTATGAAATATACAACATATCAAAAAGTAGATAAATTACAAACTGCAAAGGGGGAAGAACTATTCATAAGAAATTATGATCATTATTTATTGACATACTCTACTCTACTGAAAAGTATCTTCAAATATTTTAACTTATTGTTTAAGCAATTTAACACATTTGGTCACACGTACGTGCACATATCTCAGAGATAAGGTTATCATTGCAATGTTTAAGAAAAGAATCAAAAAATAAGACAAGAATGATTCAAATTCTTTTGCTCATGCAATGATTTGCTAATTTCAACAATCAAAATTCTTAATTAGAAAAAAAAACATAGACGCTAAAATTCTAATGCAACTATAAGGTTTCATTTGTGTGTGCACACCCAGGTGCAGTGCACTGCATCGGATGTTGAGTCTGTTTCGGAAACGTTTGCCCACGATTGACAGCGATTCAGTACTTAGAAGATCCTCATTTTCAACAATGAAGTGATCCCCACTCCTTTTCTTGGTGAATACCTGTCTGTTTTCCTAGCTGCTTTCAGTTCTCTTCCTCTGGTTTGTAAAGTAATTGATTGGATGCAGACCAGAAATGCCTCTTCTGTCAGTCCAAGTGTCAAATAGATTCCTTTTTTTTTTTTTTTTTTGAGGATCAAACTAGAATGCACCTAAGGCTTTTGATACTGTATTTCACATAGAATAGATACTTTGCAATTTGAGGCGTTTTTTTTTTTTTTATTCCAACCCACATATCAAACTTGAAGCGTAGTGAGACTTCAATCACATGTAATAAAGGTCTGTAGCCATGGCAATAATTGAGAAAATAACTGTGATTACCTCACTCATAACCTTTAAGATGTGCATTGAAGCTGAGGCCATATTCCCTAAGCCAAGGAGATTAATGTTTTACAAACAGAATGAAAGCATTAAACTATTTCTTTTTTGTCTTTATCACCTATGTCGTAGCACTACCACTAGAAAAGCATCTTCCTTAAATTTCTCAGAATTTCAAAATATCTTCTGTATGTGGCTTTGCCTGTTTGTAAACTCTGATTTATTTAATGTTTTTTTTTTTTAATTTCTAGAATAGAGTTGACACCAAAAAGAAGAAAACAAAAACTAATTATCATGGGTAATTTAAAAGATAACTATTTCAGTTTGGAAATATGGATAATCTTCCATTTCTTTCTGCTTTGAGAAATTGTGTGACTTCTCAGAAAAAAGAACAAAGAAAATTAATATCTGCAGCTTCCCTCTTCTGGGTGAACTGTATAGAAGGCACTTCATAGGTATCTATTATTCCAGTTAATCTTCAAACAAGCTCCATGGTATGGATTTTATTTGCGTTTTCCAAATACCTCAAGGAGACCTGATAATTCCTGCAAGTTAAAATGTGCAAGACAATGGTTAGCTTACATGTTATGTTGTCTTTAAAACTTTGTTTTAAAGCATGTTTCATATGCATTTCAGGTTCTAATTAAACATGTATTTTTTGGAAAAGCAAGAGCTTTCTTTCATTTTTGTTATCCATGGAATCTCCATATATGAGCGATGACTTAATTCATTCCCTGTGAAACATCACAACCTGCTATCAAAATACAATGCCAGAATAAATAATAAAAACTGTCACGTCTATTCCCTGTTTAAAGCACAAGTGTTAAATGAAAAGATTTCCTCATAAAGGATGAGATTTCTACAGTGATTTTTACCACACTTTGCCAACAATTTGTTTGCCAACATTTGGATGCTACTCCAAAATAGCGGTTCCAGTTTGAGAGGTAATAATAGTCATTTCATCTGTGTACCAGCAAATGTGTGTATGGTAGGAGAAAGCACAGAACACCAGCGTTGTTGATAAGAGGTGTAGAATGAAGGGACCCTCTTCTCAACCAGCTTTATAATGTAATGTGGACGATCACAAAAGTTAAACAATTAAACTCAACCTGAGAGGCAATTTTTCTTACATGGTTGACCTATATGCGAGGTAGCATTAAGATTCTCTGCATAATTCAGTATTTCTAAGATATATGATCAATCTTCTGCTTTTAATTTATTGGTCTATGGATTAAGCATTTTACAACCTTGTTTACTCAAGTCCAATTTTCTCATTTGATTTCAGTTCTTAAATAACTAAAAGAAAATAAAACCAAGGAGAGAGCATTTTATCACATTAATGCACCACTTGCAATTTGATTTAGCAATATGATAGATGAAAAGATGAGGTTATTATATCACAATGCATTTATCATCTTTTACATATCCTCCCTTAAACAAAATTAACACTGAACCATTTCCAGAGAGGCTTCTAAAATGACTAGCCTTGCCAAGATTGGTGTTTGGTTCATAAATAATGTTGGTACAAAATATACTCACTAACTGCTATAAAAAGGTAGTCCCGGGAATCACTGACGTGTGAAAAATTAAGTACACTACTCAAAATGGCATACTCAAATGTGCAAATCATTTGTCCGAATGACAGTGCCTAGCCTATTGTCAGATACAAACAATTAACTTTTCAAGTTATTTTGATATCTCGGGAAGACAGCATTTTCAATGCTAAGATATCAACATCCATGTTAAGTAACTCCATAATTAAAACCCTATTTTCTCTCTGATACATTTAAGACTCTCCACTATCAGTATTCTGAGGGCAGTGACCAAATTAATATTCTTGTCTCCTTCCAGGTGTACAAAAAAGTATTTTTTATGTGATCAATATAAAGAAACTCCAAAGCATTTGATTAGTAGGTATACTTCATGCTTTCTAATAATTTATATATGTTCTTTTACAAATCAATTTTCATTGCTTACCTGATTTTTTTTTTTTTTTTCTGTTTTATGACTTAGAGTTACCTGTCTCTCTACATGGGCTTGGTCTCTCAGCATCCATCACGGACCACACAAGCAATGGAACCAATGACAAAGTTGACTCTTTCTCTTACTATGAGCAATACATCACTGCACTTATTTTCTATGTAAAGAAAAGACTTAGGTTTAACTAATATTACCTATTTTGATCATGACCTCAATAATTTTCAGGATTTTAATTTTGCACCTATTGGAAACTAATAAAATATCATAGATTAGATTTTTCCACAAAGAACTTTTAACAGAAAAAGTAAATTGAAAGCCTTGGGCTTTATTCCTCAAAACATTTTTAAAGTCTAAAATACATTGAAACTCAGACTACTTGGTCCATACTATTGGACTTCTTAACTAGAGCCAAGGCAAGTTTTCTTTAGAAGCAGAGTTGCTGGCCCTTCTGCCATGAGTGTGTATCTGCTGGAGAGGAAGTGTGCTGACCCTGCAGCAGTGGAGGCTCTCTTCTTAGAAAGAAGTCCTGTTATTTTGTTGAGTTCTTCAGCCACTTCCATGGAAACAGCTACTTGTTATTTGATACTGGGGTTATGATAGATATCCACAACTGGTCTATCTTGGGTTCCTTTTTATTCTTCACAATATAACTGAAATTGTACTTATTGTGTCATTTTATTCAACTTTTCAAAATGCACGAAATGATTACCATTGTATATGGAATCATACTAAACTTTTTTGTTTTAACATTCAGACATTTCAACAGTAAGTCTGTAATAAATTTTCATTACTCAATTTGCTTTTTCTACTTTCCTAATTCCAGCATTTCTACCATGTTTTAGAAAAATACATGGAATTTTATACCACAGCAACTTCTTTTATGCAGTTTGTGATCACAAGTAATACTACCCACCCTTTTCCCTAAGTTACCAAACACATGTGGCCAAATGAATGGTGCTCTTGGAGACAGCAACCCGTTGATGAAGTGGAGATTTTTAGTACAGGGAAACTCATAAAGGCAGGATAGTGTAATTACAAGCATTCTGTTTAATATTAAAGTATACTCATCTACATTCATTTAAAAATCTGTTGTTTTTAGGCCAAAAAAAATCTTTTTTGAGGAGAGTTGCTGATTGATCCTTAAGCAAACACTATCTGTTGTGCATCTTCTAAGCCTTCTTGTCTAAAAACGCATGAGAAGTCACTTGCAAAGTAATCTGTGTGAAAATTCTTTCAAGATTTCTGAGATTTCCACCAAATCCTTCACAGCTGTAATTTTTGAACCAAATTTATCATCTACGAAACACATTTTTTGTACATTGAAAATCATTCCGTTTAACCTTTTAGCCATAATCCGAATTTTCACATTCTTATTTATTTATTTATTTATTCATTTATTTTCATTGTGCAAAATAGAGAAATCATGACTTTCCACGAGCAACGCTATCATCACAAGCTTTGGTAGAACCTTGCAGGTTTGAGAGAGCACATATTTCAACAGAGGGCAATTGACACCACTGGTGAAGTGGAGCATCTAGGTGCCATCGGCAGCCATGCAGGGATGGCAGAATGTAAGTTTAAAGCTTCTAGAAGTAAAGAAAAGGTTGATTATTTTTTTTTTAACTTCCATGTGCTAATAAATTGCGACTGGCACTATGAATACAGCAACTACATCAGTTATCTACTGAGGCAAAATAGCCTTATTTCTTAGAGCTAAAATAAATACTAATTATATTTACTTAGTTTTGGGGGGTTAGTGATTCATAAAATTTTGCTTGGAATCTCTCAGGCTGTTGCATTCATCTGAAGAATAGATTGTGACTGGATAGTTTTCAATTATTATGGTTTTCCAGTAGTTACTACTTATTATCCGCTCCTGATTAACAAATAAGTGGCCTTGAGCATTTTGTTACCCAGCCCTCTGCATTTATATAGTTATTTATTTATTATTTGCTGTCTTGACTTGAAGCAGGGGCCTTGAAATTAAAGTAGTTGACCCAAACACTGAAACATACTCACTCTGACCCTGGGCCATGCTACTTAAATCCTGATACACACTTTCAAATTTGCTGTCTATCATGAGGGTACAAGGTCCCATGTAGCTACTCTCTCTGTACATAAGCTCCCTAATAAATGTTTTGGATCAGTTTTACATCTAGCATGTCTTTCTTTGGAATCCCCATACAGCTCCATCTCTGGACAGTTTGGAGTAGATCTCTGTAGTGATGCCTTTTTGGTCAAGTTTTGCCATGGATTCCACTGGAGGAAAAAAAAAATAATAGTATTTTTCCCCTAAAGGAAGCAATCTAACCAAGGTTCTTTACATGGGAATCTACATGTAGGAAAAGGTAGGAGATTAGATGTTATAATACCACTAACAGTCCATGCTTATAATCCATGTAGCACTTTATAAGTTAGATCAAGACATAAACACAGCAAAGATTCATATTGTTTTGGCAATAAGTTTTAATTATTTATGAAGAGAAGATGTAGTATCTTGAAAGGTAGTTTGCATGGGAAGAACTTTAAACATATTTTGCTATATTCACAACAAGCTAAAATGCAGACATCAATCTTGCCTTCACAGAAAGCCACGAAGAAAGAAAACAAGCATAGAAAATGGCTATAAGAACTGTAAGAAATGACAGTTTCAGAATGCTAAGAGGGCCTATAGTAGGAGAGTCTACCTAAACCATCCAAAAATATTTCTAGAAAAAATAAAACATAAACTAAGCCTTGTAGGAGAGGGAATATGTGAGGAAAAGAATGAGGAAATGGAATAAGTGAGTTTTCTGAGCCCAGTGGACAGCAGGGAGAGTGTAAAGAATTGAAAAGGAAAGAAAACATGGAAGAGAAAGCATTCATGCGAGGAATATCATAAAATGGCAGTAAAAATTGCAAAGAGAATGCAAGAACCCAAAAGCAATGACAGTTATATTAAAATTTGGTTCGGAGAATTTTAAGAAGCTACTAACAGATTAGAAAAATCTGAGTGATGTTCAGATCAGCATTTTAGAAGAAACCACTTGAGAAGTAGGATTAAGCACAGTGAAGTTTCGGAGTCCTGAGGCAGTCAGGAGACTTTACGCTATACAGAGGGTGTGGGTGTTACCTGTGACCTCCACCCTGTCTGTCATGAGCATCTGTTGAGTAAATATCTATCTAATTAAGAAACCAGCTCATCGTTTTCTTGAGAAAGGAAAAAAAAAATGAGTAGATAACCCATTCATTCAGCTAACAAAAACAAGTCGAGTGACAATTTATATTCGAGAAACATGACAAAGGAGATTGGGCCATATCAGTAATAACAGGCTTCACGATTTTATGAGTCAATTAGAACAAAATTTATGATTCAGCCTCTTAATAACATCATGTTCAAGATTTATGAAACCTTTTTGGTAAGTTTCATTCAGGTAGAGGTGAGGAAGGAAGTCTTTTTTTTTCATAGTTTTTGCTTTTCTTTTTGTTTGTTTGTTTTTTGATGGGGGACTGTTACAAAAAATAATAAATCCAGGAACTAATTAGAATGTATTTTTCTTTCTTTTGACTACAGTCTCATAAGTACCTCACTATGAAATTATCTGTCTTATAAATATTGAAGTGACGTATGTGTTATATTGTTTTTCTTTTGTAAAAATAATTTTAAAAGACATTTATATGAACAAATGATTGTTTTAAGTGTCAGTGACTATTAATACTACCATTAATTTTAGAGATTAAATTATTCCTAGAAAATCTAATGC
This sequence comes from Ctenodactylus gundi, assembly GCA_004027205.1. Lineage (NCBI taxonomy): Eukaryota > Metazoa > Chordata > Mammalia > Rodentia > Ctenodactylidae > Ctenodactylus > Ctenodactylus gundi. The sequence goes on along the minus strand of PVKB01002732.1, from coordinate 23,181 downwards.
TAATTTACACAATTAAAAATGAATAAAGAATTAGAGAAATAAAGATTTACAAAAGGGCAAAGGAACTATAAAATTTTTAAAAATCTCTATAACATGTACTCCCTTTCATTCCTGACGTTCATTCAAAAATTCTGTGTTGTGACATATAAAATGATGTACAGACAATCTCAGTTTTTCCCTACATCTGTACTTCTTGATGTGACTCTCTCTTCCTGGAATGTTTGTGAGATGTACCTTATCAAGGGGCTGTTAAGCTATCGTGGCAGTTCCTCCTTCCACCATATGACAAAATCCTGTTCTGATTTCCCTGGGTTTTTGATGTCTCGATAATATTTCCATAACATAAAAAAATCTTTATGTACAGCTCCATTAGCATTTATCACAACATTATGTAGCTATTGCCTTCTTTTCTACTCTCTTAAAGATTTGACTACAGTTTTTCATCTAATTGAATTCAACTACAAATATCAAGATTCAGGCTAATTAGGAGACACTGCACTATGTGTCCACCATGCTAAAGCTGACTGTTAGAGAATCACAGATGCTTATTTAACTAAATTATCCTAGCATGATAAAATGAGTGTTTAGAGGTTGATAAAACAATTTAGAACATACCTTACATAAGTAGGACAGCCATGCATATTTTATTATAATTGAAACTTTCATGGATATTTATTTGAGAAGATTTATGAAACATATCAATAGTAATAATAATGCATAGTTTTAAAAAGCCAATGAATTATTTTTTTCTTTTAAGTTAGGAAAAAATGAAGATTTAAGAAATGTTCCATTATGTGAATGGACTTCCGGTAATTGTATGTGATGTTACTGTACAAATATTGTATTTGTTTCATATGGCTGGTTTTAAAAATTACCATAAACTTAGGGGCTTGTTAAAACTGAAGTTTACTGTCTTAAAATTCTGAAGGTGATAATCTAAGCCATTTTTTCTTTAATGATATCAGGCATTAACCAAGATACAGTTGAGAAAAAGCAAGCAAAAAGAGGCTGTAACCTGATAGCACCACGAGCTCTCCCCTTTGATGCCTCAGAGACAGGGACCAACAATTTAATGGTTTCAATAAAAAGTAACATTGTTTGAGCCAAAATACTATTCTGAACTCTTCAAATGATTGTGTTCTCACACTAGCTAAGATTTACATGGAAATATGGAGATATTAAACCTGGTTTTGTTTCTCTCCTCAGCTCCCAGCTATGGCTTCCAGATCATGAAACCCATGCTTGGGAAGAAATAGCTTAGCTACGTGTTCTCTGGATCCCAGGAGACAGAATTAAGCTTAGCCTGAAAGCATTCCTAATGAAGATTTCAGGATCACGAGAATAATATGGTACAAGGGGGATCTGTAAGTCTATACTTAAAATTCCAGCAAAGATAAGTGCCTAAATTTTCTTAAGCAGGGAGAAATCTACCTGATTTCTCAAGAGCTCCATGGAGTTGGGTACCAAAAGCATTGTGAAAGCTCTCTGAGTGTTTGGATACTTGCCATTTTCCTTGGGGGGAAAAATCAAATACTCATTATTATTATATAGGTCAAATTTTACATTTCTCCAGTAGGTATGTACAACCAGAAATAGCTTTTGCTCTTTTCAGAGATAACCTCTAATCCTCCACTCCCACCTCTTCCAAAGTCTTCCTCTATAAAATGATCTCAGCTTTTATATACTTTATCACATATATATATTATTTCTCTTTCAAAATGAACTAATTTCTGTGGAAATATCTCTGAAAGTTGTACTTCACTTATGACATTTTTAAACTTGGCCCTGGGATTTCAGCTCAGATACTTAAGAGTGTAAAATCTGAAAGCTCTTTGTGGAGAAACTGGAGGAAAGGTGGAAGCTGGAGCAAGTAAGTGCTGACTTAGAGATTACCTGGAAGAGGCAGAGGATTAAATAAAGTGGAATCCTGGGAACACAGTAATTATCATGAGGAAAACAAATGTAGAAGCAGAAAACAATTTAGCACATTTGAGTATTGGCAAGTTTTGTGAGCGGATACAGAAATGGAGGTTATTCTCAATTTTCAAATGTCAAGAAATAGTGTTTATGAATACATTAAAAAGAAGCTTTTCAGTGTGCCAATGATTTCCTATAAAAATTATTTTAAAAAGTCATCACTATTTCTTCTTGTAGTAGAGGAACTCATATTTGGGGTAATTTGAAAAATATCTGGAAGAATTTTTTAGGAATATAATTTATCAAATATTTCAGATAGAATTTTTTAAGTAATTTGAAACAATCATTAGCTTGATACTATTGTGAGCAGCAAAAAATAAAAGTGAATTCGGATGTTTTTTTTTTTTTTTTTAATTAGGAAGTCGCAGGATCACATCCCCCATCAGATGATCCACAAAGTGTTCTGCAATAATTGCTAAAGTCATAACTGGTGTAGTGCTCAAAATTAGACCAAAGGCAGCCAAGTTGAAAATTTGTCTATTCACCCATATTTAATATGATTATTTCTACAAAATATTTCCAAAACAAATGGGAACATATAAATACTTATTCAATGTCCAAGGCCAGAAGGTAGCTTTTTCAGGAAAGAAAACAATCACCAATATGATTTGCCTACACTGGTACCTCCATTACTTCCTCTGCCCTTAGTGCCTTGCAATTTATCTTTGAACGAGGTTTATCTTAGTTAATTTTCATGTTATAAAGCACCAGATAATTTAACCCAGAGCAGGTTAGCTACCACTTGGTTGTATAATCTATGCTAGTACATATTCATATACTATTTCCATAATATCTAACACGGACTCTAAAAGTCAAGCCTGTTTACTGATGAGGAAAGAGGCTGAGAAGTGTTAAATTGTTTGTGAAATCACACAAATGGTATACCAGTGAGTCCGTTCCCTCTGGTTCTCTCTGTACCACTTGACTCCACCTCATGTCCCCTTCGGTCACAGAATACATGCTAATAGAAGCACCACCAGTTATTCTATTTAAAACGAAATCTATAATACTCTCCATTCCAGTATACTGGCTATAATAAACAACTTTTTGAGAATTTAGGACAACATTATAATGTTTCCTATAGATTACTACTTTTTCTAGTCCTACTAAAAATAACTACTGAAGTTTACTAACAGCTTACAGTAGTTCAAAGACTTTTCTATAGTTTATATGGTTCATGCTTTTAACAACAAATCTAAGTATCACGCTATTTAGACTTCAGTTCACCTAATGAGTAACAGAAGTAATGGGCATCTATGTGTAGGAATTACTTTTTATTTTCTTTTCAAGTAATTTTGTAGGTGAACATTTTTGACGTTTTATTCATTTTGTCACACATGTGTGTTACAAGATCGACTTTACTATCACGTTTAGTTTATCCCTCTATCATCCAGCCTCCTCTGCAGCATCACTTGCAAAGGTAGATATGGCGTGAACCAGATGGATGATAGCACAACGAAGAACCCATGAGTAAATAGGAGAAAAATTAGGCCAGAAATTAAGTAGTTATTAAAACTAAGATAAATTACACATGAGTCCATCAACTAATACAAAGGAATCTGCTGTTCAGGCATGCAACGTAGATAAATCTATCAAAAGTATCATGTCAAGTAAAATTAGGCATATACAAATGACTATGTACTTACTATATAATTCTATTTTTTTATTTGTTTGTTTTTGCAGTCCTCAGGACTGAACTAAGGACCTTCCCACTCAGCTATATTTATTTATTTATTGTATATTACTCATTACGGTTTTTCTGTGGCAAATTCTTGCTATAAGTTTTCCAGGCTGGGTTCAAACTTATAATTCCCCTTCCTTAGCCTCAAAAAAAAAAAAAAAATCTGAGATTCCAGGCACTTGGGCACTTGTCACCCTGCCTGTCTACGATTCCATTTTTATGACTTAATTAAAAGAGACAAGTCAATGATTGAAATCAGGTTGATTCTTGCAAAAAGCTCAAAGTTGAAAAGAAGAATTTTCTACATAAAGGTGAAAAACAAAGATAAAAGATTTCACACCGTGATTGTTGTTGTTTTTCATAACTCTATGTACATTTATTAAATGTCATTGGGCCATGTTTAAAAAGTATGATTTGAAACAAGAGAATGATCCACATTTTATAATCACATTATTTTGATGAGTGTTTGAAAAAACATTCATCCTAGGAAGATAATATAAGATTTCAGTCACCCACTCTGCCTCCCCAGATTATGCTCTGGAACATCAGCAAAGACACTGAGCCCAATTGTCCTCAATTCCAGCACCCAGAAATATGGATAATAAGAGAGGCTCCTTCTGAATATATTATATAGAATATTAAATTTGTCACTAGGTATAAAGCGCATACCTGGAACAAAAAAGCCCTAATAATGTCAGTTATTTCTACCGTCACTCTTACATATATTCTTGGGTGATAGGAACATTACTCAAAATGCAAAATTTTATTTAGTATCTTTATATGTAGTCTTATAGACTGTGTATATTTTTAATGTTTTAATCACATATAAGATAAGACTTTAGGCATTTCAAGCACACTCTAGGCAACAGACAGAACTGCCTCAAAATAAAATAAATTAATATAATATTATGTTATATCATATTATATATAAAGTAAGTGGATGCGGTTTAGTGTGAAGTCAACAACTGTGGAGCTGTAGGCTTTGGAAGGAGTTTAGGTCATGATGGTATAATCATAAAATGGGATTATTTTTCTTATTAAGTTAGACTAAGAGAAATGTCTCTCCTCTCTGTCAGTTGAGAACATAGCGAGAAAACAGCCCTCCATGGAGCTGGCAAAAGGCTCTCATCAAAACTCAACTATGTGGTCATTGCATTTTCAATTTCTGTTACTTATTAGCCACTCAGTTGGTGGTATTTTGTTATATCAACAGCTGCCTGAATGGATTAAGACAATGCTAGTTAGAGTTCTGTCACTATGACAAAATACCTAAGATAATTTTTAGATAGAAAGTTAGCGTGGCTCACAAGTTTGGAGGTTCTGGTCCATGACTGATTAACTTCATATCTTTGGACCTGTAGTGAGGCGGTTTGTCATGGCAGGGGCATGTGACAATGTAAAACCACAGTTAAGAATGAGGATGAAAAGGGAGAAGAAGAGGGTGAAAGCTCTGTAATTCCCTTTAAGGGCACACGCTCAGTGATGTTAGGATCTGTCAGGAGGTCTTAACTCCTGCTAAAGATTTCACCAACCTCCTATGTTATCACATGATTCCTTTAACCGTTGGCCTTTGGAGGACATTCAGACTGTAGCAGACACACACAAATAAGAAATAACACTTGAGACATTTTGCAAACAAGTCAAGAGTTTGAAGGTCATGTATTGTTACTCCCCCCGCCCCCCCCCGCCCACACACACACACTCTTCACTACTCTTTGGCTCTAGGCTGACTTCTATTCCTTTAAATATTATGTCTAGAATGTCTTGCTTTTACTTTGAATAAGGCTGAGAATATAATTATTAAACTAATTCATGAGAAACTTTGAGGTAATTAAATGTCATTAAATATAAGACTGTAGCTGTATAAGTTAAGGATATGAATGGATTCTGACAACGGGGATGTAAAATTTTTCCCATTAAAATTACATTTTTTCCATCATAGTACTTTGAACAATTCCATGGGAGGCATTTACTATCTTCTTAGTTTTATCAGTTTCCCTTTTGAAAAATCTACATTCTATTTCTTATAAGGAAATACATCTCTGCAAAAAATAAGAGTTATGTTATGACTGTTTCTACACTGAAGAAATCAGCCTTTCGAAAGGGTCCTGAGCTTCTTCTTTAAAATCCTGAGACATAGACAGACAGGGTTCTAAGAAGCCATTTCATGGTTGTTTACTTCAATAGAAGACTCAGAAAAACTAGTGGACTGATGTCCACAGGGGGGTTGAGCGGTGGGCTATGCCATGAAGTGCTGGTTAGTAATGTGTCTGTCAGGCAAGCACAGAGGAACAAGTACACAGAGAAACAGTAACTTGTGACACAGAAAGGACCCACAAAAGAAGGTAACAATAGAAGGTAAAAGGAAACAAAACACCTGGTCGATGATCCTTCAGAATATCAAAATGACTGAAAATTTTTAAGACATATAAGCAAGGTCTCACAAACTGTCAATGATTTTATAATCACATTCACTTCCATGATAGAAAATTTAATCTTTTACAATTATTTCTTTGTATGTATACAGGTTTTAAAAATTAACTCAATTGAGTAGAAGAGTATAATCTTCGTTTTCAAATATATGTTGACTTAAAACTTCTTACTGCATTATTTCTTTTTATATTTAGGAAAACTTAACCTCATGTAATTTAAACCTTTAAGAACTAATAATAACAGAAAAGAATCTTCCAGAAGTGCAGAGGTGTGGACTTAGGCAAAGGACAAGTAAAACATGACATGAAGCACACTAACATAAAGTATGTGTTGTGAGAAATGGGTAGTGTTCAGCCCTGTAACAAAGATGGCTCTAAGCGGCACCTTGCAACCACATACGAACAGTAGTGCTAACCAATGGGGAACAGTAATGGAAGCTGAGAGTGTTAAGAGGTAGGTAAAAATAAAAAATGATTCATAGGATGTTTGATGCCTAAAGGCATTAACATTATGGGTGTAATTGGAAAAGAAGGAGAAGCACAATCTATTACAGAGCTTTTAGAGGGAAGGATAGAGGCAATATTAAAAGGATAAATAACATTTCATTCAAACTGACCATGGTTAATTCAAACTTGGCAAGCCAATAAATAAGTGGAAAAGGTTACTTAATATTATAACCTTCTCCAGTAAACTAATGAGCGGGTTCAGTTCTCAGAATTAAAAATAGATGTTGCAGTAGTTAAAACAATTTGCACAACTCCATTATGCTTGAAGATACTTTATTTTATCGTATGAAAATATACCTTTCCTGAAGTTGGCTTGGCTATTGTAAATGTATAAGACAGGGAATTTATGCTTGAATTATTTTTGCATACAAGCTGGAGATAAAACACACATACTAAATATGCTATGGACCCTAATTTTTACCATTAATCTTTTATTCTTTGATTTCTTCATATTTGTTAAATAGTTTTTAGAGTTAAGAGGAAATGACAATATGTTTAAAATAAGATACTTATCTAAAAATTTATTTCTCCTGAAATTTTTTTCTTTCTTTTTTTTTTTTTTTTAGGATTTTATATTCACTTTAATTTTGTGCTAGGGCATTCAGACCTGGAAATACTAGAGTTTAGATGCACTGCTCACCCTATGTTATAACTAAATTGACTATAATTTAAATTAGAATATTGTGTTCCAGATATATTTTTCCCACATTTTATTGATATGTATACGTGCAAAATTTAAGGTTTACAATGGAGTTGAGCATTTTGTGCACATACGTATCTTGTCAAGGTGACAAGGGCTTTCCCACTCTCCTTTTGTCCCTCCCCCTACCCAAACCTCCCTCCCTCCTCCCCCACCCTACTCCCCTCTTTCACTTTGTCTTTGGTCTTAAGTTCCATAGGTGTTGTGGTCTGGGTTTCTCATATCCACATATATTTTTATAATGAATGGTCTATGCAGGAAGTCTATCTCTTAACATAATTAATGTATAATTGTTGTTTCCTTATCTTTTTTTCTTTATTTTTCCTGTGGTATGGTGAACTGACCCTGGGAACTTCACACTTTGTATTTCTAGACTATTTATTTACTTATTTATTATTTTTTTTATTTGAAACAAAGTCTTGGTAAGCCACTATGTTGCCAATGCTGGGCTCAAACTTATGGTCCTTCTGCCTCAAACTCTCAAAGTGCTGGGATTATAAGTATGCACCAGCAAGCCAGGCTACTTGTTCATAATGTATAATAATATCACTGGGAAAATCAGACTACTTCTTTGCCTGCTTATGCAACTGAACTTCCTATAGCAATAGCAGAACCTTGTAAATACTCAGAACAGACACATGAAGGATGATGATAGTTCTGACATTATTCCCTTGAGACTTGCCCATATCTATTTCCTATTTTGTCGGGAGCACTTTAAGCAGCAACCACTATTGCTTTATCTTCAGGAAACAGTGTAACAACTTACTGTTGTCAAGCAATAAGTTGACACGCTTCACAGACCATCTCCTTTGTTTTTCAGATTCATCTAGAAGTTAAATATTGTATTATCTTTACTTTATATATCTAGGTGATATGATGCTGATGACTTCAACAGAAAGATCAAATAGCTTAAGACATGAAAGCAGTTATAAGAAGACATGGAATTCCCAATTATGTCTTATTCCATAGACTAGATCTACAAGACTGTCTGCATGGTTAGAACTGTTTCACATCTTTTTGCCCTCTTCCTTCCTTTCTTTCGCTGTACCTTCTTTATTTCTTTAACATGTACCAGATTTGCTTTTTAAACCATCTATCACCTTTTCATTTAGTTATTGTTTTGATATAAGTATAGGATAAGTGGTTCCAAAACAGTAGCATCACAGCCACTTCATCAGGAAAGGATAACCTAGGAACCGCCATTTGTATGAGAAGTAGTAGCAAGAAAGCACACACAGTGACACAATCATAGTTAGGAATTTTACCTATAACCTATCCTTGGGTGTCACGATAGCACCAAAATCATTTATTATCATATATCTTTGGAAGATCATTACAAATCTAGACTTAATTTTCTGAAATATATTAGAAGGCTTTCCAACAAATTTTCAAAAACACCAATGCAATAAAAACGAAAGGGAGCATCTACCTTGCTGACAACATATGAACACACATATGTTTATGTTCGTGAAAAATATTCTACAAAAAGATGTAATTTTAAGTGTACAATTGAAATAGAACCAGTTGATATAGCATATGTTACTTACATTTATAATTTTATTTGTTACAAATAGGTTCCTAACAATTATTTATCATAAAATATTAATGATTCCCATTTTATGACATGCAATTATGAGATGTGATTCCTTGAAAGCCTCATGATTTTTTTCTACTTCACTTTTAAATATTTTGGTGAATTACTTATTCGATGATATACTTCTTAATATCAAAGTGGAGATATTTTTAAATATATTTCCATAGAGTGATAGGCTGCCAGATGTCCTTGATCAGAGGATCTCATCTGGTAAAAATTTCCCCAGTGCAAATGTGATACGTTTAGGAGACATTTTCTGAAGGCGGAGGACAGGAAAGTCAAAACTCTGCTGAGGGAAACAATATGTGTGACCAAGAATACTAGTTAACCCCCACAATGCACAGTCTGGTCCTGGATAACAAATAATTGATTGTTCCAAAATTTTATTTGTGCGGTTGTTAAAAAAATAACTGATATCTTAGTGTTGATAATTAAAAATCAAGAAAAAAAGAAACAAAACACAAGACAATGTGACACTTTCATGACTATAGATCCACATTATAACAAATGAAGCAAATCAATGCAATTTATTAGAAAGGAAAATCAATAGAATGACAAAGACAAATTCCAAGAATAACAGTGGAAAGGAAATTCAGAACTACAGAGGTCCAGCCAAGAAAAAAAAAGGGGGGGGGGTGGCAAGCAAAAATTTTGCTGAATGTTGCCAAGTTTCACTTAGCTGTTCCATTTATGAATAGAATTTGGCATGAGAAAAGAAGCAAATGCAAATTAAAGCTAATTGCAAACATTTAACATGCTTGCAGAGACAGGTTGCACAAGACCAGAATGAGAAAACTAAGCACTTTTTCTTTAATCTCTCATTTGGCTGCCATTTGATCCTTCATAAATAAAGATAAGTATGTGTTGGATAACTATCAGTCATTGATACCTAGAAATCAAAGATGACCGAATTTATATGGAGAAGGAAATTATAATGACTTTAAATTACAGTAAATAATTACACTACACCTTGCTATACTTTAGATATAGTCTGTGTCCAAGGGTTCATACATCTGAGGCTTGATCTTCAATGTGTTAGTGTTTAAGTGGCAAAACTTAAAAGTAGAGTCCATGTGAGTTGGTAAAATTATTGAGGATGCGTTGGGGCCCAAGAGCCTCAGCATCGCTGACCTTGGCCAAGTTCATTCCCATGAAGAAGTGTTTGAGCTATGCTTGGTTCAAAAGAATTTGTTATTGCTTGTACTGTAAGCCAGGTGGTGTTTTTCTTAAACACTGGACTGCTCTTTGTCATTGGTGGCTCTGATGGGAAAGTCTGAAAGCTGGTAAACAAGTGGGGTATAAGAGAAAGACTGTAAAAAATATAGTGTCTTTTGCAGCATCCCTTGCAAGAGTCCATGTATTTCTTCAATCTGCACTCTCCCAGTCGAGAACCCATTGACTGACTGAGGGATGCTTCCCTTCAAAAGGATTAAGATTTTTATTGTGGGAACCTAGTTTGGTCTAAAGAGTTGTTATAAAAGAGCAAGACTGTTTTCTCTCTATTTTCTTTCTTCCTATGCTGTATTATGATCTATCCCTCTGACACACACACCTATGGTGAAGTCCTCACCAGAGCCAATATTATGCTATTTAAATAGTCAGTCTCCAAAATTGCAACAAACTTCTTTCTCTGTCCATTCCCAGTCTCAGGCTTTCTGTGGCAGCAATGGAAAACAAATGAATATGTACTGTATGGTGATAGATGCCTGAAGAGCCATTTGATCTCAGCAGAGGATCTTCTCAGAGAGCAAGACCCCCTGACATATTTATGTGTGTGTGTGTGTGTGAGGAAAATTATAGCTGCACTCATGTCTTTGTAGTGCTTATGTGCAAAAGAATTGAGTGAAATCTATGATGCTTCTGAGGACAAAATCTCAGCCTTCACACTGAGAGAATACCAGAAAAGCATTTAGGAATATTATAAACGTAAGTTTGTAATAAAACAACCATAGCTTCCTCAACTTTCATGGAAAGTAAGATCCCTGCCACTGGAGGCTCCTAAGAGATGTTGCTGACTGTAACCCTGTCATCGTGTCACTGAACAGGTGCCATCTTGGGATGGAAGTTGACTTGATAAGCTCCCATGTTCCTGATGCTACAACAAAAAGTGCTGGCATTGGATATGATACTAACTAAAAAGAAGAGACATCTTTTTGTTTAGCATTCATGACACGTTGCATTTGAAAATATAGACCTCCAAATTGTCCTTTGAGTTCACAATTCTAATTGTCATTGAGGAGGTAAAAGGGATGACTAGGGGGTGTTTCAGATTCCATTAGCACCTGACTTCATATTTATAAAATCATATGGATCAATAGATGCACCAACAGAGATAATGTACATTCATTATGTGAACTATATGTTACAATATGACGCATGTAGAAGCAACTGAACCTAAAGCCCGAAACAAGTAGAAATGATTTTCAGTCTCCATGAAATGAATATTCATATATAGTTAAATATTAAAAAGTATATGAAAACACATATATATGTATATATATATTACTATATGTATACATAATTAGATTAAATATATGACTATACACATATGCATGTATTTCTGTATGTATACATACACATAAGTATTTATATATGTATTTACATACACACACACAAAAAAAAACCTAAGTCATGAAGGTGGAGTCTTCATGAATCAATTTAGAGTACTTGTGTGAAAGGCACGGTTTGATCTTTCTCACTTTTTCTGCTCATGTCACATAAGGATAAAGAGGATGACAGCCATCAGCAAATCAGAAAGCAGGACTTCACCACAAGCAGATTCTGCCAGCACTCTGATCTTGAACTTCCTAGCCTCTAGAACTATGACAAAACATTTTTGCAGTGTGTGTTTGCAGTCTGTAATACTCAGCTCAAACCAGGAGTTATGGACATGTGGGTGTACTTTGTGTCTGCTCAGTGCAGGAGAATGAAAGATACTATGAATTCCAACCAGAGTGGGTGCTGGAAAATCCAGTTCGCACTGACCACATCTCCTTTTCTGCATATGGATTTTGAGCTTATGTAATAAAATGTCTACTTGATGTTAGTTTTTAGGGTTTTTTGTTTGTTTGTTTGTTTTTAATCTGGCTGATTGGTGGCTGGCACACAGGAAGTACTCAATAAATCATTGATAAAACATTGAAATAAGCTTCAAGGTAACTAGCCTTCCCAGCGCTCACAAGAAAATAAATATAACACGATCTAATACCAACTATACAGCTATTTTATATAAGAGTTGCTACACACCAGAACCCCTTTTAGATGTTTTATTAAAAAATATGAAAAATAAAAATCTTGCCCTCATCCTAAAGCAAGCATAAGCTCCAAAAGAGATAAAGTCATCTATGCCTCAACATCATGAACAGTGACATTGATAATTTTAGAACTTGAGAAGCACTTCTGTTAACAGCCATTTGCTCATAGACAGGAACCAGACAAGCTTAATGGATTCAGAATTCTAACATTTATTACACTATTGAAATAAATCCATATACCTAATTGGAGCAGATCTTCCCTCTTGGAATTAACAACTATTGCTAGTTGATGCACTTATGTAAAATTAAAAAAGAAAACAATTCATTTTGTGTGTGTTGGTTCCAGACACAGAGCCATTTAATATCATAAATGCAACATTGTAGAGTGCTAATCACATAAATACAGCAGATGTGTTCACTTTATGAAATCAAATTGTGATTTTTGCTAAACCAATCGCCAAGATTGAAAACACACAGAGAGACACGCACATACACAGATTTGCAAGAGCAAAGCTGAAGGCAATTTCAATCACACCTATGTCTTCCACAGTTGTAACTCAGATCTACGCTCTCCCTACCCTATCTTCCAGTAAGATAATGAACAAGAAACAGCCCCTAAACTAGAGGAAGAATAGTCCGGTTTGCCAGCTTGCATCACTGATGCTGCATTTCTCCCTTACCAATTTCCTATCATCCTTCTCATAGTCTTGCATGACAAGAACATGATCTCTATGAGATGTGAATATTTCTTTCTTGTTTTGTTACCTGCTCCCTCATCCTTCAGTAACTTTACACAGCAGCTGCCATATTTCTCCTTATACTTGAAAATCTCTTGGCGATTTGTAGCTTGTCTTGGTATATAATCTAAACAAAAACCAAAGTCAGCTCAGTCTCAGAGTATCCCTATAACACAATGAAAGTTAAAATACTAGTACAAAGCATTGCTGATTTAAATAAATCCTTCAATACATCCAAGTCAGATACGTCCAAAATAACTCCTTTCACTTGAATCTGAAAGGAAAGACTTCAGTTGTCTCTGTTTCTGGTATCACAACTGAAATTCGCCATCCTGTATCAGATACTTGTTGAGTAAAGAGAGAAAAAAGATGCTAGTTTTCATATAATAAATATAGAAAAATGTTAATCTAATTCACAAATTTAGGCTCAATATCTCCTCAGTATAATAACAGTGTGCATGAGTATGACAAACATGAGCCTGATGATAATCTAAAAAAAAAAAAAGTGATGGCTTTTCGAATGTTTTGCAAAAAAAAAAAAAAAGGGGGGGGGTTAAAATGTTTCTACAACATAAAAAGACTAAACTATTTAATTTTATTATAAAATGTCTTTTCAGCTTATGAGTTTCTATCTAGATGTCAAAAAATAAAGTCCAGCCCCAAGGTATGCAGTGTCTCCAATTTTTCAACAAATGTAGCATTTGTCTCCAAAAATTTGCTACTAGCGCTAGAGTACGTGAAGTGTTATCTCAAATATAATTCTGTTTTAGATGATATTTTTAAATAATGAGGTTAAATGACAATTAACACTTTGAGTCTTTAAATGTTATAGTTCTTATTTTCTTCTAGGAAGAACTGCATAGATTTGCATTGTCTGAAAGCTGTATACTTGTTTCATTGAGTCTGTTCCTGACAAAGTATGCTTTCATTTATAAATTTTCTGTGCCTGTATTTATACGTTTTCTGTATTGTAGAATTTGAAAATATTCAATTATATTTTAATTATATATTTATTTTTAATATTTTGTTGAGACTACAATATATAAAATTACTTTGAATAAACATTGAGGACTTGAATAAACAATATATTTTAAAGTAATAAAGTCATGAAATGTTTCTTTCTGGGACCACAATTTTGCTTTATTTTTAAAACTAAAATAAAACTCATATAACAGTACAAAATTATTATATAGGTCATATTTAGCTTTAAACAGCACATACGTAGTATTTTCAAATAATCCAACATATATATATATATATATATATATATATATATATATATATATATATTGCTAAATGAAATATAAAAGATAAAATGGGATTAAGTCTGTCATTCACTTTTTGGTCTAATTCTTTATAATCTGAAGAGCTTAGCTAAATGTCAGTCCTTTCCTTTAAATCCCAATAAAAATAAATCAGAATCTAAAACAGGCTTGTAACAAAGAACTAAACTGTTAAGGAAATCAGATGCTTAGTTCATTGCTTCTAAAGAAAACTTTAGGTTTAATAAACATATCAGCAATGCAGAGATGCCATGGCAGGCATCCTGGAGCATAGAGAGATTAAAAAAAATAATAATAAAAAAGTGCAAATAAGAGGAGTGTAGCAATCCTGAGAGGAGAAGGAAAAGACAAGTCAAAGGATTTTTTAAATTTTTCCCCATTTTATTGAAATGTATTAGTGCAAAACCTAAGGTTTACAATGAAGTTGAGGATTTTGTGCAAATACACATCTTGTCAAGGTGACAGACTTTCCCACTCTCCTTTTGTCCTTCCCCCTACCACCCCTCCCTCCCTCCCTGCCCTATCCCACGGTTTCACTTTGTTTTTTGCTTTAAGTTTCATAAGAGTTGTGATCTGGGTTTCTCATATCAGACAGCCCATTCGATGTTTCACCTTCTGCTTCGTTTCACAGAAGCTAAGTAATAGCAGAGGGTAACGGAAATCTAAGTAAAAGTCAAACTGTAAAGAGTTGGTCTCCTAATGCACACTGAAGCTTAACTGTTTTCAGTATTGAAAGTACTTGTTTTTCATGTTGGTTTTTCTAGTAAAGCCTCCTTCCTATGGACTTATGCCTCCAATAATTATTAGTATAAATTTGCAACATATGATGGTTACATTGAGCTTGAGGTTTTTGAACACATATATATCGTGACAACATTACAGTTCCTCCCCTCCAATGTCCCTCCCGCTCCCTCTTTTCCCCTTCTGACTCCTATTATCACACTCATTTGGTTTCAGATAATATTTCTATTTGGAATTTTTCATATGAGAAACCATGTGATATTCTACCTTCTGAGTTTGACTCATTTTACTAAGCATGGTGGCCTCAAGTTACATCCATTTACCTACAAAAGCCTCAAATTTATGTCTTTAAAAAGAATGATACTCCATTGTATACATATATACCAGTTTTTGTATCCACTGATGTACTGATGCATATTTTTACATCTTCCACAGATTAGGTATTATTATTTGTGTAGCTATGAACATAGGTGTACATGTGTCTTTATTATACTCGCCTACCATCTTATTTTTAGTAAAAACATCCCACATGCATTATATACAGCCAATCACAGGGAAATGAACCAGCCAGAGGTATGAGGTCATTCAAACTGTTGTGATAAGAGTCAAACCGATTTGAATAGAAGGAAAAGGATGATCAATATGCTTTTGGTGTTAAAATTAACAGAAGTTGTAAAACTATGGGTACACCATAAGAAAAGTGAGACAACAGGAAAAATTCTAACTGTTCCTCCTGAAAGTCATAGAGAATAAAATCAGACTCAGGGGAAGTGGTAAGGCAAAGACAGTCCTCTCCGTTTTAGCCATACATTTTGAAGTACGTGCATGGTATCTATTGCATACATAACATCATCTACTGGGAAGCTGGTATATATCACTCTCCTCTCCAGAGGGTTGTATGATGAACAATCTGACCAGAAAACATAGTAGATAATAAAGATTTTGAATGAGTTAATTATAGTAGAAGCATCAGGGAGGCCAAGGGCAACTCAAGCTGGAAACTGAGAACATAGACGTGGGCATTGATGGACTGACTGCCTTTTAAGAATCAAAACTGTAGTTAGACTTCCAAATTTACTCAATTATGACTATCGCTGGAAAAGCCCATTTTGCAGCTCAATAGTAAATGTATTTTGGTCAAATATTAGCTCAATTAAAACACAACTTCATGCAAAATATCTATACATAATAGTTTCTAAATATCTTTCTACAAATTAATTTATACAAGAGAACAACTCATTATTATATCTTGTTCTCTTTTATTATATCATAACAATAACATTCACTCATATTCATGATTTACAGTCCCTTAAGCTCATTGTGGAAGAATGAGAACCAGATCAGAACATATTCCAAAATTAGGCAACAGTGATGAAAAGGTCTACATACACCTTCTTGTAGAGAGTAAGGAAAAGTAAACCTGCTTTGAAAAAAAAAATACCTGCATTACTACTATCAACAGTATATCAACGTCCACGATTTTGGAATCATATTCTTGGAAAACCTTTGTTTTATTAACAGTTTCCCCATTGGACCGACATACACAATGCATAAATACAGCATCAGAAGTTGTCAGTCATAAACTCAAATATAGCTACAGGATGTCAGTCTCTGGTTCCCAAGAGCAGCAACAGTGAAACCTACTCATGGGGCCTTAGCTGTTAAAAGTCTTTTCGGAGAAACAGTCGTGTTATCTTGTAATTTATCACAAACTTTATTTTTATATTCTTCATGTGATACTGTAAAGAAAAGCTAAAACCACTTGAATAAGAAGAAAACTTGTGAATGGCTAAAATGCAACTGTACTCACTGCAACTTATACACATATTACTTCATCTCTTAAATTTTAGAACTCGGATCATTTTGGCATTGTCTGTTTCCCCATTTTTTTCTCTTTACAAACATTCCCTGCATTTTTTATCGATATGAGATGGTTGGAAGATAATAGCAAAAGAACATTTTCTTATTACTAGAAAAAAGCAGAAATTCAGTAATTCAAAAGTAAGCCACAATCTTGAGTAAATATGAAAATGAAACAGATGCTTATTAATTAAGTGTGGGCAGGTGATGACAAGGCACCATGACACATCGTGCCAGCTGCAAGGACTGCAGGCAGCTCTCATCCTACCAGACCATGTATTTATCATGCAACAGACACCTTGTGCAATGGAAATGGTATCAAACAAAAAAGAGGGCAGCTAAGATTTCAAGTTTTCTAAACTTGAAACACTATGTGGTTTTACTTTTTTTTCTAAAGATTAATTTGCCTTTCGCATCTGATTTTTACAGATACTGAAGTTTAAGATTATTACATTGGAAGCTGAATGACTAAAATATTATTTATGAAGTTTTGTCACATTCAGTATGCCAAGAAGACAGCACCACTTTAAGCATGAAATTTCTTTTCTCAAAAACATTGTAACAACAAGTATGTGAGAAAACATAAAAGATCTGGACACAGAGAAAACCCTATGGTATCACAAATTCTCCAATCCATGGTTATGACAAATCTATATAACACTAAAGTTTTGAAAATGGGTAATAAAATTTAAAAGATTTCTTGTAAGATACCGTGGGAAACAAACCATCCCATTCTCATTTTCTACTGCTCAAATTAGTGGCAACTGGATTTTTTCACGTATATTACTTGATAATGAGACATTCGAGTAGCCCCATCGATTCCCACTATTTTTCTTTATGCCTGTGAACTCCTGTATAAAACTAGATTCAATAACATTGACTAATAGTTGATCCTTAGTTGGTCAAGATTGGCTCTTGTTTTCATTTGTTATAATTTTCACATCACTTTATTATTTGAATTATGTAATTAAATTTGAATTAAATTTTGCAGAAGTACACAAAGCTTATGTTTCAATTATTCTACTTATCACAAAAGAACAAACAAATGTACTTCAAAGATAATGAATAGTAACAGAAAGTGCAGATATGCAAATAAAAATTAAAGTATTATCTACATCACAGATCAAAGACGGCAAGCAAAAATATACTGTTGACCAGTTTATTCTTCCTAATTAAAGAATATCAAAGAACATAAAATTTAAAGCACTTTTCTTTTAGGCAAATAAGCATGATTTTCCTAGAAAAGTAGCAATCAATATAAACATAAACTGAATGTTACAGTTTTCATTCAAGTACACTTCCCTTCTATAAGTTTATACTAAAGGAAATAATTACAATATACACAAAGTTTATGGAAAAATGTAGAAAACTTGCAATATTAGTTTCTAAGAGTATCCATTTCAAATGAATGGCCAATGTAGATGGCCAATATGTTAGCCACCAAAAAGCACTTTGTTTAAAAAAAAAGTACCATATAAAGCGTCATTGGGATTTATCACATGATGTTTTTAGAGAATGATATCTTTGGCCCACCCAATGACAGGCAGTGTTACTCAAAGAAACTCTAAATATAAGTAAAATAACCAAACTACAAAGATGGTAGGAAGCAGGAGATGGACGTGTGGAGAGGAAGAGGGAATGTGGGAGGAGATGTGGGAGAAAAATAGGGCATATGGAAATGAACAGGAGGTTGATACAGCATGTATGTGCACCAACTCCTCAAGTAAAAGGTAAATATATATAGCATATTAAATATATATAAATAAAAATAGCAAATTTTGGGTGAAAAACCTTTGATTGACCAGAGAACTGACACTCTATGATAAAATTTAGCATGCTCTCTTATTATTCATCTTTAACCCTTAACAACATATAATGCATGCTAAAATGGGGAAAAAAAGCTAAAAAAAAAGAAAGGAAAACAGCTCAGCAAAACGGGAGAAAAGGTGAAGAGATAACATTAAAATATAGCAGAGGCATTTTATTTTATATATAAAGAGTACACATAGTTAGTGAGTAATAAAGGCAGCATCCATGGACAGTGTATCTGTCGTTTAAAGGAAATCCAAATAACATCTAGCTTTTGAGGTATGATAATATTTTTTCAAGGAAGACATTTAAAATATTCTGTTTTTTTTTTTTTTTTCCATCACCAGTTTCTTTGAGGTATCTTTGGACATTACCCTGAAGATTTCAGTGGAGTTACTCAGGTCATGGTAAGTTCATTGTCGAAAATCTTCAATTGTAACATATTGCTTACCTTTAAATACATCGTGAGTCCTGGCATGCTGGCTTTTGATGCTTTATTATACCTGTGCCACTTCATATGTTAAATGGGAGTAAGAAATCTATAAGAGGCTCCTGAAAGTACTGTTGGGGCTGTTCTGGCCTGGCTACATCCCTGCCCAAGTCAGTCACCGTCTAATAAATCTCTCCATTCAAAAAGATGGTGTATGTCCTTGGCAATTTTATCTGGGGGACTTACAATGTAATTAAGCTACTAGCTCTACCCCAAATTGAGTACTCGGTCAGTTGCATTTTCTCAGATTTTTAAGTTCACAGCTGTATTGCTTTTCTAGTAAAACCATTCTACACATTATAGCAAACAGATCAATAACCAAAAGTTATACATGGCAAAATAAATGTATTATATTTGAAATCATGGAATGCAAATTTGTAATTATCATGTGAATCCAATTATTTTTATCATATATTTGGAGAAGTAAAAAAAATAAATTTGTTTTCTCTATTTGTATTATAATGCCATCGGTGAAGGAAATAGAAGTTCATAGCAACAGAAATAACAGCCTTTGATTAACTGCCTAAACAGTTCTTCAAAGGCAAAACTGTAAAATTCCAAAACAAAGAAAACTAGTACATCTTCAAGGGCAAATGCAACTGAGGGCAAATCTCTAATAATGAAAAATTTCACACATGACTTAATCTGTACTAGTCAAAGATGATTTTCTCATTCTCCAACATGAAGCTGGCCATCCCTAGCCACCTGAAAACTACAGTTCTTGAGTACAGGATCACAGATGAATCAGTGAGGCATCACACTCCCCTGTCACCAGATGTCACTTAATAAATATGCTGAAAGGTAGAAACCTCCACGAGTCTTGGGCTGCTCTCCCTCCGCCAGGAAACATGGAGCAGAAGACACCAGACCCACTCGTTAAGGACATGTGAGGCCTCCAATGGCAGGTGCTCTGAGTGCAGAGACAAACTCTGAGGAGTACATGCTACTTAACAAGACTAAACATGATTTAAAGATAATGATCAGCAAAAGGACATTTCCTATTTTAGCTAGTAACTACTGTGTAATATGTAAGTAATATCATTCTCTAAGTGATAATCTCAAGAGTTTTGAAAGTCCTAATATTCTCTCAATATGACTGGAAGTCGTAGCTCAAGTAGCTTTCTTAGAACAGTGCAAGCAGAGACTGTTGTCACTGTTGTTGTTGTTGCTATTGTTCACAGGAAACATAGTCCAGCTGAAAAATATTACAAAGGAAAAGAACTTATGGAAACTAATATCAGGGCATCTAAATTTATCATTGAGCAGATGCTAAATATAAATGTATGGCTAAAAGTGTTAAGCAAAATTTAGTGAAAAAGACCACGAGAACACAAAAGCAGAGTATGTTTCATATGATAGTATGATATCATTATAAGATAAAAATTAGATTCACTGTGAATTGCAATAAAAGTTCCTTGAATTCAACAGGAATGATAAACTATAGATCTTAATAAAAAATATTTTTCTTTAGTTTGAGCCTTGATATATATATATATATATATATATATATATAATATATATTATATATATATTATTATATATATATTAGGTGTTATTATTCATCATCTGCATTAAAATAAGTATTTGTAATCCTTTGTCTTTCTCTGCTTATATACTTTTATTCTCTGCCTATAATCAGGTCACCATTGACAGCCTTTACTCAATACATTTCACAGTCTTGTTAATGTCAAGAGGCAATTTCACACCTGAACTTGCGGAAGAGTCCTGCACAACTTCACCCTCAGGACCGGCGAGGCTAGTTTTCTACCCCACCCTCCCTTCCCCACATAGCTTGACTGATTACATGTCTGAGATTATTAAGGAAAGCCAGCAGATGTGTATGACAGAGCTATTTATCTCAGACAGCTCTCTCAGGAATGCAATGAAGTTATTACTAGAATTTTGCACAAAATAACGTGCAACCTAGCATTCTTTAATAGTTACTCTTTATAACACTGTTTGGCTTGCATGAAGCTGTACAAAGAAGAACATGCTCAAGTGAAAATATATCTTTAGAAGTATAAGCAGGTAAATGTGTTATATTATAAAAACTGTTACTTTCTTCCCATTTTTAACAAATCAGGTTTTTAAAAACTTGGATTTTTGAATTGTATACACTAGATGGCACTATCAAAGTACTTCTAAATCTATAAGCTTCCCAACGATCTGTTCTGGAACTAAAAAATAGAACCTAGGTTTATATGTACTTCAAAAATACATAGCACCAAATTTGTCTTCTCAAAGTTAACTTTAAAAATGTCACTGAAGAATCAAGATGTCCCAAATTAGGTACCGGACTGAAAATCCACAGAGACCAAGTGTGGCATTTCTTTAAGAGACTGTCTTCAGCTTTTAAGGAATTTCAAATAGAATCTCCATAGTTAAAACTGTGTATATCTTCCTGTCCACTTAACAATACATCAGAGAAGGCAGATTCAAAATAGCCTTGCTGATGCTGGCACTTTCTTCCCTAATGGGTGAAGGTAGCTTTGTATGTCCTGGGTGAGAACAGAGAAGTGCAGTCAGTGGTGACATATCTGACAGTATTGAACATATTTTTTAAAGCCTGAATCAATTATTTTGTGGGTAAGACAGAGTTTAATTTCTACTCAATTCAAATGTAATCTATAGTCCTTACAAAATTGGAGCACTACTTGGTCTCTGACGTTCATATCCTCTTTATTAAAATAGATATACCAAAAACTTCACCTTCAAATGTTGTTATGGTCAAGCATTAGAAAAATAAATTAAAATTATGTGAACAGATGCCTGTTTCTCAAGAAAATTGATTAAATAAGCTCAGGTAATGCCAGGAGTAGAGATGCTAAACAGAGACTTGAATCGGGAAATGAGTCAAAATCAAAGACAAAATAGAGTTTCAGAACTACTCCAGAAGGCTGAAGCATGCTCGTTCTGGTCCAGAAAAAAACAGGAAAAGTTTCAGAAAGGAAATAAGCTTTGCATACTAGTGATGCCTTTTGAGTCAAGGTTTCCAAGATGTCCTTGTGCCTTCTCTTGTTCTTCTTTCTTGCCTGACAGGTTAGTGCATACAGTGGTTTGGATCTGGAGTTTACCTCAGAAGCTTCATGTTCCTATGGATACTATGTAAGGTCTGGAGGTGTGACCCATCTGGAAGGATGCAGGTGGTGCAGGCTTAATCTGGAAGGATGTGTACTGGTTCTGCTCTTCCTGAGTCTTTTCTCCCTGTTGTTGTGAGGATCTCTGCCACTGAAGCAATAACTCTGGCCCTGCCCCAACTAAAGCACTGCCACATGCTTCCATCATTTTCCAACCACCCACCTGTGAGTGGACTGTGACCTCCTGACACTGTAAGCTACAATAAATCTGCCCTCCCTAAGTTCTGAATATCAGGTATTGAGTCACAGCGACAAGAAAATAACTAAGACTGAAATTGGTACCAGGAATGGGATCATTGTTGTGCTTCACCTAAAGATGTAGTTTGGAAACCTTTCAAACTGGTTTGCAGGAGGAATCTGGAAAGGTTTGAGAATGCTGGCTGGAGAAGCCATGGAGTGATCTCAACTGAGCTCAATGGGAGATTATGGTCAGAGCTCAGAAAAACAGAATGCTGATAAAAGTGTGGATTGGAAAGACCAGGCTTATGAAGTTTCAGGTTGGAAGGCAGATTGTATCACAAATGGCCTAAAAACCATGTGTTTTCACACTCTGGCAAAAAGTTCGTCAACATGTTGCCCTTTCCAGAGTTTTTGCCAAAAACTGAGATTAAGGGTGATGGAGCACTTACTCTGGAGAAAGAAATCTCAAGGCAGACTAATGTTCAACTGTTACATAACCTCTGCTTGTGGCTTTTAGTTCTATGGTGAAAGACAAAATAATGTGGCACAGAAAGATTATATTAAAGGCTTGCAGTGCTAGAACAAAATGGCCTGCGGTGGTGGGGCCAAAGAGGACAGGGGAGTTAAATACATTACCATTAAAAAGAAGCTAAGTGCCTAAACTCAGGATAAGAAAGACACGTGGAGGGCATTTCCAAAGTCAATGAAAACCCTCCCTTCCCCAGCTCAAAGGTGGAGAAGAAAAAGACTTTGCTCAGAGAAGTGTTCTGCAGGGTCAAGTTGGAAAAAAAAAAAAAAA